>JADBJO010000167.1:855000-942500 GCA_016801955.1 Conus betulinus
TCTCCAACCATCCATTATATGGTTTCTTATGACATACCACTGTTAAGCCATTGCAAATATTTGGTAGCAGCACGAAAGATGTATCTGAATATGCAATTATAAACTGGCATCAACAGTGGAATGACTTCATTTTTTACTTCCATTTTGATTACAGCCCATCCGACCGTAACAGGTTATATCAGGGCTGTTACAATGGAGTAACTCGTTCCATTAAAAATAAAATACAGAAAAACAAAAAAGTCATCTGAAGTCCCATTTAAACATTTAAAACAGGATATACTTAATGCAAATTTCTCCAGCCCCTTTCTGAAATACACACATGCGCGCGCGCGCGCGCGCGCGCTCGCGCGGGCTCACACACCCAAACAAATACACACACACGCGCGCGCACGTACGCATACACACGCACATGCGCGCGCTCAAAGACGCAGACACACACGCGCGCGCGCGCACGCGCGCGCACACGCACGCACGCACGCACGCACGCACGCACGCACACACACACACACACACACACACACACACACACACACACACACACCACACACTAACGCCTATATGCAAAAAAAACACATACGTAAATCTAAACTACCCCAGGCCTCTAAACATGTGCATTCTGACACTCATGAACCAAGGTTTACATCAACAATCTGTCACACTCTTATTTGCTTCGTCGCTGAAGTATTTGCAATACCGTACCAGTAATACTCTCCAGCAAACATTCGGCAACAATACAACTCATTTTGCATTAGGCTAACAGCCCAGCCAACTTCAGGGGGTCATATCAGAACTGTCAACAAGTCAAAATCAATTGCATTAAAAAAAACATTTTAAAAAAGTTTGAAAGATCAAACTATGCTAAAATGGCTTGATATAGGAATAATTTCAAAACAACGAAAATAAAAAGCCAACACACACACACACACACACACACACACACACACACACACACACACACACACACGCATGCGCACTCGTGCACGCAAACACACACACACACACACACACACACACACACACACACACACACACACACACAATCCCGCATACAAGTTCACGTACTAAACAAACATACATAATCGCCTACCCTCACTCACATGCCTATCCTAATAAACATGAAGCAACCCTAATTGTCTACAACCATCCATTATGGTTTGTTCTGATGTACCACTGATAGGCCATTGCAAATATTTGGTAGCAGCACAAAAACTGGATCTGAATATGCAATTATAAACTGGCATCAACAGTGAAATGATTTCATTTTTTACTTCCAATTTGATTACAGCCCATCCGACCGCAACAGGTCATACCAGGACTGTAACAATGGAGTACCTTGTTCCATAAAAAAGGAAGAAAAAAAAAAACAGAGAAAAAGAAAAAACAAAACCTGTAAAGTCTCATTTCAACATTAAAACAGAATATGTTTAGCACAATTTTCTTAACACCCTTTCTGAAAACACACACACACACACACACACACACACACACACACACACATATATATACACACACACACGCGCGCGCACGCGCACGGACGCATGCGCACACGGGACACACACACACGCGCGTGTTCAAAGGCACATGCTTAAATCTCAGCCAACCAACCTTCCAAACATGTGCATTCTAACACTCATCAACAAAGGTTCATATCTACAATCCATCAAATTCACTTTCGCGTTGCCACTGAAATATTTGCAATGGCGTACCAGTAATACTTTCTTGCAAAAATTTGGCAACTACACAACTAATTTTGCATTATGCTAACAGTCCAGACAACCTCAGGAGGTCATATCAGAACTGTTACCAAGTCAAAATCAATTGCATAAAAAAAAAAAAAAAAAAAAACCGTTAAAAAAGCTGAAAAAATGTAACTAAGCTAAAATGACTTGATATAGGAATAATTTCAAAACAATTAAAATGAAAAACCAAAAGCACACACACACACACACACACACACACACACACACACACACACACACACGCCTGCACGCAACCACATGTACTCAACATCCATAATCGCCCACACTCACTCTGATGCACATCCTAATACATATGAAGTAGCCTACCTGTCTCCAACCATCCATTATGGTTTCTATGACATACCACTGTTACGCCATTGCAAATATTTGGTAGCAACACGAAAGATGTATCTGAATATGCAATTATAAACTGCCATCAACAGTGAAATGACTTCATTTTTTACTTCCATTTTGATTACAGCCCATCCGACCGTAACAGGTTATATCAGGGCTGTTACAATGGAGTAACTCGTTCCATTAAAAATAAAATACAGAAAAACAAAAAAGTCATCTGAAGTCCCATTTAAACATTAAAACAGGATATACTTAATGCAAATTTCTCCAGCCCCTTTCTGAAATACACACATGCGCGCGCGCGGGCTCACACACACAGGCTCACACACCCAAACAAATACACACACACGCGCGCGCACGTACGCATACACACGCACATGCGCACGCTCAAAGACGCAGACACACGCGCACACACACGCACGCACGCACGCACACACACACACACACACACACACACACACACACACACACACACACACACTAACGCCTGTATGCAAAAAACACATACGTAAATCTAAACTACCCTAGGCCTCTAAACATGTGCATTCTGACACTCATGAACCAAGGTTTACATCAACAATCTATCACACTCTTATTTGCTTCGTCGCTGAAATATTTGCAATACCGTGCCAGTAATACTCTCCAGCAAACATTCGGCAACAATACAACTCATTTTGCATTAGGCTAACAGCCCAGCCAACTTCAGGGGGTCATATCAGAACTGTTACCAAGTCAAAATCTATTGCATTAAAAAAAACATTTTAAAAAAGTTTGAAAGATCAAACTATGCTAAAATGGCTTGATATAGGAATAATTTCAAAACAACGAAAATAAAAAGCCAAAAGCACACACACACACACACACACACACACACACACACACACACATGCATTCGCACTCGTGCACGCAAACACACACACACACACACACACACACACACACACACACACAATCCCGCATACAAGTTCACATACTAAACATACATAATCGCCTACCCTCACTCACATGCCTATCCTAATAAACATGAAGCAACCCTAATTGTCTACAACCATCCATTATGGTTTGTTCTGACGTACCACTGATAGGCCATTGCAAATATTTGGTAGCAGCACAAAAACTGGATCTGAATATGCAATTATAAACTGGCATCAACAGTGAAATGATTTCATTTTTTACTTCCAATTTGATTACAGCCCATCCGACCGTAACAGGTCATATCAGGACTGTAACAATGGAGTACCTTCTTCCATAAAAAAGGAAGAAAAAAAAACAGAAAAAAAAAGAAAAACAAAACCTGTAAAGTCTCATTTCAACATTAAAACAGAATATGTTTAGCACAATTTTCTTAACACCCTTTCTGAAAACACACACACACACACACACACACACTCACACACATACATACAAGCGCGCGCGCGCGCGCACGGACGCATGCGCACACGGGACACACACACACGCGCGTGTTCAAAGGCACATGTTTAAATCTCAGCCAACCCAACCTTCCAAACATGTGCATTCTAACACTCATCAACAAAGGTTCATATCTACAATCCATCAAATTCACTTTCGCGTTGCCACTGAAATATTTGCAATGGCGTACCAGTAATACTTTCTTGCAAAAATTTGGCAACAACACAACTCATTTTGCATTATGCTAACAGTCCAGGCAACCTCAGGAGGTCATATCAGAACTGTTACCAAGTCAAAATCAATTGTAGTTTAAAAAAAAAAAAAAAAAAAAAAGTTAAAAAAGCTGAAAAAAATCAAACTAAGCTAAAATGACTTGATATTGGAATAATTTCAAAACAACTAAAATGTAAAACAAAAAGCACACACACACACACACACACACACACACACACACACACACACACACACACACCACACGCCTGCATGCAACCACATGTACTCAACATCCATAATCGCCCACACTCACTCACATGCACATCCTAATACATATGAAGTAGCCTACCTGTCTCCAACCATCCATTATGGTTTCTTATGACATACCACTGTTAAGCCATTGCAAATATTTGGTAGCAGCACGAAAGATGTATCTGAATATGCAATTATAAACTGGCATCATCAGTGGAATGACTTCATTTTTTACTTCCATTTTGATTACAGCCCATCCATCCGACCGTAACAGGTTATATCAGGGCTGTTACAATGGAGTAACTCGTTCCATTAAAAATAAAATACAGAAAAAAACAAAAAAGTCATCTGAAGTCCCATTTAAACATTAAAACAGGATATACTTAATGCAAATTTCTCCAGCCCCCTTTCTGAAATACACACATGCGCGCGCGCGCGCGCGCGCGCTCGCGCGGGCTCACACACCCAAACAAATACACACACACGCGCGCGCACGTACGCATACACACGCACATGCGCGCGCTCAAAGACGCAGACACACACGCGCGCGCGCGCGCGCGCGCGCGCGCACGCACGCACGCACACACACACACACACACACACACACACACACACACACACACTACGCCTATATGCAAAAAAACACATACGTAAATCTTAACTACCCCAGGCCTCTAAACATGTGCATTCTGACACTCATGAACCAAGGTTTACATCAACAATCTGTCACACTCTTATTTGCTTCGTCGCTGAAGTATTTGCAATACCGTACCAGTAATACTCTCCAGCAAACATTCGGCAACAATACAACTCATTTTGCATTAGGCTAACAGCCCAGCCAACTTCAGGGGGTCATATCAGAACTGTCAACAAGTCAAAATCAATTGCATTAAAAAAAACATTTTTAAAAAAGTTTGAAAGATCAAACTATGCTAAAATGGCTTGATATAGGAATAATTTCAAAACAACGAAAATAAAAGCCAAAAGCACACACACACACACACACACACACACACACGCATGCGCACTCGTGCACGCAAACACACACACACACACACACACACACACACACACACACACACACAATCCCGCATACAAGTTCACGTACTAAACATACATAATCGCCTACCCTCACTCACATGCCTATCCTAATAAACATGAAGCAACCCTAATTGTCTACAACCATCCATTATGGTTTGTTCTGATGTACCACTGATAGGCCATTGCAAATATTTGGTAGCAGCACAAAAACTGGATCTGAATATGCAATTATAAACTGGCATCAACAGTGAAATGATTTCATTTTTTACTTCCAATTTGATTACAGCCCATCCGACCGTAACAGGTCATACCAGGACTGTAACAATGGAGTACCTTGTTCCATAAAAAAGGAAGAAAAAAAAAACAGAGAAAAAAAAAAAAACAAAACCTGTAAAGTCTCATTTCAACATTAAAAAACAGAATATGTTAGCACAATTTTTTCTTAACCCTTTCTTTCTGAAACACACACACACACACACACACACACATATATATATACACACACACACGCGCGCGCACGCGCACGGACGCATGCGCACACGGGACACACACACACGCGCGTGTTCAAAGGCACATGCTTAAATCTCAGCCAACAACCTTCCAAACATGTGCATTCTAAAACACTCATCAACAAAGGTTCATATCTACAATCCATCAAATTCACTTTCGCGTTGCCACTGAAATATTTGCAATGGCGTACCAGTAATACTTTCTTGCAAAAATTTGGCAACTACACAACTAATTTTGCATTATGCTAACAGTCCAGACAACCTCAGGAGGTCATATCAGAACTGTTACCAAGTCAAAATCAATTGCATAAAAAAAAAAAAAAAAAACCGTTAAAAAAGCTGAAAAAATGTAACTAAGCTAAAATGACTTGATATAGGAATAATTTCAAAACAATTAAAATGAAAAACCAAAAGCACACACACACACACACACACACACACACACACACACACACACACACACACACGCCTGCACGCAACCACATGTACTCAACATCCATAATCGCCCACACTCACTCTGATGCACATCCTAATACATATGAAGTAGCCTACCTGTCTCCAACCATCCATTATGGTTTCTTATGACATACCACTGTTACGCCATTGCAAATATTTTGGTAGCAACACGAAAGATGTATCTGAATATGCAATTATAAACTGCCATCAACAGTGAAATGACTTCATTTTTTACTTCCATTTTGATTACAGCCCATCCGACCGTAACAGGTTATATCAGGGCTGTTACAATGGAAGTAACTCGTTCCATTAAAAATAAAATACAGAAAAACAAAAAAGTCATCTGAAGTCCCATTTAAACATTAAAACAGGATATACTTAATGCAAATTTCTCCAGCCCCTTTCTGAAACACACACACGCGCGCGCGCGCGCGGGCTCACACACACAGGCTCACACACCCAAACAAATACACACACGCGCGCGCGCGCACGTATGCATACACACGCACATGCGCGCGCTCAAAGACGCAGACACACACACGCGCGCGCGCACGCGCGCGTGAGCCCACACACACACACACACACACTAACGCCTATATGCAAAAACACATACGTAAATCTAAACTAACCTAGGCCTCTAAACATGTGCATTCTGACACTCATGAACCAAGGTTTACATCAACATCTGTCACACTCTTATTTGCTTCGTCGCTGAAATATTTGCAATACCGTACCAGTAATACTCTCCAGCAAAAACATTCGGCAACAATACAACTCATTTTGCATTAGGCTAACAGCCCAGCCAACTTCAGGGGGTCATATCAGAACTGTCAACAAGTCAAAATCAATTGCATTGAAAACGTTAAAAAAAAAAAAAAAAGAAAATGCTAAGATGTAGGAATAATTTCAAAACAATTAGAATAAAAAGGCACACACACACACACACACACACACACACACACACACACACACACCTGCATGCAACCACATGTACTCGACATCCATAATTGCCCACACTCACTCACATGCACATCCTAATACATATGAAGTAGCCTACCTGTTTCCAACCATCCATTTTGGTTTGTTATGACGTACCACTGTTACGCCATTGCAAATATTTGGTAGCAACACGAAAGATGTATCTGAATATGCAATTATAAACTGGGCATCAACAGTGAAATGACTTCATTTTTTACTTCCATTTTGATTACAGCCCATCCGACCGTAACAGGTTATATCAGGGCTGTAAGAAGGAAGTAACTACTACTCCGTTATAAAGAAAATAGTACAGAAAAAGAAAAAGCAGCCGTCTGAAGTCTCATTTAAACATGTAAACGGAATTTTTTTAATGCAAAAATCTCCACACCATTTCTGAAGCACACACACACACACACACACACACACACACACACACACGACGTGCGCACGCACACACACACACACACACGTGATCACACACCCCTAGAAACACACACACACACACACACACACACACACACACACACAAACGCCTGTATACAAAAACATACATATGGACAAACAACCCAACTGTCTATATCTGCAATCCATGACATTCACATTTGCTTTGTCACTGAAATATTTGCAATGGCGTACAAATAGTAGTCTCTTGCAGCCATTTGGCAGCAACCGTTTTCTGCTGCGTTATTCTAACAGACCAGCCAGCCTCAGGGGGCCATATACCGACAGAAAATCAATGGCATGGAAAACTTAAGTTTTAAGAAATCAAAATATGCTGAAATGGCTTGTACAGGGTGAATCGATAAAGATAAATGCAAAAGCCCGCGCGCGCGGGCGCGCGCGCACACACACACCACACACACACACACACACACACACACACGCGCGCGCGCGCGCACGGGAGCGCGCTGCACACACACGCACGTATGCATCCATATACATACGAACGTCTGTACACACACCCCAACTCGTCCACCTTTGCCAAGACCTACCATCGCAACACTTAAGGACCAAGCTGTGTATGTATGTGTAGATAGACAGATTAGATAGATATAATCCATCACACTATGGTACATCGCTGAAATATTTGCAAAGGCGTATCAATGATAGGCCTTTGCAAATATTTGGCAGCGACGCAACACAGGAGTCAACTACCATTAAGGTTCAAAGCTTCATTTCTCACATTATGCTCGCAACTCAGCGGACCTAAGGATTTGAGAGCTGTTATCATGGACAACTGATTCCATATAAAGAAGAAAAAGGTCATCTACGGTCTCAGTCTATGAATGCTAAAACAAATGCCTCAAAACAAGATCATTTAACACTCAATCCCCTCACACACACACACACACACACACACACACACACACACACACACTGCACACACGTCCACATACATACCAACGCCTATATATATATGCATACACACCCTTTCTCACCAACCCTTGCTTAAACACGCGCCCTTACACACGCATGAACACAAACACACACATGTAAATCAACGTCTGCATATAAACATACGCACATACAAATGCATCTACCATAATCCATCAGAATATCAGGCGGGAACACAATCCGTTTATCTATTTAGCCAACAGAGTAATGCACCGGCATTTAAGCGGAAAAGAATTCATTTTTCAAATCTTAAGTAAATGTTAGCGAACCGCCAAGAGAAACGTGGACAAACGAGTCACAAGACAAAACATCTTTGTCTTGTTTTGTCTTGTGACTCGTTTGTCCATGTTTCTCTTGGCGGTTCGCTAACATTTAAGATTTGTTTAGATTTCTGCCTGCAGTCGTCTCACTTTGCAACTAGATCTGTTTCATTTTTCACTTACAGTTTGCGTTCAGTCCAACCAACCCTGTTAAGTCATAGCTGGACTGTAACCATGGAAACTATTGGTTCCATACAAAGAAAAAATAACAAAGGAACAAAATATATCGCATGGGGTCTCATTCCATACATGCTATAACACACACACACACACACACACACACACACACACACACACACATATATATATATATATATATATAGAGAGAGAGAGAGAGAGAGAGAGAGAGAGAGAGAGAGAGAGAGAGAGATTTGCATTAAGAGCGAACACTTGCAATTTCACTGCTATTTTGCTTACAGTTCAGCCAATAAAAGGATCACGTTGGGGCTGTGAATAAGACTACATAAAAATAGATTCCGTAGTAAGTCAATTGGTGTTGTGCAAAACTATATAGAAACAGATTCTGTGGCGAGGCTCTCGGTGCTATGTACAAGACAAGATATTTGCAAGAGTCCTGCTTGTTCAGTCGCTATGAAGGATTCACTCTCAAAGTACAACTACAGTCAACCGCTGATGGTTCCCTCCAGGTTTCACCGCACTACGTGTCCAGCCGATGGACTTGCAACCAGCTGGCTGCCTCTTATCCTGTTCTTCGGAACAGATGTCGTGATAGATTCTCGCCAGATTTGGGCTTGTTTTTCACTGTGCCAACCTGAGTTAAAGAACTCCAGGAGCTTGATTTGGCAGACAATGCCAAGGTGCCTCAGACTAAGGCATCCAAGACTGGTGACTTTCCTATTCCGAGTCTTTCAAGTGCTTGCTGGAGCTCTGTCAGGGTGAAATCTCAGTCCAGTTCATCGTACCCCGTGTCTGTTGAAATTCGTCGTCGCTGCTCTTTTATGGCTGCCCTGAAGTGTTCCTTGTGGATATGGATATCACTTGTAGTAGTGTAGACCCTTGCAGCTCTCCATTCTTCTCTACAACGTTCTGGCCATCGGTGCTTTCAGTACTGGGTTGGTGCACTAATTCCCACAGTTTTTGTTGAAGCCCTTCATTGTTCTGTGAGCAGGGCTCCCCGTCTGCTCTGCGCCTTGCCACACTGTTGACGCATCCTGATGTCCCTGCAGTGGGCTGGTCCGTTAGGACTTCCTTTTCTTGCTGCATCCCCTGGAATGGATTCTCTTGAATTGTGACGCCGCCGTGTTGTTTCGTTGATGCGAGATGTTCTAGGCGATGAAGTGCAATGGTCCTCTGGTAGACTGGCACCGATTCCCACGCAGCATTCAGAATTTATTATCTGAAAAAAAAAAAGCCTTAGATTAAACTCTGACGAAGGAGAGGTCGCTAAACCAATAAGATAGAAAGCAATGGTGTGAGTAAGGTATTAGGGAAATGTCCATGAACACTGAGAATAAAGACATAAAATCCTGTGAAACGAGACTGGGGGAAAAAAAACACCTATGAACCAGGCCTAAGCCTTAGAAAAGACTAATCGATCTTATGAAACTGAGGCACTAAACATTTTACACTAAACGATATGAAACGAGAACGTTAAACCCTTCGAAAGGATACTAGACTTTATGACAGAAGAGGACTACAAACCCTATGGAAAGAAGACAGTAAACTGCATTAAAGACAAGACAATACGCTTTTGACAGAAAGCTGCAAATCTTTAAAATGAACACGTAACCATCACCCAAGGAAGACCTAAAACCTTATGAAAGAAATGGCTCTTACCCCTTTGAGAAGATTACAATAAATCACATGAAAGGATAATAAACGCCGTGCAAAAAGAAGCCTGTTAATTCTTTGAAAGATTCCACTAAGCCCTGAGAAAAGAGGGAAATAAACTCTTTAAGGGATCGACCTTAATCTCTATGAAAGGGGGATGCTAAACTCTATGGAATTAGACCACTAAAAGCCTGTGAAACTGAAATGAAAACCTGAAGAAAAGGCGAAACTAGCCCCTTAAAAAAACAATCATTAAAAAAAAACCCAGAATACTAAAACCAATAAAGGATATCGACAACACCCACTCAATCTGAAAGACGACACACTAAATCCTACTAAAGGAGGATTTCTGAGGATCAAAGGACACTCAAATCAGGGAGGTACCAGGTGCGCACTAGGGAATATGTCAGAAAAGCAAAGACTTCCTCAGCTCAGCCCCAAATGATCTGAAAACATGCGTCCATGTTCCATACCCCTGAATCACCGGCTCTTGCTACATAGCTGGAGTCAGCCTGTCATTCCTTTCTAGAAAATAGTCCCTCTGGTATCCAGAGTTTTGTATCCTTGTTCCATAGATGTGGGTGTGGTAAATCAGAGCAACAGACTCTAAATGCTAGAAAACAAACTTTAACCCTCAGAAATAAGGCACATAAACTTTTAATGAAGAAGACACGAAAGATTAAAACCAAAACCTGTGAATGAAAAAACAAAATGCTATACTCCGACAAGAATGGCGCTAATTCCTTTGAATGAAGAAGACATAAAACTTGGAAAAGACATTAAATCCTATGAATGTAGAAGACATAACATTTCCTGGGACACACACACATACGCACGGACGCAGCCACACACATACGCGCGCGCGCGCGCGCGCACACACACACGTACGTGAATGTAGAAGACCCTGGGACACACACACACACATACACGCGCGCGCACACACACGCGCGCACAAATGCATCTAAAAGGACACCGACCCCCCCCCCCCCCCCCCCACCTTTTTTTCCCCAAAAGATCCAGGTATTAAACTCTATACAAGACGATCCTAAACCTATGAAAGACCACTGAACTATGACAGGATAAGAACACAACACTTGAATAAGAGCAGGTGAAGGAAGAAAGAGGACTAGAAGATCAAGAGCAGTAGGCTTACTCGCCTGGTAATCAGCTATATTGCCCGGGTTCTCTCGTCCTGGTCCTCATTTTCCGCGCTGTTCCTCGACACTGTTGACATTAACATCCATATTCTCTTTTAACATTTGACTTTTCATACCTCTGATCCACTAAATTCAGCAAATCTTTAGTAGGAAGTTTTGGGGGGGTTTTTTTTTTCGCTTGCCATCTGACTTTTTTTTTAACACGATGCATCATTTAAACAATCTAAAAGCTTTCAACGATCTTCCATGCCAGAAGAACAGAGCATTACATTTCTTCCACGCTTTCCGTGTCATACAGCTTTAATGGAATTGCTATAGACAAATTGCACACTTGCAAATTTCAGTGTAGAAATATTTAATAACATTTTCTGCCAGCGATTTCATTGAAATAATTAACAGATTAACGTTTCCAACCTCTCTATCTCTCCCCCTCTGTGTGTGTGTGTGTGCGCGCGCGCGCGCGCGTGCGTGCGTGCGTGTGTGTGTGCGTGCGTGAAGAGGTCTCCTTATCAACGCTGTTCCTTAACCTTGTCAGCGCATTCTGAAGTGGTCTGGTCCGGTAGGACTTGTATTCCAGCATGCATGCATCCGCTGGCAATGGATTCTTTGGAAGTTTGCAGTACTGCCATGTTGAACACGTTGACGATCTGACTAAGATCTTGTCCCTGGACTTGTATATCATTGAGGAGGATGCTGGACGTCTCTCGGTGAGGATGCGGGTTGTATCGGAAGATGCAACACAATGGTCTGCTGGTAGACTTGGTACCGAACCCCATACTTCCATGACCTTCCAAAAACTAAAGCCTAAGATTAGGTTCTAACAAAGACCTAATAAGGTCATAACGCACAAAAAAATACTATAGGCTATCAAAGAAGACACTAGACCCCATCAAAGAGGGACAGATCAGTGAAGAATGCTTTAGTCTAGAGGAGATACTCTAATCCTATGAAAAAGAAGACTCAGTACTTTGAAAGAAAATTGCACTAAACGGTATGATAAATTAGGATATATAATGAACGAAGAGTCAACGAAGAATATACTAAAACTAAGCCAGAAATGTACTGTAAATCCTACGGATGAATGGCACATTAACACATATTAAAAGAGACTAATCGATCATACGATCATACGAAAGGGCAGCATAACCCTTACAAAAGGACAGTAAACCATAAGAAGGTGGAAACCGTACACTTAACGAAAGGACATCAAACCCGTTCAAAAAATGACACTTGAGTTGAGTTGAGAAGAGGATACCTGACCTCAAGTTCAAAGACACTAAACCGAGCTAAGAGATAACACTAAATCGAATAATAGACACTAAACCCTGTGCAATGGAGACACTAAAACGAATAAAAGGGAGTCATTAAACCCTGTGCAATGAAGACATTACAACGAGCAAGACGGTGAACCTCGAATCTCTGAAAGAGGACACCTAACAAAAAGGAGAGGACCATTAGATCTGATGTCAAGACGACTCTATACCCTATGAAAAGAGCACACTAAAACAAACGAGGGGGAAAGGCTGAAACCTAACGCAACAGAAAAATGATACATCTCAGAAAAGGCAGACGCTATACCGTAGGATATAGGGATACTGAAGCCTGTGAAACAAGTATACTAAACCATTTGAAAGAATGTCATTAAACCCTCAGAAAGACGCTTTATCCCATAACGGCACACAAAACATGAGGATTCTAAACCATGCAAAGGAACATTTGAAAGATAGCATCCAATTTCATTTAGTAAGTATCAAAACGTAAGGGGTAAAATTCAAATTGACTCGTTAATTTGTATGTCAGACTTTCTGTGGATTAAGGGATACTAAGATCAGGAGGTACCAGGTGCGCACTAGGGAATAGTTCGGGAAGAGAATCAAAGACTTCAACAGATCTGCAGCTCAGCCTCTAAAGATTTGAAAACATGCGTCCATGTTCCAAATCCCTGAATCATCAGACCTGCTACAGAACTGGAGTCAGCCTTTCATGCCTTTCCGGAAAACATTCCTTCTGGTGCCCCCCTCTTTCGTATCTTTGTTCCACAGAAAACTGATGTAGAAAATCAGGGCAACCATGCTGGTCACAGAAAAGACAGCCCTTGTGTGCTAGAAAAGGAGGCTTTAAAAACCCTGTGAAAGAAAGCACATTATAGCTTGTAAACAAAGAGAACTCTAATCCCGGGAAACAACACACTAAGACCTGTGAATCAAGAACAACAAAACTCTGACAAAGATGACACCAAGTCCTCTGAGGGAAGGTGATATTAAATATGAAAAAGACACTAAATTCTGTGTTCGAAGTAGACATTAAATCCGTCAAAAAGGAGACATTAAGCTACCTGCAAGAAGACACCCCCCACTCCAATCTTCTCCCAAAGACGCAAGAACTAAACTTGATATGCTTTTAACCTATTACAGACCACTGAACTATATAAAGAATAGGAACACAAAACTAAAAGAAGTGCAGGATATGGAAGAATAGAAAGAGATGAGGAGAAGAGACGACGACCACCACCACAACTTTCCTTGTTACCAGCAGCCTTCCCCAACTTGGCTCGTGCCGTGTCCGTCTTCCACGGCTGTTGATGTCGGAGTTCCTCGCCTGTTGACATAAAACACCACTTTTGTTTTGTTTTTTTTCTTTAACATTTGACTTTCTGTGGGAATTGTGATCCATTTAAGTCAGAAAGTAGTCTTCGTTTAGTTAACGAAGTTTCGGAGGGGGGGGGGGGGGGGGGGATCTCTTCATCAGACAATATCTTAGTTAACACGATGTATTATGTGAAAAAGACATAAAAACATTTCAAAGATCTAGTGTCTACAGCAAAACACTGATTGCAGTATTGCATGCTTCCACTTTCCCTTTACATAAGCTTACAAGAGTGCTATAAGCGAACAGGAAAACTGGATTTTCAGTGAAGGAAAATTTAGCGACTCATTTCATGGCATTGGCATTACTCACAGATCAACGTCCCCCCCCCCCAACCCCCCCCCCCCCCCCCCCCCCCTCCTGTCTCTGTCTCTGTCTCTCTCTGTGAATGTGTGAGTGTGCGCACTTGCTTACGTGCGTACATGCATGTGTTTTTAAGAGTGTGATGTGTGTGTGTGATTTAAATGTGATTATGGTTGCGATTGGACCGAGTCAGTCAGTCAGTGAGTGTGTGTGTGTGTGTGTGTGTGTGTGTGTGTGTGTGTGTGTGTGTGTGTGTGTGCGCGCGCGCGTGTATGTGCGCATGCGTGCGTGCGTGCGTGCGTGTGCGCGCTCGCGCATGCGCGTGCTCGTCTGTGCGTGAGTTCATGTGTGTGGAGAAGGCTCCTTATCTGCGTTGGTCCTTGCCGTTGTCAGGGCATCCTAAAGTGGGCTGGTTCAGTACGACTTGTATTCCTGTCTGCTTCCCGCTGGGAATGGATTCTATGGAAACTCGTAATACCGCCGCGTTGAACACGTTGACGATCTGACTAACATACCGTCGCTAACTTGGAGGTCCTTGGTGAGGATGTTGGATGTCTTTGGCGAGGATGCTGGTTGTATTTGAAGACGGCACAATGGTTTGCTGGCAGACATAGTACCGAATCCCATACTTCCGTGACCTGCCAAAAAACGAAAGCCTTGGATTAGGTTCTAACAAAGACCTAAGTTGTTCATAACACACAAAAAAATAACACTATAGGCTGTGAAAGAAGACAATGGACCTTACGAAAGAATGATTAACCGCTGAATGAAGTCTAAGTCCCAGAAGAGAGACTCTAATTCTATGAAGAAGATGATACTTAAGTTTAAGAGAAGGAAACCTGCCCTCAAATTCAAAGACACTAGACCCGGCTAAGAAAAGTGCACTAAAACAAATAGGAAGGTACTAAACCTAGTGCACAAAGGAAACTAAAGTGACTAAGATAAGGAATCTCAACTGTTTGAAACAGATGATAAAGAGGACATTAGATCCAATGTCAGGAAGACACTAAATTCCATGGAAAAAGGACTCAAACCAATAAGAGGGTGAAAGACAGACACTTAACCCAACGGGAAAATGATGCTGTATCTTGTGAAAGAGATAATACTTTATAGGATATTGAATGCTGTGAAAGAGGATTCTAAACCTTCTGAAAGAATGCCATTATCACTTAAAAAGACACTGTATCCCATAAAGGCATACAAAACCAAAGGATTCTAAATGTAAAAGTGTAGAAGAACATTTGAAAGATAACAATTTTATTAATAAGGGTGTTAAAAACTAGTGAAGAATTCTCAAGTTGACTCGTTAATTGCTATGTCAGACTTTCCGTGGAGTAAGAGATACTAAGGTCAGGAGGTACCAGGTGCGCACAGGGGAATATTTCGGGAAGAGAATCAAAGACTTCCTCTGCAGCTCAGTCTAAGGATCTGAATACATGCGTCCATGTTCCAGATCCCTGAATCATCAGACCGGCTACATAAACTGGAGTCAGCCTTTTATGCCTCTCCGGGAAACATTCCCTCTGGTGCCCCCCGTTTTGCATCCTTGTTCCACAGAAAACTGATACAGGAAATCAGGGCAACCATGCTGGTCACAGGAAAGACGGGCACTTAACGCTAGAAAAGGGTTTAAACCCTGAGAAGAAAGCGCATAAACCTGTACACAAAGAACTCTAATCCCGGGAAACAACACACTAAGATCTGTGAATCAAGAAGACACAAAACTCTGATAAAGATGACTCGATGTCTTATGAGTGAAGATAGTAAATCTGGAAAAGAATGCACTGCACCCTGTGTATGAAGAAGACACTAAATCCTCAAAAAGGAGGTGCTAAACTACCTGCGAGAAGATATCCCCCCCCCCCCAAAGACCCAGAAATTAAACTCTATATATAAGAACGTTTTCAGCCTATGACAGACCACTGAACTGTACAAGAAAAAGAACACAAAACTAAAACAAGTGCAGGAAATGGAAGAAGTAGAAACAGACGGGAAGAGGTAGAGACGACCACCACCACACTTTCCTTGTTACCACCAGCCTTCCCCAACTTGGCTTGTGCTGTGTCCGTCTTCCACGGCTGTTGATGCTGGAGTTTCCAGCCTGTAGACATAAACATTTTTTTATACTAACATTTGACTTCCTGTGGAAATAATTCTGATTCACCTAGGTCAGCAAGCATTTTAGGTTTGTTTCCTGAAGTTTCTCATTTTTTTCCCTCTTTATCAGAGACTGCTTTAGATAACATGCGTTATGTGAACAACATAAAACCTTTCAACGATGTTCTATACCGAAACCCGAGTGTACTGCTGCATCCTTCTACTTTCCGTTTACTTAGCTTTACAAACGAACTGTAAACGATCGGGACGCTTGCATTTTCAGTGAACGAACATTTAGAAACTTATTCCATGACATTGACAAAGTAACGAACGGATCAACATTTCCCAATCTATCTATGCATATGTGTGTGTGTGTGTGTGTGTGTGTGTGTGTGTGTGTGTGTGTGTGTGTGTGTGTGTGTGTGTGTGCACGCACGAGCATATGTGTATGTGTGTGTGTGTGTGTGTGTGTGTGTGTGTGTGCGTAAGCGCGCGCGCGCGCGCGTGCGTGCGTGTGTGTGCGTGTGTGTGTATGTGAATACGTCTCCTTATCTACACTGCTCCTTGCCGTTCTCTCAGCGCATCCTGACTGAGAATGGATTCTTTGGAAGCTTGTAACACCGCCGCGTTGAACACGTTGACGATCTTACTAATCTCCCGTCACTGGATATGTAGGTCCTTGGTGAGGATGCTGGGTGTCTTTGGTGAGGAGGCTGGGTGTCTTTGGTGAGGAGGCTGGGTGTCTTTGGTGAGGAGGCTGGGTGTCTTTGGTGAGGATGCTGGGTGTCCTTGGTGAGGAGGCTGGGTGTCTTTGGTGAGGAGGCTGGTTGTATTGGAAGATGCAGCACGATGGTGTGCTGGTAGACCTGGTACCGAATCCCATACCTCCATGACCTGCCAAAAGACAAAGCCTCAGATCAGGTTCTAAGAAAGGCTTAATAAGGTTATAACACACAAAACACTAGAGGCTAAGAAAGAAGACATTAGACCTATGAAAGAGGGATAAACCAGTGAAGAAAGCTTTAGTCCAGAAGAAATACCCTAATCCTATAAAAATAAAAAAAAAGACGACTTAACACTTTGAAAGAAAATTGCACTAAACGTTATGATGAAAGGGAAATATTACGCCCCATCAACGAAGAGGATACTCAACCTAGTGCCAGAAACGTACCGTAAATCCTACCCATAAAGGCACATTAACACCTATTAAAGGAGAAGAATTGATCATATGAAAGGGCAGCATAAACCTTACAAAAAGACACTAAACCGTAAGAAAGCGGAAATCGTAAACGAAAATGAGAGGACATCGATCCCGTTGAAAAAAAAAAACACCTAACATTACGTTCAAAGACACTAAACCTTGCTAAGAGACGACACTAAAACGAATAATAGGAAGACACTGAATCCTGTGCAATGAAGACACTGAAACGAGTAAGACAAGGACCCTCACTCTCTCTGAAGAGGTCACTCGGACGAAAAAGAGATGACATTAGATCCAGTGTCAGACAGAAACTAAACACTTTGAAAAAAAGAACACTAAAACAAGTAAGAGAAGGAAAAGTGGAAACTTGACGCAACAGAAAAAAATGACACTAAATCTCATGAAAGGCGAACGGTAAACTGCCTGATATAAGGTATAATGAAACCTGTGAAACGACGAGACTAAAACTTTCTGAAAAAAAATGTCATTAATCCCATTAAAAAGACACTCTATCCCATGAAGCCACACAAAACCAGAGGATTTTAAACCGTGTAAAAAGAACATTTGAATGATACTATCTAATTATATGATATACTTGTATCAAAACGTTTGGAATAAAACTCAAGTTGACTTGTTAATTTCTATGTCAGACTCTCTGTGGATTAAGGGATACTAAGATCAGGAGGTACCAGGTGCGCACTAGGGAATAGTTCATCAACAGCAGCCTGCAGCTCAGCCCAAAAGGATCTGAAAACATGCGTCCATGTTCCAGATTCCTGAAGCATCAGACCCGCTACATAGCTGGAATTTGCCTTTCCAGAAAACATTCCCTCTGGTACCCCCTCTTTTGTGTCCTTATTCCACAGAAAACTGATATAGGACATCAGGGCAACCATATTGGTCACAGAAAAGACAGGCGCTAGAAAAGAAGGCTTTAAACCCTGAGAAAGAAAGGCAAAATGACCCTGTAAATAATGAGAAGTCCAATATCGGGAAAGATCATATCAATATCTGTGAATCAAGAAGACACAAAACTCTGACAAAGATGACACCAAGTCCTTTGAATGAAGAAGATGATATTAGACCTGGAAAAGAAGACACTACACCCGTGTATGAAGACACTGAATCTGTCGAAAAGGAGACGCTAAACTGCCTGCAAGAAGACATCCAGCCCCCACCCACCCCCCTTTCCCCAAATACCCAAGAACTAAACTCTATAAAAACAAAAAATGTTTTGACCTATTACAGACAACTGAACTATACAAGAATAGGAACACAAAACTAAAAGACGTGCAGGATGTAGAAAATGTAAAAAGAGACGAGAGGAAGTAGACGAACACCACCACAACTTCCCTTGTTACCAGCAGCCTTCCCCAAGTTGGCTTGTGCTGGTGTCGTCTTCCATGGCTGTTGATGTCAGAGTTCCGCGCCTCTGTTGACATAATCAGTTTTTCTATCTTCTAACATTTGACTCTGTGAAAATAATCATAATCCACTAACGTCAGCAAGTAGTCTATATTTATTTGATGAAGTTTCTGTTTCTGAGGGTTTTTCTCTTCATCAGACAATATTTAAGTTAACAAGATGTCTTATGTGATTGAAAAAAAAAAACTTTCAAGGATCTCCTATACCGAAACACTCGAGTGTGGCACTGCCATAAAGGTGCGAGAAGACTGCATTTCGAGTGAAGGAACATTTTAGCAACTATTGCATACCGTTGACAATTGGTAGTCATGAACCCATCAACGATTCATTGGACTGAAGGAGCGTTTAGCGACTTATTTTATGCCATTGACAATTGAAGTAATGAGAAGATCAAGGTTTCCCCTCTCCCCTACTCTCTGTGCGTGCGTGTATAAGTATGTGAGTGTGCGTGTGTGTGTTCATGCGTGCGTGCGTTTGCGTTCTGGGTGTGATTATTACTGTGACTGGACCGATTGATTGACTGTGTCTGGTTGAGTCAGTGCGTGCGTGTGTGCGTGTGTGTGAAGAAGTCTCCTTATCTACACACAGCTCCTTGCCGTTGTCAGCGCATCCTGTAGTGGGCTGCCTGCATCCCCCACCGGGCATGTTGGCATGTTTCTTTGGAAGCTTGTAATACCGCCGCGTTGAACACGTTGACAATCTGACTTGTACGTCCTTGGTGAGGATGTTGGATGTCTTTGGTGTGGATACCGATGTCTCTGGTGACGATGCTGGTTGTGCTGGAAGATGCAACACAATGGTCTGCTGGTAGACTTGGTATCGAGCCCCATACCTCCATGACCTGCCCAAAACTTAAGCCTTAGATTAGGTTCTAACAGAGACCTAATAAGTTCATAACACACACAAAAAACACTAAATGTTGTAAAATAAGACAGACCCCATGAAAGAAGAATGAACCGGTGAATAAAGTCTAGGTCCCAGAAAAGATACTCTAATCCTATGAAAAAAAGGACCAGATCTTTGAAAGAAGATTACATTAAACGGTATGATGAAAGGGGGATATAAACGCCCTATCAACGAAGAGGATACTGGGACCTTAAGCCAGAAACGTCCTGTAAATCCTTCGGATGGATGGCACATTAACACCTCTTAAAAGAGAACAATTGACCATATAAAATGGCGGCATAAACCTTACAAAAGGACAATAAACAATAAGAAAGTGGAAACCGTAAACTTAATGAGAGGACATCAACCCGTCAAAACTGGATACTTGACTTCAAAACGTTAATACCTGACAATAAAACAACTAACAGGAAGACGCCAACCCTGTGTAAAGAGGACACTAAAACAGGTATGACGAGGACATTCGACTCGCTGAAAGAGGACACTTAAAACGAACAAGAGTGGACATTGGATGCGATGTCAGGAAAACGCAAAACCCTATGAAAAGAGAACAAAAAAAAACGGGGGGGGGGGGGGGGGGGGGGGGGGGAACAGACACTAAACACACTGGAAAAATGATACTAAATATCATAATAGGTGGACGCTAAACTTTATCAGGGATAATGAAGCCTGTCAAACGAGGATACTAAACCTTCTGAAAGAACGTCATTAAACCCTTAAAAAGACGCTTTGTACCATGAAGGTACACAAAACCAGAGGATTCTAAGCCGTGTAAAAGAACATTTGAAAGATGATTTCATGAAACAAGGGTATAAAAACCTATAGAATGATACCCAAAGTGACTCGTTAATTACTATGTCAGACTTTCTGTGGATTAAAGGATATTAATATCAGGAGGTACCAGGTGCGCACTTGGGAATATTTCAGGAACAGGATCAAAGACTTCCTCAGCAGCTCTGCAGCTCAGCCCAAAAGGATCTAAAAACATGCGTCCATGTTCCAGATCCCTGACTAATCAGACCTGCTACATTGCTGGAGTCAGCCTTCCATACCTTTCCTGCAAAAAAAAAAAAACAAAAAAAAAAACATTCCCTCTGGTAGCCCCCGTTTCATAACCTTGGTCCACAGAAAACTGAAACAGGAAACAGGGCAACAAACAACGTTGGTCACAGGAAAGATTGGCACTTAACGCTAGAAAAAAAAAGGCTTTAAAACCTCGAGAAAGAAAGGGATATGAACCTGTAAATAAGGAAAAGTCTAATCCCGGGAAAGAACAAACCAAGATCTGTGAATCAAGAAGTCACAAAACTCTTAAAGAGGAGACAAACTCATTTGAGTGAAGATGATATTAAACCTGGAAAAGAAGACACTACACCCTGCATATGAAGACAATCCATCAAAAAGGAGACGCTAAGCTACCTGCAAGACGACACCTAACCTCACCACAACCTTCCCCCAAAGGCCGGGAACTACACTCTACATAATGTTTTTAACCATTGACAGACCACTAAACTATAAAAGAGTAGGAAGTGCAGGAAAATGGAAGAAGTAGAAAAAGACAAGAAGTAGACAAACACTACACAACTTTCCTTGTTACCAGCATCCTCTCCCCAGCTTGGCTTGCGCTGGTGTCCGTCTTCCACGTGCTGTTGATGTCGAAGTTATGCGCCTGTTGACATAATCAGTTTTTCTTTCTTCAAACATTTGACTCTTCGTGGAAATGATTCTGTTCCACTTAAGTCATCAAGTAGTGTAGAGTTTTTTCTCTTCATCGGACATTTTAGTAACACGATATATTATGTAAATAATGGGAAACCTTTCAACGATCTTCTATACCAAAAAAACCCCAAAAAAAACCCTGTAGTATTGCATCCTCCAACTTTCAATTTACATAGCTTATAACAGTGCTGTACACGAACAGGACGATTACATTTTGAGTGAAGGAACGTTTAGCTACTTATTTTATGCCATTGACAATTGAAGTAATGAAGAGATCAACGTTTCCCTCTGTGTGTGTGCGTGCGCGCGTATGTGTGAGCGTGCGTGCGTATGTGTGAGCGTGCGCGCACTACGTGTGCGTGCGTGCGTGCGTGCGTGCATGTGCGCGTGTGTGCATTTGTGTGTGTGCGTGATTTTGTGTGTCCGATTTGAGAGGGATTATGATTGTGGGTTGGACTAATTGTTTAAAGGATGTGTGTGTGTGTGTGTGGGGGGGGGGGGGGGGGGGGCGCTCTTTATTAATGTTGAATTTTGTATTTGTGTTTTACGTGCTTGAAAAAGCATTTTCCTTGTGCATATGGGGATATAATTTAAAGTCTGAAGTATGTGTATGCGTGTGTGCGTGTGTGTGTGCGCGCGCGCGCGCGTGCTAGCCAGCGTTCTTGTGTGTGTGTGTGTGTGTGTGTGTGTGTGTGTGTGTGTGTGTGTGTGTGTGTGTGTGTGTGTGTGAGAGAGAGAGAGAGAGAGAGAGAGAGGACGTCTCCTTAACTGCACTGTTCCTTGCATTTGTCCGCGCATCCTGAAGTGTGTTGGTCCAGTCGGGCTTGTCTCCCTGCATTCCACTGGGGGATGGATACTTTGGAAGCTTGTAATACCGCCGCGTTGAACACGTTGAAGATCCGACTAATATCCCGTCCCTGGACTTGTATGTCCTTAGTGAGGATGCTGGTTGCATTGGAAAATGCAGCACAATGGTCTGCTGGTATACTTGATACCGAATCATATGCCTCCATACCTGCCAAAAGACAAAGCCTTAAATCAAGTTCTAACAAATACCTACTAAGGTCATAACACACACACAAAATAAGACAAAAGGCTATGAAAGTAGACACTAGACCCTATGTAAGAGGAATAAACCGCTGAATAAAGTCAAAGTCCCAGAAGACATACTCTAATCTTGTGAAAAGGAGTATAACACTTTTAAAGAAAATTGCACTAAACGTTATGATGAAAATGGGATATTCCACCCTATCAACGAAGAGGATAATTAAGCTAAAGCCAGAAACGTACTGTAAATTCTATGGACGGGTGGTACATTTACACCTATCAACATGAGAACAATTGATCGTACGAAAGGATATCATTAACCGTACAAAAGGAAATTAAACCACAAGAAAGTGGAAACCGTATACCTAATGAGAGGAGATCAGTCCCATTCAAAAGAAGGGCACCTGAGTTCAAAGACACCAAACCCTAAGACAGCACACTGAAACAATAATGGAAAGACACTAAACCCTGTGCAAAGAGGATACTAAACGCGCAAGATGAGAAAGTCAACACTCTGAAAGGACATTTTAACGAATAAGAGGACATTAGATCCGATGTCAGGAAGATGCTAAACTAGGAAAAGAGCACATCAAAAGGAACAAGAGGGGTGATCGGTAGACACTGAACACGAAGGAAAATCAATACTAAATCTTATAAAAGGCGGACGCTAAACCATCAGATTTAAGGGACAGTGAAGCGTGTGAAATGAGGACCCTAAACCTTCTGAAAAAGAACGTCACTGAACCCTTACAAAGCGCTTTACCCTCCGGAGGCACACAAAACCAATGGATTCTAAACCGTGTAAAAGAATATTTGAAAGATAACATTCAATTTCGTTAAATAAGGGTATGAAAACCTGTGGAAAGATACTCAAATTGTTTAAGTCCCTATGTCAGACTTTCTGTGGATTGAGGGATACTAAGATCAGGAGGTACCAGGTGCGCACTAGGGAATATTTCGGGAAGAGGATCAAAGACTTCCTCTGCAGCTCAGCTGTAAGGATCTGAAAACATGCGTCCATGTTCCAGATCCCTGAATCGTCAGACCAGCTACACAGCTGAAGTCAGCCTTTCATGCCTGTCCGGCAAACATTCCCTCTGGTGCCCCCCGTTTTGTATCCTTTCTCCACAGAAAAACTGATACCGGCAATCAGGGCAACCATGTCGGTCATACCAAGCAGACTCTAAATGCTGTATTGATTCTGACCCCCCACCCCACCCCACCCAAAAAAAAACGTGCCAAATAAATCTGTGAATAAAGGAGACACTCAACCCGCCGAAAGAAAACTCCAAAACCTGTGAATCAAGAAGACATGAAACCCTGACAAAGACTACACTGAGCCCTTTGAACGAAGGAGACACTTAATCGGGGGGGAAAGATTACACTAAAACCTGTGAATAATGAATGCACTAAGCCCTTACAAAGACCACATTAAATCCTGTGAGAAACGAAGACACACTAACCTTCAAAGAAAGACACACTATTTGAAAGAAGACACAAACCCCTCCAGAGACCACATTAAAATGAAGGGCAATCTAAGCCATTAAATTAGGACAAAACACTGAAAGAACTGCAGAAGGAAGAAGAAGAAAAACAGTAGAACACCACCCAAACTTTCTTGCACTTGCTGAGTTCATTCGTCCTGGTCACCATTCCCATGGCCGTTGATGTAGTGGGAGTCCCTTCATTGTCCCTGTCGATGCAAACATCAGCATTTCCTTTTAACACACCACCTTCTGTACAAACAAATCTTGATCAACTCTATTCACCAAAACTATTGTCAAATTTGCACGTCTCGGGGGTTCTCTCGATCAGTATTGTGGTTAACACTACCCGTTCTTTGCATAATATGAACAGCTTTCAACAATCTGTCCAGCCAAAACAATATAGTGTGTGTAGTATCACACTCCTTCCACTCTCACTTTCATTCATGTAGCTTAAGAAAAGTGTTGGTGTAAACGGACTGGACGCTCAATTCTGTTTTAGAGCAGCGACAGTTAGCAAACGCATTTTATCCCAGTGACTTCTTTAAAATAATGAAGGAAAAAAAAAACTTTCCCAGTCAGTCTCTCAACGTGTTGTTGGAGTTTGTGCGCGTGTATGGTATGCGAGGTGTGCACGTGCGCGCACAAATTATGTTCACGAGAGCGAGCGTGAGTATGTAGGCTTATGTGTGTGCGTGCGCTTGGGTGCGCGCGCGCGAGCGCTCGAGGTGTATAGGTGTACATGTACGCGCATTAAGATGCGTGCAACACATACGTTTTCACTTAAGATGATCGATCTTCACGCAGCCTTATGTGTGATATATTTTTTTAAGTTTAAAATGTTAAAAATCAGTTGTGTGTGTGTGTGTGTGTGTGTGTGTGTGTGTGTGTGTGTGTGTGCGCGGGGGGGGGGGGGGGGGGGAGCGATTTAGTATTGGCATAAATTATGATTTATTATATACAGCACTAATTTGCGCTGCATTTATCAAGCATTTGATTTCCCATGCTAGCACAGTATTTACAATGGTTGATCGAAGCAAACGTAATCGGACATGTATGCCAACACACACACACACACACACACACACACACACACACACACACGCACGCACGCACACACACACACACACACACACACACACACAAAGAGAGAGAGAGAAACACACACACACAGAAACACGCGCGCGCGCGCGCACGCATACACACATACACACACACGCGCGCGCGCGCACCACAAACTTGAGTGGGCTGGTTTACAGAAAATATTAAAACCGGCGTTATCCCGATTCGCCTACTCCCGGTTTGCCTGTACTCAAACCTATGGTACCAATTCGCCTTGTCCCAGTTCGCGTAACAGTGGCGCCGACAATGTTATATAGGTACCCGAAATCTGACCACCGCGCCGGTCAGACCCTCGTCTTAAATCCGTTCATCTTCGCCATTAATTCATCAGCTGCAAATCCTGCGCAGTGTGATCACTAAACTCAGCAAATGTAGCGTGGCGTTCACGGACTAGTCCGCATGCAGTGACACCACCGTGGTGAAACTGGAACTGAATCAGACATCAGATAAACTTTTATATTTCACACATACCTTTTTTCCCCTTAAAATTAGTAAGCAGGCAATGACAAAACCACTGGACAGTATACGCCTTTGCATGCACGCACGCAGCAAACCACACACACACACGCGCACGCGCGCACGCACACGTTATCTTCGTTGTCTTTCTGTCCATGAGGCGGCATACGTCCGTAAGTATAACAAGTATTAGGTTGTGGCTAACAGCTGGATATTTTTCCTTGACAATGGAAAGTCAGTCTCAAGCGTGCGTAGATACTGGTAGCGCGTGCGTGTATGTGTGCGTGTGTGCGCGCGCGCGCACGTGTGCGTCTTCAAACGCACACTCATGTTTCCCTGTAGAAAGTAACTCTTCCAGAAAACGCTGTTTGAACTCACTAGCTGAAATGGTTTGGTACCTTACCCAGTCCGGTCAATCGTGCTGGACGGTGCTGCAGTGGTCCTCCTCTCGTCTGGGACTGGTCCCTGAAGAGCAGCCAACCTCTATTGACCTGCCACAAAGCGTGCTTGAAATTAAATTCTGGCGAAAAAGTAGTCGCTGACAAAGAAAGCGATAAATTCTGAGAAAGAAGATCATCCTAAAGCCTAAGAAAGACGACCTTAAGACCCGAGAAAGAAGAACACCGAACCCAATCCCCATGAAAGGACACTAAGTCCTAAAGAACAAGGACACAACAGGGTATAAAGGACAGTCATCCCTTTCATGATGAAGGGGCGAAATCCCGCGAGAAAACGAGGACATTAAATTGTACGAAAGGAAAACACTGGACCCTATGAAAGAACTCATAACCCCTTGGGAGAGGACACTATCCCCTGTGAAAGGAGGGCACTAAATCCTATAAAAGGTCACTAAACCCTATGAAAGAGGAAACTAAATCTTATGAAAGGAGGGCGCAAAACCTTATGAAAGGATGTCACTAAATCCTGTAAGAGGGGGACAGTAAAAGCTATGAAAGGGGGACACTGCATCCTGTACAACAGGACACAACTCCTACGAAAGGAGATCCTAAAACCCTTTTAAAGGAGGGACACTGCATCCTATATACAACAGGACTTAACTCCTACGAAAGGAGATCCTAAAACCCTTTTAAAGGAGGACACTGCATCCTATACAACAGGACACTTAACTCCTACGAAAGGAGATCCTAAAACCCTTTTAAAGGAGGACACTACATCCTATACAACAGGACACTAACTCCTACGAAAGGAGATCCTAAAACCCTTTTAAAGGACACACTACATCCTATGCAACAGGACACTAACTCCTACGAAAGGAGATCCTAAAACCCTTTTAAAGGAGGACACTACATCCTATGCAACAGGACACTAACTCCTACGAAAGGAGATCCTAAAACCCTTTTAAAGGAGGACACTACATCCTATGCAACAGGACACTAACTCCTACGAAAGGAGAGATCCTGAAACCCTTTTAAAGGTGGTCGATAAAAGCTATGAAAGGACACACAGCATTAAACCATATGAAATGACAAGACTGAAAGGAAGAGAAAAATCTAGAAAAGGTGGACCTGGATCATATGAAAAAAAAACTCTTGAAAAGGGGACACTAAAACCATGCTAAAGAAAACCGACAGACCTTGCGGAAAGAGTAAATCAATAAACCCTGTGAAAGGGGTATTCTAAAATCTATGGAATGAGGATACTCGTCTCTGCACAGAAGGGTATCAACTTCAATGAAAGACAGTTTATACTGATTCTGATTACCGTGTCAGGTTTTCAGTGGACTAGGAGACACTCAGGTCAGGAGGCACCAGGTGCGCACAAGGAAACACATTCAGGAAGAGGATCAAAGACTCCCTTCAGCGACTCTGTAGCTTGGCCCCTGAAGGATCTGACAACATGCGTCCATGTTCCAGACCCCCAAATCATGAGGCTCGCTACAGAACTGGAGGCAGCCTTTCATTCCTTCCCGAAGCATTCCCTCTGGTACCTCCTGTATTGTCTCCCTAATCCACAGAACGCTGATGCAAGACACTGGAGCAGCTATGCTGATTAAGGGACAGGACAATATATTCTGGGAAAGTAGAAGGGAAGTCCTTGGAAAGAGGAAGACAAACACTGGGAATGAAGACAACTAGGCCCGAAATAGAAAAAAAAAAAAAAAAGAAAGAAAAGCAAAGCTGCGAATAATAGGCACTATATCCCGTGTATGAAAAAAAAAAAACACCAGAGAAAAAAAAATCAAATTCTCTGAAAGAAGACGCATTACTTTACAAAAGAGCATGAAGACTCTTGGCCTCTGACAGATCGCCTAACTATGAAAGACGAGGAACACTATACTGGAAGAAGTACAGGAGTACGAGAAGGAAGACAAGAGAAGCAGCAGTAGAGGCAGAACAACAACAACGTCTCTACTCCCCGTAGTGCAGTCAGCGGCGTTCTTCGGATTGACGTGACCCATCATCTCCCTTTTCCTAGGCTGCTGAGGTACGTCTCCGTTGTCTGCGAAACGATGCAACAGTTCCTTTCCTCCCCCTGTTGACGTGAACATCAATTCTTCAGGCACTGGATTTCCTGCGTTTAACGACGTTTTGGGGTTGTGTTCTCTTGTCATCGTACAATATTTTGATTTGCACGATGTAATATAGAATCGCATTTAATTAAACAAGGCTTTCTTCCATCCTCCTTGCCACAACGAAGTAGTACTGTAAAGCATACTTTATCATATTTGCATTCCATATGGATTTCTGTCCAAAATCAAAGACAATTTGTGAACTTAAATTTCCAATTAGAGTTTTGCCAGTTTAGTAATTGAACGAAGTATCTAGGCGCTTCAATCCAAAAGTAACGCATTGTACAAAGGCCAGTCATTATTATTGTATTAGCTAGCTTTGTGGTCACGTCTCGGTGCGTTCTCCGACCATAGCGATTGTGAGCAGAGTTCATCAACCAGCACTTCCCCACGCCCTGATCGCGTGGGGTGACCTGGCTCCTGTTTTCTCCCCATAGTCATGCCACAGTGAGTTCGTTTTAAAAGTCGTCCTTATCAACAAGTTCGTTAAGGATAATTTAGCCGGATGAACGTGGCAGTGCTCTCCCGACGGTGCCCCTCACTCGAACCGACTCCCATGGCGAGGCAGTTCATGTCGTTAGTTCGAGGCTTGTACGTTAATATATTGTGAGCATCACAAACAGCATCTCTGAATACAATCAGCATCTCTGAATACAATCAAGTTAATCAGTAGTATTGCATTGTCGCCTCTGGCGAGGTGTTTCATGACAAACCGATATTAAAGTTGTAATATGAAATGAATTTGCATGCACCAGAAGAGGCAATGACTTACAGACTGAGAAAGTGAATAAGAGGAGGAGGGAGATGGGAAGGGAAGAGAAGGAAGGAGCAGGGAGAGAGAGAGAGGGGGGGGGGGGGAAGAGAGAGATGGGGTCTGGGGGAAAAGGTAGGGAGAATCTGGCCTGGAAAGTGGGCAAAAGGGGGGGCGGGCGTGGAGGGAGGAAAACCGGGAGAGTTGGGACGTGTTAGGACAGAGAGAGATGGAGATTCTGGAAGTGAGAGGGGCGGGGAGAGAGAGAGAGAGAGAGAGAGAGAGAGAGAGAGAGAGAGAGAGAGAGAGAGGTGGTGGTGGTGGTGGTTGTTGCGGTGGAAGAAAAGGTCAGAAGGAAAAAACACAGATAAGTGCAATGCACGATACCAGGTCAGATAACACATTTAACACCGAGTAAGAGATGCCCAACAGAAATTAATGGCATGAAAATTGTTTGCAAATATAGAAATGAACACATGAAATAGAAAAAAATCTCACCCCTCATCCCCCCCCCCCCCCCCCCCCCCCCCCCCCCCCCCCACACACACACACACACACGCACGCCCCATACCCAACACCCACCTTCCTCCACACACACACACACACACACACTCATTCTTATGTGGGTTCTAACATACTGGAGAACTGTAATCTGACGTCTATACAGCTTACAAGAGATTATCTCCGCATTAGAAATAGTCATGCTAGAAACCATATGCATCCCCCAAAAAATTCAGTTGGTAAAAAATGTGATAAATAGAATGGAATGAAATGAAAGGCGAGTGGAGGGGTGAAGGGCTGGAGGTGGTAAAGGGGGGGGGGGGGGGGGGGGGGTGAGAGCCCAAGGAAGCGGGAGGAAAGGAAACTAATCATTGAGACTCAAGGTGTTGAGGCCCAGTGGAAATAATGTCTTTAGTTTGTAAATCCAGAACTGTTCTCTTTTGAGTCTTGAAGTAAGGTTTTGATTGCGTGCTCTTGACACAATGCATTGCACGTCTGTCAGAGAATGGCCACTTTGGCTAGATTGTTGGGTGACCAAAGTACCAGTGTTGTCTTTTTATTTTTTTTTTTTAATCAGATTTCTGTTGACAAAATCTAGTTTTCGAAGAATTTCTGTTTTCTCGCACATAGAGAGTATGTTGGCATTTGCTACTGAATAAAAGGTACATAACATTGCTGCTCTCGCAGTCCAACCTGTCTCGGATGGTAAATGTTTCCTGTTCGGGAGCTGGTAAAACACTCGCTTTGCACCAAGAGTTCTAAACATATTACACATTTTTCTTTCCTGGCATTTGAAACATCCTGTGTCGCTTTGTGCTGCAGATCAGTGATTTGCAGTTCCTCTCCCCTACACTGGTTTTACTGGAACAGCTTTTCGCATTTTAGGACCGTCGTGAAGAACGTGTAATCGTTCTTTTGGCCAAATTCTCAATGAAGATCTAGAGGATTATGACTTACAACCAAAGGAACCTAGAATTTTTGCTTTGGGCCTATAGTTTTTAGTATGTTAAGTCTGGGGGGGGGGGGGGTATTTTGCCTTTCTGCTTTGCCTTTTGAAGGACAGGGAGGGCGTAACCACGGTGTAAAAAATTGCGGGATCAAGTCTTCATTGTTAGCTTTAAAATCTGCTACATACACGTGTAATTAATTAATATATATATATATATATATATATATATGTGTGTGTGTGTGTGTGTGTGTGTGTGTGTGTGTGTGTGTGTGTTGCCGTTTTTTCAGGCAGTCACAAATATTTGCATAGTTCTCCCCTAATCAAATTTCATGTCAGAGAGCGAGCGACAGTGAGAGAATGGGGGAAGAGTTGGGGGGGGGGGGGGGGGGTGTATTTGTAGGACGTGGGATAAAGTATGGATAAAACTTTGACCACTGGAGCGTTAGAAGATGGAGGAGGGATGTAAAACTGGGAAAAAATGGTTTTCTCACTCCTCCTCTGGAGTAAAGAAGACTTGAGTTTAATGGGATGGATTTGGGCAGTTGAAAGGAAGGATAACCTTTCTAACCCCTCCCCTGATTTGCATAAGAATTCAGACTATAAAACCGAAAAAGAAATGGAGTTAACTGGTAAATACAAACCTAAACAAAAAAGAAGCTCAATTTCATAATTAAGTTTGAAAATGTCCTACCTGAAGGTGGAGAGCGTGGGGCTGGGAGAGGGGGTAAGGGTAGAGCTACCGCTCTTTTGTGACAAAGAGGTCTGACTCCAGTGAGGAAGCCTATTTTAAAGTTCAACCGGTAGGTTTGTCAAAAACAGGAAGGTGTTATGAACTATGACTGACTGGATATTGCAGTGTCTACCTCGACCAATTCCAATGAAAACACACACACATACACACACACTCACCAGCCCTTCCCTGTCCAGTCCTGGCTTCTTAACATGGCGACCAGATGCACAACAGTTGGCTTAATGTTGAACTGAAGGGAATATGAACTCAAAAAAAGGGCAACGTTCATTGGACGGTAGAAAATCGCGCGATAATACCCCCCCCCCCACACACACACACATACACACGAGCATTTACTTCACGTGCTAGTCATGTTTCAAAAACAACGTCCGCTCTTGGTGAGTTCACTGACCCCCATCCCCCCCGCCCCCCCCCCCCCCTCTCTCTCTGTTTTTTTTTTTTTTTTGTTTGTTTTTTTTTATAGATGTGCGTGGAAGTTCGTGTGTGTGTGTGTGTGTGTGTGTGTGTGTGTGTGTGTGTGTGTGCGAGAGCGCGCGCGCGCGTTCTGTGTGTGTTTTATGTGGCAGAAAGAATTCAGCCAGAATCATTTGTTTTGATGAACTTGTGTGTGTGTGTGTGTGTGTGTGTGTGTGTGTGTGTGTGTGTGTGGTATGGTGTGTGTGTGTGTGTGTGTGTGTGTGTGTGTGTGTGTGTGTGTGTGTGTGTGTGTGTGTGTGTGTGTGTGTGTGTGCGCGCGCGCGCGCGCGCGCGTCTGCTTTTATGTGGCAGAAAGAATTCAACCAGAATCATTTGTTTTGATGAACTTGAGGAGGATTTGATATCCGTTCTCTTGACGCTCTGGATGTTTCTTTTCCCCACCGGAAGGTCTGCTGTGCACTCATTTTCAGTCATCCAGGCTGTCCAGTAACCGTACTTCCATGCTACTGATTTTCACAGTTGGTCCAGACCATGATGTATGGCTTTCTGCAATGTGCACGTCGTTGCTGGAGCTCTTGGCAGTGCTAAACGCATGCATGATCTCCTTCAGCACTCGGTTGAGTCTCCTTCTATACCTTCCCTGGGTCCGAGTTGTTATGCATTAGCTCACGATATGTTCCATAGTTAGTTTGTCCTGACGGAACAGACACGTAGGATTATCCGATTCCCCCAGTTCACCAGGGTTTAAATTCGAGGGTAGGAAGTTATATACAGATCTTAATAATATAATAATAATAATGAATACTTATATAGCGCATATTCTCGGCTGGAGACCAAGCTCTACGCGCTTTACAATCAACACTCGTTTACATAACGGGCTGCCTACCTGGGTAGTGCCGACAGAAGAGCTGCCAGCTGGCGCTTCACTCAGTCGTTTCCCGTGTCATCCAGTCAGTATCGTTCAATATCGATCACTCATTTTCCTTACTTCCTTCATTCTTTCCGTCCGTTCTCACTCAGGGTGCATGCTATGTGTAACATGTCATCCATACCAACGGCCAAACTGGCCTACTCTTCCGAATGTTGGTGATAGGATTTTACGTGTGTGCAAGATGTTATGCGTGCGTTCACACTCGGAACCTCGGTTTATAGTCTCATTCCTAGGATGAAGCTGATCCTAAGAAGAGTCATATACCACATTTTATCCCAGATCAGACTTCTTTCAAGTGTCCTTCCCACGTAGTCCATCTCCCATATAGTCCTCGGTGGACTGCACTATGGATGCTCCTGGCCTGAGCATCCTCTCCCTTCTTCAGCTCCTGTGTCACAGTGTCTCTTTGTACTTTCGCTTTTGCCTTCGGCCACCACTGCATTCTTATTGATCCCTGTTGCTGTCTCTTGGTTTGTGTGTGTTCTGTCATTTTGCCCCGTCCCCTGCTTCTTTCCGTTCTCGGGCTGGATTGATTTCACAACTTTGTCTAAAGAATTCTGTGTGTGTGTGTGTGTGTGTGTGTGTGTGTGTGTGTGTGTGTGTGTGTGTGCGAGTGTGTGTGTGTGTGTGTGTGTGTGTGTGTGTGTCTGTGTGTCTGTGTGTCTGTGCGTGTGTAAGTACTGTACTGATGTGATTTTTTTTTTTCAGTTGAAATTTTTTTGTGTCTGTGAAAGGGCATATGTACAAATCTACGTGCAGTTATCTTCAAACGGTGTTTAGACAACCATTTCTGCTCACATTGGGGGCAGCGTAATATTCCTATATTGGGCACACCTGGCCCGTTATCTAAAACAAAAACAGAAACGAAACAAACAAACAAAAAGCCGATGGAATACGGGAAATGGGAATATCTAGAGCTGATTATTTTGTCGTTAACATACGCTGAAATTAAACGAAAAATGTTTATCATGTTGTTCGGTGCTTTATTTTCGGGTACAGAAACATCTGCCGATTCTTTAAATAATATGCCATTCCTTGCTTTCCTGAATTTCAAACACCAAAGATGAATGAAAAGTTATGAATCCGGTCTTCTATCAATATTTAAGGAGTTATGAATAAAGGCAATTACGCTTACCGCCCCCCCCTCCTCCTGCCAAGAGGGTTTAACAGAGGGTTCCATGTCGTCTTGACGCTTTAGGCTGGGTTCGAGTCAACGGAATTATATCAGGCTTCGATTCTTTAATCATAGATTCTAATTCACTCATTTTATTTCATACAGAATCAACATTAGTAGAAATATACTTCAAATGTTTTCTTGTTAATCTGCCTTACGATCTACAAAAGGAAGAACTAGATTAGATATTTAAATAATTTACAGTATACACGTCATCTGCATTTCATTTGGGGTTCATGGAACTGAGTCAGTAAGTGCTGTCAGGTAATTTTTCCATATTTGGTCATCGTTTCGCTGAGCAGGGGATCGCTTAGGAACCACCTGCTCTTTGTAGCTCCACATCTTCCTTCTGACTTCTCAGTCTTCTCCCTTGAAGACATTTTCTGTCTTCTTCTCTCTCTTTTTTCAGGTTTTTATCTGCAGACACTCCAATTTGTTGTATTTTGCAGATTTTCTAACATTTCAAAGTTTTTGTTTTTTCGTTTCAAAGTCAGTCGGGGAAATTTTGACTGGTCGCGGTCTGGTTTTTGTTTGCGTCTTTCACTCCAAGACAAGTCACTTTAGTTACGAGTTCTTTTTACGTTAACTTTTACTCTTGGTCACGAGTTCTTTTGTCAGTAATGCTTTTCTTTTAATTTTAGTCATGAGTTCTTTTTTACTTTTTTAATCTTTGAATGTTTTATTAATGGGTTTAAGATTTCTGTGACTTGCTGAGTGTTTTCAGCTGTTAAGTTCAGCCCGTTCCACTCTGGGGACATGATGCGGAATCAAAGTTCGTTTTCTGGAGCCCTTTCCTCTTTCCTCTTTAGGAGCTTCCCTCGCTTCTCGTTCAGTATATTGCCTTCACTTTGTCATCATTCCTTTCAAGCATTGTAAGAATTGCCCGAGTCTGTGTCATACCAATCTGCATCAAAGTGTCCACCAGTATTGAATTCCTGGGCCGCCAGGCGGTCCTCTGGATCAATGCGCTGCTCCATCCCTCTGGTACACTCAGGGCAAAGCCATTAAACGCTCGATGCTTGGAGTTTTGCCAAGAATGCAGACACAGTGGGATCGAGGTGAGAACCCTGCAGGTGCACCCACCACTGCATCGATCTGTCATATCTCACATTTGCTTGCCCACCATTTGCGTACACTGCCCGCAGGGAGCAGCAGGCTCATTGTCATCCAGTGAGAGAGAGAGAGAGAGAGAGAGAGAGAGAGAGAGAGAGAGAGAGAGAGAGAGAGAGAGAGAGAGTGCGGGGAGCTGGTAAAAGAGACAGACAGACCTTTTCCACCATTTTTTTCATGCACCCCTTTGGTTCAGAGGAAGGATAAGCACTCAAATATGTGTTGACCATCATGACTGACCGATTTGTTCAATCCTTGATTTCTTGTAACTGGCATCTCACAGGGACGGCTTACTGTAAACCAAAGAAAAAAACAAACAAAAAAACAAACAACAACAACAACAACAACAAAAAAACAACAACCCACGTCGAAAACATAACAACCAATAACAAGAAATAACTATTATAACTCTGTGAGTTACGGAGTGAATGCAAAATCAAATCAAGTGACAGGTGCAGAAAAACAACAAACTTCGTCAAGTCTACTCTGAAACCGAAGGGCTAATTCGATGATGAGTGAAGACAGGAAAACTCAATGTACACTCACAACTCCAGCCAATTTCCACCTCAAATTGAAAACTGCCCATCTTCAACTACAAGTAAACATGAAAACTCACTCTGAGTTGATGGTTCAAAAGATGTAAGGTGGGAAAACATGAGTTTTTTTTTTTGTTGTTGTTTTGTTTTAATACAAGCTGAGCTGACAAACAAAAAAGTCCTTACCATATCCAACTTTAGCTGGATGGGAACTGTATTAGAACTGCAAACTTTTATTCTGATTACTTCTTTTTAGGAATCTACTGACGAATAGTATTTACCTATATGTCAAACTCCCCTCCTCCCCCCCCCCCCCCCCCCAACACACACACCTTTTTAAGAAAAGACTATTATTTTATTTTCATTTTCAGCATGTCCGTCATCAGAAGTCAACTATCCTAAAATATTATTTAGCCAAGCATCTTGAAATTTTAATGTCAGAGGTTTCTGGCCGTCGTCTGAGAGCGAACGGGGTGCGGCATGGTGGGAAAGCGGCTCGTGTGTAGGTGATGGTTGGAAGTATTCAAGTTATGTTTCTTGCGACTCCATAGCCAAGAATTTGTACTTCAGTCGCATATATTGCACACATGAACTCCATCACCTTAGCCTGAGCTGATTTGGCTCCTGTTGATAGTTTACCCCTTCTCTAAAACTCGCTGAAGTGACATCGCGCTCATGTTACAAGGGAGATAAGCCGACTTACTTCCAACAATTTAAAGGATTGCTGTCCCCTGTAGAAAGTTATCCAATAGAATGGCTTTTACGAATACCAGTGGTGATCGTTAAGGACCAATAACTAAGCTCCTTTCTAAATTTAAAAGGCATACGTTCCACAGCAGATCGAGTTCAGACCCACCGAAATCTGACATTGACGCGTGTTTGAAGATTAAGTTTGCTGTAAGATCAACCACAGTTGAGACATTGATGGTAGTTTAACAGGATTCTCGTTTTTTCAGCTGCCTTCTTGCGTGATTTAACTCGAATTAGTCCGACAGAATGAACTGCTAAGCAAGTAAATGAGGACGGGAGGCTGAGTTAGTCACTACAAGGCCTAGTGCTGGCTGCTACTGACGTACACCGACTCCATCGTAAGCTCAACGAAAATCGGCAGTGAAATTAACATAACATAATCAACTTGGCACTGTTAAAGACGAGACAATCAGTTGAGACGATGTGTGATACACCTTAAGCAAAAATCGGTTCTCGAAGTCGAGAAAATCAGTTTACCAGAAATTGAAATGTATCAGTACTGAATAAGTAGTTATAAACTAATGAAGTCCGTTAGGCTAACTGGTCTGAGTCTTCTGCCAAGTGTCATTGTGCTCTTCAATACCCCACCCCACCCCGATTTTCGCCAAGATGTGTTAGTGTTATAGTTTAAAATATTCAAGAATATGAATTTATGTGTTATATACCTAATATGATTATAGATATTCTGTAGCATAATGAATTTATGTATTATACTAACAACTTATTGTAATGCAATAAGAGAGGAGGAGTTTACAAACAAGTAAATGGCTATCTAGTTGTGAAAATGGACAGTAGTTGAGGGATTTGAATTAATGACCTTACTTACAACAAATACAAAAAGGACACATAGGATTGGATGCAAAGCATATTTGCTACAGAAGTTTGCAATTTCTTAACTTTGTTGACGACAGATTTCACAGCAACCTGAGTAACCTTGGTAAACAGAATGATCGTGGTGAAAACAAAATGCTTCCTTTCTATTCTTTGCAAAGAAAGAAAGAAAACGCTTGTTTCATGCAGTGTTGGCTGTTGTGTAGTGAAAAGAAAAATCATTATCAGAGCTGTCAGCACCAATCTCAGGATTTCTGACAGCTTACATCAAACTGTTAAGCTGAATCACTGGAAGGGGGGGGGGGGGGGGGGGGGGGGGGGGGGGGGGGGGGGGGGGGGGGGGGGGGGGGGGTCTACATTTGGCAATTGAATTAATTTTTTTAAAAGCAGAATAAAGTCAAACCAATATCCTTAGCTGTAATTATCATAGGTTCTCCATAGAGGTCATTAATTGACACAGATTGGATGCTAAAAAGCTCTGAGAATTGGCACATAAAAGGGAGAAACATATGAACCCTGTACCACAGCTTCCTAGCGATGCTGCTGATATAATTGCCTGTGATTGATGAATATTGCATCTTCAGGTTCTGCCAGCACAATGTCTTTGCACCAACGTAAAGAGGGCCGTTGCTGTGCCATCATAGGTGTGGTATGACACTGTAGTCTTGTTAGCATTCTGGTTTTGATGACCAAGATTAGCAAATACGCAGAAATTTGCAGCATTCGCCATTACACACAGTTTTTGATGACTGACAAGTGACATGATTAAGGCAATGGAATAGAACCAGACATAGTTTGTGATGACTGATATTTAAATTACAGAATAGAAGTATACTGTACACACGAAAGTTAAATGGAAAATATGTCTTTTACTAGTTTTAGATGAAGGATTCAACCGTATGGGAAATCAAACTTTGTTTTACAATTTCATTTACCACGATAGTAAGCTTGATATTTTCTTTATGATTAAGAAGACTTTTGTTGGACATGCTGAAAACATGGTGTGTTTTTTGTTGATAGTTGTACCTGTGATATTATCATGGAATATTATATTTTCTTTTCTTTTTTTTTTTCAATAGATATTTTCAGAAAATTGACACATGGCATCTATGGAGCCAAAGCGTATTTTGAAGCCTGTCAACAGCAACAGTATGTTGAACGCAAAGGCCGAGCAACAGCTTAATCAGCTGAAAAAGGCCAAAGAAGATGGTGCCATGGCCAGCAGTGTGACATCAGTTCAACAGACAGCTTGTCAGCCTGCCATCGGGAACCCTGCTATTGAGCCTGACGGAGCAAAAGCAATGTCTGTGGTTTGTTTTAAATATCTTATATACTGGTTGATTTAAAGTTTTTCTGTGTCTCGTAAACTTGACCTAGACTACCTTTGCAACTTTACTAGTCGCTTGAAGGAAAGAAAAACACAGAGTTCTTTAAATGGTGGTAGAAAGCTTTATTTTGTTTATTTGTTTTCAAGATGTCACCGTGGGACAGTTCAGTTCAGTAATAAAGCTATGTAGTTTGTTTTAATTTGCGCACATGGATTAAAAAGTATACAAGTGCATTTTGCATACAAATAAAATTGCAATTGCCATTATAATAGTTTTAATTTCAAACTAGAAGTAGAACATTCTAATGAAAAACAGTTGTTTGGTGTAGGTTTCAGAAAATACTTGATTCTATTTATGTATTTATGTTTTTTTTTTTTTTTTTAATGTATACTAATTCATAGTCAGAATATTGAATATAAAGTCTGTTGTCATGTTTAGACATAAACCAATAGGTTAAAAAGTGTTTTTATGCAGATTTTAACCATAAAATGAAAAGAATGATAATTATAAATTAAAAGGAAGGCTAAGAATTATCTGCAGTGCATCTGTCCCTGTACTTTTGGTGATAAAACATGCTGACTTCTGAAATTACTTAGACATGCTTATGGAAAGGGAATTGAAATGGAGACCCCCCCCCCCCCCCCCCCCCCCCCCCCCCCCCCTCCTTTCTTTATTAAAAAAAAATTAATGAAAGTAATGTGTAAAGTGCAATGTATGTTATTACAGACATTCTCTTTCAGTTTTTTCTTTTCTTTTTGATGAGATTTTGAAGATCAAAGGTTAAGTTCCAGTTTTGGTTTAACACTGACAGGTGTATTTTCAGTGCTTGCTGTCAGGTATCATGGTATCAACAAAGCCCAAAAGATTTATAAACTTTGGGCAGTGCAGTAGTGTTGCTCAGGAAATTTGAACAAGATTGTAACAAAGAACTTCACAGTCAATGAAATTTTATTGTTTGGTTCTCTTAGCCTCTGTAGCCCACTCAAACACCTACTGACCCCACCATCCCCATACCCTCCCTGCTCCTGTGATTATGGGGCTCAATCATTGCCTCCAAACTGTTATTTTGTTTTGTTAACCGTTCTACAAGTCCGATTGTCAAAATTGATCTACAAACGCCCTTTTTTCAGGGATTATATTAATGAAGTAGTGTTGTGACTGTACGCAGGACTTGCAGCAAGAAAATTAAAGTTGGAAATCAAGTCTGCTAAATGATAGAACAAATAGGTGACAGTACGGATTCAATATGTTTGAACCTCAGGTCTCCTCCAGGTAGGGATAACAAATGTGACCAACAGGGAAAAACAAAGAAAACAGAAACTTGCTTTGCCAGTGAAGGGGTAGGAGATGGCTGTTTTCTTCTGGTGTGAAGGAAAGTTCTTGTGATGAGAGCTGTCTTTCTAGAGAGTACTTACAAATAGGCATTAAGCAGGTAAAGATGGGGAAAAAAATTGGGGGGGTGGGGGACAACAACAGTGTTTGAAAAGCTGTCACTAAAGATGTAAGTACTACTAGTACGATTATGGATTATAAAGAATGAGCTAAAAAAAATATATATATATACACTGATTTTTTTTTTTTTTTTTTTTTTTTCATTCATTGCTTTAAAACAGTAAGCTGACAAAGCATTGCTAAATCAGTGAAAGTTTTAGTCTTTTGATATTGGCAGTAATCACCTGCAGACCCATACTGGCTGCTTTTAAGAAAGAAAAAAATTATATAGAAATTGCAACATTCATCAGGTAATTCACAGAGTAAAATAGATGTTTTTGGACAGAACTAATTTTGTTTTTAGACCTTGCAAAATTCTTACGGTGAATCAGGACCATAAATACTCTCTTCTCCAATTGTCGGGGACCACTAAGATTTATCACAGACAAGTGGAAATGCCCTTTTAATTCGTCAGTTGGGCAACCAGTTTTCTAACTGTGTCCGTGAAAGGGTGACAGAACAGTCAGCTTTAAGGCAGACTGATTCACTTCCCTCCTCCCTTTTCATACATCCGACCCCTAATTCCCCATCCCCATCTCCTGGTTTTCCTCAGAACAAAGCTCTGCAGTGTGGTGGGGATTTCAAAAAGTTTCTTTTTAAGTGTATGTTGATTATTATGTTTTTAATGTTCTTTAAAGAATGTGTGTGTGGTGATTAGGGAGAAAGAAAGTGCATACCAAGACTAAGAACAGCATGGAGTTTGTGAATTTAGGTTGGTCCTTGAGTATGTGAATGGGACAAATATGACAATTATTTTCTTAGTTTTTCTTTTCTCATACACAGTGGGAAACATTTTTTTCCCATCAACATTCTGTATGAATGGTGGAAAAACAAATATTCTTTATGTCTTATGCCAAATTATTCATTCTTAAGCCTTCATCATGTGTGTGTAGGCAACACCAAGTTGAATTATATCTGCTGATTTGTTGCACTATCTGGGGTTACTTTTGATTAATGCCTCTTTACTTAAGAAGGGCAAGTACAAATTTACTGACTGAATAGATTGTTTTATCTACTTGTCCCCATGACAACTAAAAATTATCCAGGAATTTCTGGCCCTTTGAAAGAGTGATTAAACTTGAAAAGTCATCATACATGGTGATTGGCAGGTTGCTGATATAAGACATTGAATGATTGATTATATCTTTTCTTTCATAAGTGGTCGTTATTGGTAGTACTAATCTTAGCCTCATCTGAATTATATGAGTAGCTTAACTGAAAAGTGCAGTTAAATTTGTAAGCATGTGTATTCATTTTCTGTTGACCTTTTATTTTTCTGTTTATTAACGTTCATTTATTCTTCCCAATTTTTCTAGGAAGAAGTGGTCCTTGGAAGATTTTGATATTGGCAAGCCTTTAGGAAAAGGAAATTTGGGAATGTCTACCTGGCTAGGAAAAACAGAGCAAGTACATCGTAGCACTGAAGGTATGTTTTTTTCTGTACTTTCTATTTGAATGTGAATGCAAGAGTAATTCATAGCATTGATATGATAATTTATTGAAATGATGCTAGCTCATGTAAAATCATTATCATATCAAAGAAGTAGATGCATAGTATAAATACAGGCACTCCAAGTTTCACAGAGATCTAGTGCTTAAGGTTTTCAACAAATTATTTGATAATTTGAATTTCATATGGATTTACTGTTACTCAGTCTTCTTGTGTGTGTGTGTGTGTGTGTGTGTGTGTGTTTTACTTGTTTTTTTTTTGTTGTTGTTGTTGTTCGTTTTTTTTGTATTTTGTTTTTTTGTTTTTGCAAAGAGATTATTACGATAATTACTCTTGATTTGTACAATTTTTTGTTTATTCCACTGCAGTGCCATTTATTTGAAATGTGTGCTCAACTATCAGCCAGTCATTTGCATTGTTTTGATTAGTAACCATTGAAAGGGCATGATGTGGAAGTTGGTTAGTAATCGTTTTTTCACTTTACTTTTGCTTATTCAGCACAATTAATACTAATATTAGCTATGCTGTTTTCTCTAAATACATCTTAGCTTCAACCAGGCACAAGAGATAAGGTACCCATAGTGTTAATCATGAAATTTGAACAACAGTCGGGTGTTGCATCCACCAAGTGATAAAAGTAGGCTGTGTGGTATGTCTTTCCATTTCAGTCCATAGAGCTCTAAATTCTGGGCATGAGCTGGGTTAGAATAAATGAAACCTTGCAAATAAATGCCTCTGATGAGATTAGTCAGAAAGCTTCAGCGCTAACTATTGCACCACAGCAGCTGGTACTGTTGCTGCAAATCATAAAGCCAAAGCATTGGCAATTTTGTTTCTTCAGTGAGAAAGTGACCAGAGTTTGTAGCTGATTTATTTTTACTTCTTTTTCTTTTTTTTTTTCTATTTTTATGTTTTCTCACCTTTTTGATGTTTCTCTTGTTCATGAATGTTAGCATTGGTATCACAATGTGACATTTTCCATTGTACATGAAAGTTTGGTTACATGCCATTAAATCCATTGTTCAGCCCAGTGGTTTTGTACTTCACATACATCTCTCAACTGCATCACTCATTAGATGAAATGATACCTGCTGCTTTTAGGGTTCATTGAAAACTGTAACGTCAGTGATGCATTTGTTGCAGCTGATGTTCAAGTCTCAGCTTCAGAAAGCAGGAGTGGAGCATCAGCTTCGTCGAGAGATTGAAATTCAGTCTCATCTTAGGTCAGTTATTTTTACTGCCAGGTTGCACATACTGTGTCAGAACATGTATGGTGGCAAAGTGGCCTTTCAGGAATAATAAGTGTATTTTTATAGTTTATGAAGTATGTTTGTGTGGTAAAGAGACTGAAAAAGTGTTACAATTTTAGAGAAAAACTAAACAATTTTCCAGGTCGGGGGGGGGGGGGGGGGGGGGGGGGGGGGGTGAAAGGGTAGAATGCAAAATGAGACCATGGAGGGTTGTGTGTGTGTGTGAAAAAACGATACTGTCAGCAACTTTCATTTTTCATATGTTGATCAGTCTTGTCACTTCCCTCAGCGAATACTAAAGTTCATTTTCACATGTCACTATGAGATTTTGATGTGCATGTGTGATGACTTTTCAAAAGGTGTTACACTGCTGCAGTTTACAACATTAATAAATATGTTTTCAGTTAAGGTGGCTTGGAAATCAGTTTACACAGATTGGTGTTGGGGGTGGAAAACAAAAGTGTTTGTTGTACCAGAGAAGTTTCGGTATAATCTGTAACCAAATGCTCATGTGTTTGTAGCTCCTGTGTTGTGGATGATCATTTTTACAGAGTCTTCATTTTGATGGGAAATTTTGGTCTGGTTTTGAAGATGTCTGGGAAAAGTGGGGAATTTTGTCACATCAGATCTCACTTTTACATCGCCAAATGTTTCATGTATGCACACATGTGCGAGCGTGCGCACGCACACACATACACACACACACACACACACACACACATTTAAGATTTATGTAATGTATGTTTTGTGTATTATAACTGACAGTATTAAACAATAAGATCATCTGACAACACTTTTCATGGAAAGATATATTTTACCAATAAAGCAGATTGTGCATTTATACCCTTGTCTGTTGTAAGTAAGATGCAATATTAAAGATCTGTCTGAAAATGCTGTTTATGAAACAGTATTTTACCTGCAAAGCAAATCTTGTATTCATGTGCTTGCACGCACACACACACATCATTTAACAAAAGGAAAAAAATCAAATGAGTGTTCATAAGGATTTATTGTTGTTGTAGAAAGTAAGAGAAGAAGAAAAATATCAATTAATAGAATATATTTTGGTTGAAAGGAAGGAAAAATGCCTGAAATGAACGTTTATGAGCACAATTTGTGCTGTTGTTGCAGACATCCAAATATTTTACGCATGTTTGGCTACTTCCATGACAAAACTCGGGTGTATTTGATCCTGGAGTTTGCCCCCCAAGGAGAACTGTACAAAGAACTTCAGCGATGTGGGAAATTTGATGAAAGGCGATCAGCCGGTGTAAGTCTGGTTTGTTGTTTGTTATGCATGTTTGATGTTGTATTGAAATAGATCTATGTGTTTATCATCGTGTTATTCACTGAAAGGTTGTTGATTATTAGGAGTGAGGTTCCAAACACTTCTAGTGTTTATTTTAACAGAGAATCATGTTTTGGCCGTTCTTTTATCTGCCTAAGGTGTATTAATTTACTTAATTTAACCTAACTACATTAAAGATAATAGCAGCTGGGTTCTGCTTCCAGTCGTATTGGGTTTCATATTGTGAGGGACTGGAAATAAGTTTATAGTACTTTTCCATCTCTTGCTGGCCTGTATTTTTAAATAGAGAAGCATTTGCACATTAGCTGATTTCCCACAATAGTCCATTGAAGTGTTACGACTACTTAAGCTGCTGACACATGAACCTTTTCGTCTGTACAGTTGAGACGAAACGTTTGAACCTGTGCGGTCCGACCAGTCAGTGTCGAACGGACGGAGTGCTTCATGATAGTTTTAAAACCTCTAGTTTGATCCCACATGCCGCTTCAAAGGACTGTACAATTGAATATGAAGCTTTTTCTCAAATATTTAGATTCTTATAATTTTTTGAGTTGACATTCCAAAGTACATCATGGCCATGGTACGATTCAGTCAAATGTTTGGTCTCTGAATCGGACAGTCTGACCGCCTTGCTGGACGACACCATTTTTCCTTGTGTCATGGGTGTACGGGCGGGGAGGCTCGTGTGTCAGCCGCTTTAAGGATGCTGGCACCATTTCCTTCCATTGAAAGGAAAGGAAACTGTATACAAGGAGTTACAAATGTGCTAAATTGACAAAACTACACATTGGCTGCTTCAGTGACTTCTTTAAGGTTTGATGAAAAAATGGAAGACCATTTCCAGACTGAAATGGAGTGAATGCTACAAGATATATATAGAAATTAAGACTGGAGAATAATAAGAAGATTCAGATGTTAACAAAGGCAATACCACTGAAGAGGAATGGATAAAAGTGATCATGAAGAGATGTAGTTTGAAGTGTAAAGACCCGCTGCACAGCTTGCAAAGGTGAGCTACTTCTGATGGGGGATGGGATTGACACATGCTGACAGGACAGCACACTTGCTCCTAACATAACCACCTTCTAGACTATGTCTTTCTAGTTTCGCCTCTGTGTGTGTGTGTTTTAAGCTGCTGCTGATGAAACCAGCTGGAGTGCGCTACACAAAACAAGCTGCAAAAGCACACCTGATCCCGTTTCAGGCATGTCTACCGTTCCGGGTCATCCGTAATTGTTACGGAAAACGGTCATTTTGGCACTGCGTTCGGAAAATATGGAAACGAACAGTGTGTTCCCGAAAAGAGAAAATGATCAAAACTAAAATAAGATAAAGACAATCAGCGAAAGATTGATCAAGACAGTGTTCTGTTTTAAAAACGATGACACTGTCGTTTTATTAACTATGCGGTGATTCAGCATTTTTGTGAATGTGTTTCAAAGTGCTTTGCTGACGCAGTTTTGTTTTCTGAGAAATCCTTGTCCTATCGCTTTTGCAGAAAGTTTACCTGTTGTTTAAAACTGCACTTGGCTGGAGTCACCCGAAGACTCACACTTTCGGTTTTTGAGCAGAATTTGCTTTCGATGCAATGTACCTTGCTTTGCTGTTACGCTTAGTTTGAAAATGCTACGGTCAAAGCAGAAATGACTTTTTTATAACATATATAATATACATTTATCAATATTATATATATATATGTATATGTATATATGAGCAATTTCTGTAATTCTTGAAAGTTACATCTTTCACATGCATGAAAATAGAATGAAAAAGATAACTTGTATTATTCTTTTTCTGATGACATGAAAAATATCAGATCACCCAGTGATAAATCAGTTGTGTTGCTGGACATGAAAAATGTCTGTAACGGTGCAGCAATGCCAGACCAAGGGTTGTGAAACTGTGGCTTTCTGGAACACTGGATGATATTACTAAGATGATGTTAAAAGTCAGCAGTTCTGTCAGTTTGTAAGTGAAGAATGAGGTAGAGTTTTCATGTCCGTCATCACGTCTGACACACCAGCTCCTGTTTGTACATTATGGTGTATTATGTAAACATCCACTACAGCTGCTAAGGAACAAAAAACAAGTCAGCCTGCTCATTTCAAAGAAAAAGTAAGCATGCACAAGCAGTCAGTGTATCTTTTGTTCATTTAATTCTTGAAACAATGGACAAGGGTCAGTTGTAACACTTTCCTGTATGGACATAAAAAGAATAGTGGATCTTTTTTTTTTTTTTACAACAGTAAGTATAAATGCAATAAAAACATGAATAAGATCAGTTTCAAAAGCAAACAGGATGGTCAAACCATACTTAGTTATTCATTTTTAAGTCGATCAAATATGAAAAATAGAAGGGAGAACCCCTTATACAGGTGTGCTTGGTGATATGAGCCACTGCAGTCCACATGTTTGCGGAAAACCATAAGTGCTCATTGAACAACTTGATACTGAATTTTAAACAGATCAGTTCATAAACAATCAAGAAAGCTTTGCACAATGCTACAGTCTGACTGGCACTGACACAAAAGTTTACAAGGTTTACAAAGCAAATTGGAAAAGACAGCCTCACGGGAACTGTATCGTGTAATGTACATATATGTAGTCAAATATATCATTCAGCATAATAAATCATTATTTTTTTGTTTTATCTTTAAGCGCTACAAATATCATCCAGTTAGGCCATATTTTTTGTTTCGTTTCTGCTTTCTCCTTATAACGTTTAATTCTCTTCCTCATCCCCCTTTGTGGATTCTTTCCATTTTTTTTTTATTACATTTTTTTGTTTCTTTTCTGCTTTCTCCTTATAACATTTAATTCTCTTTCCATCCCCCTTTGTGGATTCTCTCCATTTCTTTTATTACACTATGTGATTTCTCTCTCTCTCTCTCTCTCTCTCTCTCTCTCTCTCTCTCATGATGACATCTCAATAAAAAAAAAAAAGGTCATTTCAAAATGTCTTCAATCACCAATTTGTGTGACGGGACATTAAATTATGTGTGTGTGTGTGTGTGTGTGTGTGTGTGTGTGTGTGTGTGTGTGTGTGTGTGTGTGTGTTCTGTGGTGGGGGTGGGAGTGGCTTATGGATGGACTGAAATATTACTCCAGGAGTTTCAGTTGAATGAGATTTAAAAAAGATAATGATAATGATAACAACACAGAACGCCTTGAATCTGATTTCAAATTAAAACTGTATTTTTAGACTTGATCAGTCATTCTAGCAGTAATAGCAGTTAACTTATATCAAACTCTTACTTTTCACTCAACTTTATGCATTATATGATATACATCTTTCATGAAATGATACATTTTGAACAACACAATGCTAGAATTTTAGGAAAATATTCACAACCGACCGTGAGTTTACAATATTGAAGTAACTGACCATTGAGACGCCCCCTCTATCACGGTCCGCAACGTCATAAAGCATAAGAACAACCAAACCTAATTTGTATCGCTTGTGATCGGTTTTACTTTCTTACACGTAAAACGTAAGTGTCAGATGTGATTTCTGGCATTTCCTCGGTGGGGACAGTAGTAACAGCAGAACTGACGGAAATTCAAATGAAGTGATGGGAAACGAAGCCGCCTACGTAACGGTTGGCACTTTCGTGTTCAGCAGTGTTTCGCACATATCTTGAAGGCAGTTAGCGTTCACCACGAGGCCAATCAGAAATGGTTTTCATTATATTTTTGCGCATGTGTGATTCTAAGTGTCAGTTGGTCGAGGTAAACATTGGTGGCTATGAATAAACGTTTACTGATTCTTCGCCTTTCTGACATCGTCTGCTCCTGGTTTTGTGTCCGTTGAAGAACACGTGACCCGGCGAACGGATACAATTTGCAGATGGCTGAAACAAGCAGTGTGGTATATTTTTATCCCCAAAAGGTCGGTGATGTCGATCGGACATGAGCCCAGTGCACGGTAAATTTGTTCTGTTTTTGAAAAAAATATTCTGACCAAACCGCTAAATCAGTGGATTTACTGTGTCAATGACACACCTCAGTTTGAAAAATACGAAACGTTGGATCGGACCCGGTAAATAGAAAGCAGTAGCGAAATGTTAAAAGGGCATGTCTCCGGGACATGACGAACCACATCTGACCAAGTATTCTTTTGGATTCGACTCAGACTTCACTAAAGAGCAAGTGAATGTGGTTTCAGGACAAAAACGTTGACGAAAATGTAGTGTTATCATTTCATGTGTTCAAGTTTTCGTTACGATTCTGCAAGGGCTGTAAGGACATGTTGTTTGCGGTATCGGCGGATGTCCCATTTCAGCAGCATGGCCGATTTTGGCTGTTTTTTTTTTCAAATAAAAATCAGTTGTATCGACACAATCCAGTATATCTCCCTGATATTGTGTGGCAGTTATCTCTTTAAGATACAAGCAACAAAAATGAATGCGGCGAAAAACTTCCACTGTAGCAGAAGCAAGGGAACTGCCAAAGAGATCGCTGCCAAGAATTCTATGAGCTTGGCTGAGCGGATGAAAAATCAACCATTTGCGATCTCAACAGATTGCAGTAATGATGCAGGTTGTATGAAACGGTTTCCTTTGGTCATTCATACATTTGATCCAGCCACACTGATAGTTTACCCTGAAGTGCTAGCTGTTCTTGTGGTGTTTATGTGCTCTCCCTCTCTCTCTCTCTCTGTAAGTATACATGTGCATGTTTTGTGTTCCTGAAAATCACAGCCTGTTCCTGATTGCGAGCATGAGTGTTCCTGAAAACCATATTTTTGGGTAGGCATGCCTGCATTTGGTCAAACATTCCTAACATTCCTTCTGAAGAAATGAAAGCCTGTTAATGTTATTGGTCAGTATCAAGAATGACATAAATAAAGTGTCAGCCATTCTTGACTACCTACTGCTGTTTCAGTAATTCATGGATTAGCAATATCATACCTGAAACATGCTTTACCAAACTGATTTTGTTTTGTTGTGTCACGCATGTATTTTGTGGTGACATTTATGACACTGACATCCAGCAGTGATACTGATTAGGCTGACAATGTATTTTCTTCATACTTACCTGACCAAAGAAATGCCTTATCTCCACTTAAAGAAAGAAGCTTTTTCATTCTCTCCTGGGCCATCACAGACGAAAGAATTCTCTTCTTTGAACGCAGAGACTGAAACCACAGACCACTTTTGAGAATCCATAACATGAGTCGAACCGAACATGAGAACGAGAGTTGAGAGGAGAGTGTTCTTTTGCCAAGAAAAAGGAGAAAACTGAATTCAGTCGATCAGATTGTAATGTTGTGAGTTCACTAAGGGCGATCACTTGTGCTGGCTTGGTGGTTGAGTAGAGTAGCTCCCACTCTCCTTTGTTATTTTTTTTTTCGATGAGAATCCTGATGTTGGATTATCTTTCTTGCCAAACATTTGTTTTGACAGGTAAATATGTCATAAAACTATTTTCAGCAGTAAAATTCATTTTATGGCCAAGGGGACTATATGTAAACTATGACAATAATGTGTTAGCATTATGCACGGAATACACATTCTCATAAGTACTAGGCAGATATTTTACCCATATGATTTGGCTGTATTTTGTACATGTTTGGCAAAAACATAACAAGTACAATGGAAAAAAAATCGAAAGAAAATCTGAAGATGAAGATGTAAATCGGGTCATTGCAATTGAGGAATTAAAGCGTGGTAGTGTCTTGGTGTGATTGTTCAAAGAACGACAGCTCTTGTGCACAGAATTGCATCTGGTTGTGTCTGCTTCTTAAACAACATGCTGATACATAGAAATAATAGCTGAATACAGGTCTTGTAATATGTTTTGAAACAAACGAACAATGATGAGAGGATGAATTTGTGCAAAATTATGCTGATGAATAGGCTTTGAAATTAATTTGTGTGTTAAGGATCTATCATTACTGTGGTTGCTATATCAGGTATCCCTCTATCCTCTGCTGCATGATGACAGGTGAAAAGAATCTCTGACCCAGTATACCCCTCAGCGTTTATGAAAATTTGGTGATTTGTACACATCCTTTGTGGAAAATAATCTCATTTTTGTTGAAAAGTTCACCTATAGCAGTTTCAGGGTAAACCGGTCAGGTGGGGGACACCAATGGGTAAATGTCCAGAGAACCATGCATTGCTGCTTGAAATCTGTGTGCCTAGTCTCTTTAAAACCCATTTTGAAAAGTGCACTTGCAGTATCCATATACTGAATGGAAATGGTAAGTAAAGGACTGTCAGGTCACAGCTGTCCGGCGGAGATAAAAATCGCACTCTTTAGTTACTCCTGCCTGCCCGGCAGGCGATAAACAGCTGCGTGACTCAGGGCTGAGTGCTGACAAGGCAGCGCGCCCCATGTACTACAGCTGTGTACAAGGGAGCACATGTGTTCTCATGCTGTGCTGTTCCTGTTGTGCTTTACGGATTATTATTCTTTCACACGCCATCCTGCATTGGCTAGTCTTGTTGGGTACGTGTAGGCGTACTTCATTCCGATCTTTTGTACGTGCGTACGCGTGCGTTTTGGTAGTGCCAACAATGGCAGAGGCATTTGAACACAACTTCAGTGAACACAAAAGACGTGTAGATTTGTTGTGCCGTGTGTGCGGCAATCGTGTGTGCACAGAGAGGTACAAGATAAAGATTAAACGCTAGACTTTGTGTCAACTTCTTCAATGATTTGTTGCAGTATTTCAGCCTAGATATTTCTGGTGATGAAGAAGGCAAACAGTCCAAGTGTATCTGCATAAAATGCTATCATAAACTGAAAAAAAAACGAGACACATGTCAGCACATTCTCAGTGTTATACTACAAAAGAAAATGCTGCTCGTGACATGATAGAGAGAATGTCAGAAATCTGGACAACTTTCGATCCAGATCTTTCTTTGAGTCAGTGTACATCATGTCGATTCTTTCAATCAGCCGGCCTTCTTGGTCATTGGAAAACAAAGAAGAGCCGACCCGTCAAAAGATCTGCTCAAGAATGTTTAGATCAGTCTGATCTTTGCTTGCACACAGATGAAACTGAATGTGTGTGTCATCATTTTCTCCATAGGTATCGACCCCCATTAAAAAGCCTAGAACATTCTCTACACAAAACCTCACCAGTCACAGCTAGCACATCCAACTTGGCACCTGAATGTGTTGACATGTCTGATGTATGCTTCGATACTATGAAAGTGTGTTGACGTCAGTTTATCAGTCACAATCAACCGCTGTTGTTGGTGTGTGTGGTTTCTGTGTATGTGTGTGTGTGTGCATGCTCTCTCTCTCTCTCTCTCTCTCTCTCTCTCCAGTCATGAATAGGCTTACCATGAAGATGAAAATGAGACAACATCTTGCATTGGTGTGTGTATATGTGACATCAGTTTCAAATGATTCAAACGGGCGAAAGAACAAGGTCAGGTAGGAAGCATTTCATTGTTTATAACTGACATCTGCATATGTGGCATGCTAAAATCTTGCTTTACTAAAAGCATGGTGTGGCTGTGATAACATCAGTTTCGGCATGTTTCACAAGCACGTAGAGCACGCAGATAAACAAGCGAAACATACCTAGGCCGTGGTAGGGAAACCACCGCCGTGTTCCAAGTGAAGCTGACCAGAGCCGACACTGTTTATTCAGGCCCAGTACCGGCTGTCAGATAGGAGTCCCGTGGCTAATTTTCTGTCAGTTTAAAAGGAAAGATATGCATGTCCAATTAACCAGGTTGAGCGTGATAGTTTCAGGAATGCATGCTCTCCACTGAGTTGCGATTTCATTTCACTTTGTGTGTTTGTTAGTCTGTTTCAGTTGTTTTTTTGTTGGCAAATCTTTGTGGTGCTTGTCAGCAATGCGTATGAAAAAAGACGCATTTGGTATCGTTCTGTCAGTCAGAGACCCCACAATACAGTGACATCAATCAACCACAGTACATTGCATTCTGGCGCAAAGTATTAATGAAGAAACACAGCATCCTGTTTTCAACACACAATCAGCCAGACAGCTAGTATCACATTACGTGTAGGGAGGAAAGCTTATGGGAGGTTAGCGTGAGGAAGCTGGCATCAGAAGTGCGCTGTTTAAACAAACCACGGCCGTTCCATCCCTTCCCCTCCTGCGACCGATAGGCGGTCAGGGGTTATTGCCCTGGTCTTCAACTAAAGATTCCTTTGCAGACAAACGTGAGGTGTGAATTGGGTATTGAGCAACTTTTTGATGCTCTTGAGTTGTCATTGCTCTCATTTCTGTGTGCAGTACATTTATCAGCTGTCAAGTGCACTGAAATACTGCCACAACAAGAAAGTGATCCATCGTGATATTAAGCCTGAGAACCTCCTGCTGGGTTTGCGTGGAGACCTCAAGATTGCTGACTTTGGGTGGTCAGTTCATGCTCCTTCTTCAAGGTTTGTTCAGAGCCTAATTGATCTTCCAGTTCTGTGACTATAAAAGACAGTTGTTGTTTTTCTAGATGTTTGATGTAAGTAGAAAATGTTCAAAATCGGTAGCTGGTGGAATCTGATTTTTTTTTGTTTGTTTGTTTGATTATTATTATTGTGCACCTGTTTTTGTTTCAAAAGTTTTGTAGTTTTAGCTTGTAACCTTTATTTCAAGTGTGGAAACAAACATTCTAGGCATAATATACACATACACACACACAAAAACGCAAAGGTGCAAATGCTTATTTTAATGGACAATATGGAACAAACAATGAATTTTCAACTAACAACATAAAAAAAGCAAAAAACATAGGGGAAAAAATACATGAAATGATATTCCCCAGGTGACAGTCAGCATGAAACTGACAATGTATATAAAGTGGAAAGGTGAGGACAGATCAAAAACAGTAGAGGAAGAGAGAGGGACAAGGAAAGGGGATGAATGGGAAGAGAGTAAGAGTGAGCAAGATCTCGTAAACCAAAAGATATGTGGGTTGGTTTTTTTTTCATACACACACATACATACACATATGCATGTACAGACACAATGTGTACTTGCACACACACACATATTTACTTACATAAACGCTTGTGTGCATCCACACACACACCCTCCCTCCCCCTCCCCTTATACATATACACATTGTCTAGGTTGGAAAGTTTTCCATGAGAGAGAGTTATGTGTACCACCCAGCAGAGCAGACAAAAACTCAGCCATTGTAGACACAACCCTTTTGCATTAACTATGTGTCTTTTGTAGCTAGACACACATTTGTACATTTATGTGTGGATGGTTTTCTCTCTTCTCCACTTCCCCCCCACTCCCCTCCTGTACCAAAGTGCACCACCCCCACCACCATTAAAATTTTTTTTTTTTTTATTTTAAGGGGGAGTTTTGCTATGATTTCCAGATAGACACGTCTGACAACCCCCCCCCCCCCCCCCCCCCCCCCCCCCCCCCCCCCCCCCCCCCCCCCCCCCCCCCCACCGGCTTCCTCTCGCAAGAGTACTTCTACTTTTTTTTCCCCCTCACTCCTTGGTTTTAAGGTACAACACCCTACTCAAGGGTCAGACATAAGTTTACTGCTATGGAAAATGACTCTGACTCCCCTTCCCCCTTTCACATAATGCTCAAAATTATTCTCTGTGTCTCCCACTTTCTTCCACAAACATGCAGTCTACTGTGAATTACCTGTGGTTTAAAATTATGTCTGTTATTTTGCCTGCATACTTGTCAATATTACACACACACACACACACACACACACACACACACACACACACACACACACACACACTTACACACACATACTCACACACCTCTTTCGGTTTTTGAGATCTTGCTCACTGTCTTACTTTCCTCCCTCTCCCTCTCTCTTCCCTCCTTTGCTGAACTGTCCTTACCATTCTACCTCTCTTCCATACATTGTCATTTTCATGCTGACTGCGATCTGGAGTATACTGTTTGGTGCTTTTAAAAATATTTCTATTGCTTGTAATATCTGTTGAGGGCATATTTGTCGAAAAATTTCTTTTCTGTTCTGTATTGTTTATTAAAATGAATGTTTCTTACCCTGATGTTTTTCGCGCAGTGTTATTTTGGCTTGTTTTCAGTAACGCTGCAGTCTGTGTCTGTCACCTTGATCTCTGGGAAAGAGAGAAGCTTGTCAGCAGTGTGTCTAGTAAATACTGTAAATTAATATTTTGTGATGATCTTTTTATTTTCTGTCAGGAGAGGAGACCTTCATTCCTAATTACAGTGCAAGGTCTGGGTTGGCGTGGTGGTTAAGATATCAGACTCTTATTCCAGGGTCTGGGGTTCAATTCCTGCTTGAAACCGACAAGCTACAAGTGACTTTCTCTGTTAATTAGGTTAACATCTGTCGTTTGGATGAGGCATTAAACGGAGGTCCTATATTTGTAACTGATGCTTGAAAAATTTTGTGTGTATGTTAAATCCCATCCATTCTTTTTGAGTAAAGTTGACCGTTGTGTACAAGTGGAATGTATGACAAGAAAATGAAGCTATCGTCCCTGAAGACAGATCATGGCTACCTTAATTGTGGGATGGAAAATGAGGGCATGTGCAAAATGGTCACGAACAGTGAACCTGGGAATTCTAGTCCAGGAACAGTAAGAAAGGAAGACAGATCTGTGTACAGTGAATGTGTCAGTACTCACATCATGTGAACACTTGATTTTCATGCACCCCTTCAGATTTGTTTTAAATGTTTTCTTATATCTGATTTGCAGACGAACAACGATGTGCGGGACATTGGATTACCTCCCCCCTGAGATGGTGGAGGGGAAGACACATGATGAAAAAGTGGATCTGTGGAGTTTAGGAGTGCTGTGTTACGAGTTCCTAGTGGGTAACCCCCCTTTTGAGGCAGCATCTCACTCTGATACCTACTCCCGCATCACTAGAGTGGACCTGCGCTTTCCCGATTTTCATGTCTTCAGGGGCACGTGATCTCATATCCAAGGTAAGGTCGAATGTTTATTTGATTCAAGTATGTCTAGCAAAATGATTGTACAGCATTACATGTTATCATGTTGTAAAATAAACAGTTTACATGAAATCAAATGAAATTTGCATATGGTTTTATGGATGTTTTTGTGTATAACATGTACCATACTTTCCTACTTATGACTACACATTGGGTCACTCCCAATTTTTTTCTTGAAATAGATTTGGGTAGAGATTGGACACATACATGTGATATGGTGTATGTAAAAAAAAAGCATGAAAATATTTGATTATCACACTATCTTGCAGCTGCACAAGTCAGGTCTGTGAGTTTTTTTTTTTTTTTTTTTTAGTTGCAAGCTACAAAGTCGCTCAAAAAAAGGTCAGTAATGGTAAACTTGGATACAGCATTCTCATGTTCAAATTCACTTGAAGTTAAAGAAAATATCCTGTCGTTGAAAATCATAGGAAATACACTTCTCAGACAGGCACAATGGCATATCCTCTGCAGAAATTCTGGAATTTGCTTTCCAAATTGCTTCCATTCATCCAGTCTGCTACTTCAGCCTGTTTTTCTGGCCGTCTTGCTTTGTATGAATTAAAATTTTTTTTGTTTCTTTCACATGGCCAGTTCAGTCTTCTGTTTCTCTATTTGCCGACCGTAGACTTGGTGATTCCCAGTTTGAAGGCAGCCCTACAATTTCCTTTTCTTTCGCAGTTGCAGTTGCTTTCAATTTAAATCCAGCATCACATGCTTGTCTTCCACATTACGCATGGTTTAAGGAGACACACTCATTATGCCGTCAGACCAGATCAGGACTGAAAGTTTGATTGCAACTTGCGTGGAAGGGACTTTGCAGTGTGAACTGAGTTTTTGTCTGTTGTATATTTTGCATGTCCAGAAACAGGTCAGTTGTCTGCTTCAGTGGTTAGCCACAGCATTTTTAATAAAATCTAGGACGGGAAAACTCGTCACACACCACACTTGAGAATTTGGCTTCTGCATACATATTATTTGCACTAGATATGCAAACCTATACATTTTTAGAAACTAGAGATGTTGTAGAACCTAGTGAAATAACTGAAAATACTGTAGGTGGTATCTACTTGGAGACTGACCCTCGAAATATAAGCACACAAAATTTCTGAAAAAGTTATTTGAAAAGTAAGTCAAATGTTAGGAGAGACACAGTTTTCTTCTGTACTACCTAAACACTTCAGACTGGAGATAAAATGAAGACAAATACGTGCTGGAAACATGGGAAAGATGATTCCCTTGACTTGAGCTATGTATAATGAATTGTGCCTCAAATGATGTACCTATAATTCAGCATCCAGACAATCAAATTTCACTATATAAGGAAATGGGGTTTGTGCAGGCTTATCTTGAAGCTAGATAGTAAAAACTATGTTTTTGTAAACTAGAGATAATGAGGAATCTGAAAAAAAAATAATCACAAGACAGTACCCTGATGGCAGCTGAAGATATTCTTCACAGTGTAATCAGAACATTGGCGAAAAGGTAATCCAAAACGTCAGCCACATTGTTTGAAAACACCAGTTTTCCTGCTTGAATGTCAAAACACTTGAAACTTGGCAGAAAACAAGAAGAACATGTTCTTGAAAGACACAGAACAAAGTTAGGGCGTTGGTCTTCTGTGGAAGGCTGGCTGAAAAGCACAGGGCAGAGTCCCACGTCACATCCAGAACATTCCCAGCCGGAGTGCACATAAGTAGGATGGCCAGCAACACAGTTCCTCTTTCTTGACCTCCTCTCTCAGTATCACTCTCCTCTGCAGTAGTGCTTCCAGATCCTGGATCACACAAGAAAAAACATATATCCCAAGTCTTCTGTTCATTTCATTGTTTCATAATGGTGCAAGAGCTGTTACAGAGAGCTTGACTCAGTTTCCACTCATTAGTCTGATTTTCAGAAAAAAAAAATGAACAGTATTACTTATTCATTCTATGAAAAATGAAGTTATGCATAAAATCATAAATAAAAATAAGATCTGAATCACTAGCATATAAGGAAGGGGAAGGGCTATAGCTTTCATTGGAGACACGCCCACTTGACACGCCCACACAGTTTCCAAACTAAAAAAAACAAACAAAAGTTATAAATTGTTCTCTTCAAATCACCACTTTATTCATCTCTAAAGTGCTTTCAAAACACCTATAATCACCTAGAAACGATCTTCTAGTTTGATCAGGCCAAAGCCTATCTTTCGTGTAAGTAACCATGTACCCTGCCCCCTCCATCCTCCCCCTTCCTTCATGTGGCGGACCAACAAATGTAAAATAACCCAAACCGCAGGCAGCAAGTGTTCCATCACTCGACAAACAAAATAACCAAAGTTTATCAACTCACCTGCTTCACTTTCGTTACTACTGCCTTCGGCAACTGATTCGTCACTTGTGCCACTTCCACACAACTCCTGTTCAACTCGGTCGCTGATTCACTCATTATTTCAGTCAAAACAGACGAAAATCTTCGAGATAACTGACTGACAAGGCTTGCTGGTGCACAAGGAATACCAACAAGTCACGTGAACTGATCAACCCGGATGTTTAGCGGCGGTGGTATAACGGTTCTCTTCAGAGCCACGATCATGGCCCATCGCAGTTAGGCGGTAAAGCCACGATCGTGGCCCATCGCAGTCAGCGGGTTTAGCAGACATGAAGATACTCCTTGCAGAAGGCAACGATTGTTATTCAGTACTCAACCTGCAGCAGTTGAAAGGAGGAAAGCTATTGTTGGCTTTGAGGAAATATGTACTACACTTTAACAGCCTCCGGCATGGTTAAGTTTTTACCAGCAACTCGTGGTTTGCCCGTCTGTTGGCAAGTTTACACAGAAACAACTTCAAACAAGCAGACTAATTTAAATGCAGTGATGTAGAAAGATTGAGAGTGGCCCAGACAGAACCTTTAAATTTGAGTTGGATTAGGATCTGCTCAAGCTATCTTATTTCACTTTCTTTAATGTAGTGAGATGGGGCAGTTTAAAAATTTCATGTTTTGCAAAAAAATAGAGCAGATATCTTGATGGAGAAAAAAAAAATTATTATGTGCACTGATATCTACTTTGTTCTGAGATTTGATGCAGATGTGTATTAAACCTCTCAGCAAAGGAGTCTTGGACCTTGGTCGAGGTCTGCACTCTCTCTAGTGTCATTGTGGGTGAAAATGTGCTTAGTCAGTGTTTTTCATATTCTTGAGTGCACCTATGGTCATGGATAGATAACGTATGTGGTTACTCAACGACAAACATGGATGCAGGAACATTTGACTTGTTACAGGAGTATATTTGAACTAGCATCAGGTAGAGTTAGGTTGCATGTTCCTTCTTGTTCATTATCAAATACTGCATTTTTTTTTTTACTGTTACAGTGTTAGTCATTATGATCAAACAAAGGCCATCAGTGATTGAAATAAACGCCATCTTGTCAAGTCTTTTGCTTGCTGGTTATAGGTTAAAAAAAAACAAACCAAAAAACCCCCAGCTTTGTCAACTTGAGAACGAAAAATCTGTTTACTTTCTTCCAAAAGACCAGTTAGAGCAGGGTTTGTTTTCGTAAAATTTACTGTCTGTTGCAATATCTTTCAGCTTCTTCGTCATGATCCACGCAAACGTCTGCCGCTGACTGAGGTAATGACCCACCACTGGATCATAGAGAACCACCCCCCTGCAGCAGAGGCTGCTGCCAAGTCATCATCATCCTGAGAAGGCATGGAGAGATTTGGATGCGTGGAGAGTTGAATGCATGGACAGAGTTGCCACTTTACTTCAGTCTTTCTGATTGTTTCTCAGGCAAGATCAGCTGCCCCCACACCATTTTTTTTTTTTTTTTTTTTTTTTTTTTTTTTTTTTTTGATGTGTGTGTATTGATTTTGTCATTTGTGCTGAAGGGAATACATTGCTGATACTTGGATCTGATTACTACTGCCATTGTTTTGACTTGATTGTACATATAAACTTCGTTTTGTATGACAAAGGTCTGAGAATAGCAGTTAATTTATTTCACATCAGCAAGGTCCAAAAGCAAGAGGTTGGAGGGGGGTGGGAATGCACACAGTAGATTTTCTATCAGATTGTATGTTGAATATGTATAAATGTTTGAATGTTAACAGTCACACGACTACTCATTACTGTCGGCAGCAGTTTACTCTTCCTTCTGTTGTCATTTATGCATATTTGACTGATTTATCATCCATCTCATCCATATGGTGATCCAGTTTACATTGTACGGTAGATGCATGGTGTGAGGGTCATATATATGTGTATGGTCTTTGAGCATAAAGTGAACTCTTACCCCATGCCATTATATTAACATTCATGCATTCATTGTGCCCCCCCCACCACCTGGGAACAAACACTTGGCTGACAAGGTGGTAGCAAATAAACATCACACACTGTCCTTGCCCCACTGCATTCTCCTGCCAAACACAAATACTGTGAAAGCATAGGGGGCTTCATAAAAAGAGTGCTGTTCATAGCTTAGCTGATCAAGGAAGCTACATCAGGACTGCAAAAAGATGGTAAGGGATAAATAAACGGTTAAGTATGTGTAGTAAATAACACAGAACTTGCTGTGTCCTAATGCTCATGTGTGGGAAAATGATCCAGGAGTGATAAGTATTTAAAGACACCACTGAAGCTGAATCTGAGCAGTTTGTATCAGAAGATGAAAAGTGCAATTGTGGATGGGGCGTGGAGATGTTGGTAACCCTGAAGACAATAGCTGTTGGTTTCTCTGCAGCAGTCATGGCAGCCAACGATACATGCTCCCCAAAAATTTTATTCTGCACAGTTTGTAGGCGTTCAGCAGAGAACTGCCAACATCCTGTGGACTTCTTGTTCATACTTTTGATTTAGAACACTGTTCTCGTAAGAGTCTTTTTATGGGTCTTATAATAACTCCTTTAGGGTCAGTGACATTCACACAGTCTCCTGTACCAACATTCCTATTTCTGTCACTGTTGTCACAAAATTAGTATAATCTAGATCCAGTTCTTGATCTGATACTACTTTACATTTGCACAAACGAATGATGCATTAGTATGTGTGTGCGCATGCGACAAACATAGGTGAAGAGATGAGTGTAGTTTGTGCAGACGTCCCTTGTAAAAGTGAACAGATGATTAGTATTGTTAGAGCACCAACTGGGGGGAAGTTATCTGTATCTACAGTGGAGAAGGAAGAAAAAAAAGGATGCCTAGGCACATGAAGAAATACTTCATGTTTTACCCAGAAGAATAATTATTTGCAAGGTTCTTCTGAAATCAAACTGAGAATATTAGTGTGTTTTGTTAAATGTCTCTAAAATAGTTTGTAAATTCAATGGATGTTTTACAGCAGTAAATGAATATTTGATGTTTTTAAGTGTATTCTTTGACTGAATAAATTCATTATGTAAATACAGTTTCGTCTATTTGACTCATATGTGATGAATGCATGCAACAGCAACGTTAAGGGCACAGGGTGGGTGAGACAGAGGAGGATATGTAGATATATAGTTCCAAATGTAACAACAAACTCTGGAAACTGAAACCAAAGTAACCGTATGAAGTAGTGAAAATGGCAAAGAGCGAAAGGGTAATTATGCATGGACGTAGAAATAAAAAAAACGAGCTTGAAATGGAAGCACATGAATGGAAATTAAGATGTTTGCAGATACGCAAATTAGAGGAGTTCAAAGCAGAAGCAGCGTTTATCCAACACCGTGAATATCACAGAATGATCGAGGGTCAGTTTCAGTGGCAATGACAAATCAGCCAAGCCAAGCCACCTTCTGATCTTTTCCAAGATTTCTCCCACATACCACCGCCGAGGTCAACACCCTGTGAATACCAAAAAACACATGCACACACACACCTTGTGAATATGGAAGAGGGGTCCATCTTGCAGAACATGGGTATCACCACTGCAGCTGCACTACATTTGAGTAAACTTTTCCACTGTTGTTTCCACTCATGACAAATTAACAAGTTGCTTTTTTACAAAAGGAGGGCGAAAAAAGCAGACAAGAGTTTTTTAAACATTTATTCACTATTTACCATTCTTTGAAAGGTACAATACATTTATCCCTGATGCATGTACATGCACACATAATTTTACAACACAACGGTGAAGAGTTTTATGTCACTCAAGGTTGTTCACACACGAAAGGAAGCATTGGTCAACTTCACAACTCTTCATTTCATAATAAAATAAAGACCATCATCAATCTGTCAGGCTGCTTCTGGTCCCTCCCGCACCCTGCTGCACAGTAACTCTGTTATGCCTTTCTGTACAATGAATCGAACAAACAAATCAACATGATGATCGCTTAAACTTCAATACCACCACCCCTTGCCCCACTCCTCCCTGCTCTCATTCCCCAAACTTGTGAAGTCCTTTACACTTTTCTAAAATACTCAAAACAAATCCACTTGCATTCAAAATATATATTGCAATATACAAAGCACATCTGCACATTTTCAAAGTCTGAATTTCTTGCACTATGTGCAACAGTTGGACAAACACAAATATGACTGATTCCCTTAGAAAAAAAAAAACAAACCATGACAGTTTAAAAAAAAAAAAAAAAAATTTCAAAAGGAATAAAACCCAAGATTGTCCCCCCCCCGAGAAGTGACAGCAATGGCACTTGCAACACATTGTGGAAACCTACATTTCCTGACCTCTCTAAACAGTGTGTTGCATGAACAGCTCATGTTAGGGTTATCACTGGATTCTTCTGGTGCATTTTCAATACAACAAAACCACCCTAACCACAACTATATAATCTTGCACATAAAACAGAAATCTACCTGGGTTCATACGGATTTCCTGATGAAAAATTCAAAGACGTTTTAAGGACTTTTCAAAAGCAATTCAAGAACGTACTTCAGGGATGTTAAAGAACAATAATCATGAAATACCTGACACAAATCAAATCAAATTCACCGCCTAGGATATTTTTACATATGCACCTGGGTCTGCAACCATTCTGTGTACTTTTCTTTTTCCACCTAAACAACAAATACTTCCCCAGCATGTTGCCTTCTTAATTTAAAGATAGTGGATCATTGTATCACGTGTACAGGCGCCATGAAGCCGGGTTTCTCTGGTATTTTCTACCTGTAGCCGATGACATCAGTGAGATTGTTGGTCAACTCCAATTCCAACTTTTTACTTTCATACTTATTGTTGGTCAACTCCAATTCCAACTTTTTACTTTCATACTTTTTTGACAATTTAATTTCAGATTAAAAAAAATAGACTCAAGATTTTGCACACAATCATTGGCAGTGACAGTTCAAGGCCTAGAAGAGGAGATCCCGAAAAAGGACTATATGAACCCTGTCTACAGTCTGTTCTAAAATCTTGTGAAATTTGGAATAACCTGTCATGTATGCCGGAGACTTAGAGACATTTAAAACATAAACATAAACAGTTCACAATATTAACCACACTGAGGGAAGGATGAACAGAGAATATGTATAGAACAAGGCAGTCAAGACAATCCCCACAAACGTGAAAAGAAGTCTTGGACACAGATTTTGTTGAGCCCATCTAGTGACGTTTCTTTTTGGCGGGGTGCTTGGACGAACTCTTGGATGGGCTCTTTTCGCTGTGAGAGTGTTTGCGTTTGTGGCCGTGGCCGTGGCCATGGCCGTGGCCATGACCATGACTCGAGCCGCTCTTGTGATGGGACGAAGATCGGTGATGTTTACCATGTGAATGTGGGGTATGTCGGCGACTCTCCTCTTCATCTCTGTCCTTCTGCTTGTCCGCTGAAAAAAGGTAAGAATGCATCTCTTAACAACACGCAACAAGGCATGCACACGACACATCTAACTTGAGCATGTCTGCTAAATGTAACAGGCTCCCATTTTCCACAGACTTCAGCAAAATGAGAATCGGCAAAGAATATTTAGGGGGGGGAAAAAATCAATAAAAACTTTGTGTATACATGCACAGGTGGCCAAACAGGCGGTGGAATCTGTTAAGCACTGGTAGCAGTTAAGGTAAGCTAGCAAATGTAAAGGGACCTTGTGCAAACTCCTTCACAAGAGCAGGCAGCCGCCATATTTTCTACCTGTTGGCAAAAGGCTACAAAAGTGACAGATCGACAAATGCTTGGTCCCTTTTCATGGCTGGTCTGAAAAGGCGGTGCACTAGAGTAGTGGGAGAGGGGGAGGGGGGATTGGGTGTGCAAGTGGGTGGGGGAGGGAGTGGAGGGTGGGTGGGCTCTGAATCCCTCCACACCTTGCTCCATCCCTTTACATTTTCACTAAATTTTTTCCTTTTCCTCAACGGGAACCTTTTCAAAACAACGAAATTTTCAGAAGAGAGTGTTCAGCAAGAATGTATTTACTGGGCATCAAAATTTGAGGCCCTTTGATCCTGCAGCACCAGACACCAAGGAGCCACCTGATAAAGAGAGACGTAATCATGCATTACCTTTTCTGGCCTCCTCCTCCAGCTCATCCCAATCTTTGCCACTCTCCTCGCTGGATCCCAGGTCTTCCTCTTCAGAACCTGAAGTCAGCACCAAAGATTACATGAGGTACATTCAGTTACTTCCATCTAAATGTAAAGGTTTTCCCCAACACCTAGTTGCCTTTTCAAGGACTGTAAAGCTGACACACACGCACGGAAACACTATGTATATTGCAGAACACATAACAGAAACATGTCGCCAGCATGTTAATACTGATACAAGTAGTCATTAGCAACTAACACCAATAATTAAAGACAGCTATCAGGATTGGCATCTAGATATGGACATTCTCTTTATTCATGATTTGAGAGCAAGCGAACAAAAGAAAATTGGTGGGCAACATCAAGGACCACTAAGTACATTTCTACAGGATGTTTTTATGATACTCAGTTTGTCACATACTATTCAAACAAAAATTTTTGCAAGCTAAAACTAGTCTGCCAGCTCTGCTTGGCCAAAATTCCATGCGAATACAGAACTATCCACTGGGCAGAAGCATTAAAAAAAAGAACTGACCTAAGCATGGAGCTCTATCTGCTAAAAAAAAAAAAAAAAAAAAAACCCCCTGACCTAAGCATGGAGCTCTATCTGCTAAACAAACAAACTCCTGACCTAAGCATGAAGCTCTATCTGCTGCTTCCTTTCAGTCTATGGCTACAAATTCAATAGGATGAAGTCAGATTCTCACCAGTCTTGCCTATTACTTTTCGGTCTTTTAGCGCACCGTCTTCAATCCACTGGCTGACACTGAACCCCTCTGCAGCTGCTCTATATCTTTCCACCATTCTGACCCTTTCAAAAGATATCTTATTTATTGCCAAAGACCTGCCACATTTTGAAAATGAAAAGAGAAGCTGGGGTTTGGAGGCTGGCATAGGCCCCTAGTGGGGTAGAGGGGCAACACCCCCTCAAGCTGAAGGTTTTTTTTTTACTGATTAGTGAGCAAAGAAGTACCCAGAAAGCACAGAAACGCATGAATTTCTCTTATTATTAATGCATTCAACAGCAAATTTTCAAGTTAAAACTTACACAGATCAATGACCCTTGCAGCATAAAATAATGAAAAGCTATTAAAAAAAAAAAAAAAAAAAAAGAAAAAAAAAAAAAGAAAAAACTATCATGCATTCATTTTCATGTTTATGTTTTGTAAATTTGAGACAAAGCCACAGAGTGACATCACAGAGAAACAGAGAGATAGGGAGAGAGATTATGTAGATTTTAAGTGATTTACAGGAATGTAAATACAACCCAGCGATCACCTTTACTGGTAATTATCAGTAAAATACTTATTTCAATTAACAATATGAAAAAAGGCCTCTCAGTCCCAGGGACTGATAAATGTTCACTAGTACTGATAAATATTGTAAGGGAGGCCTTCGATTATTTCTTTTTCACTAGTTCATGTTTTCTTTTGGACAAGTTCTGACAAAAATTGTGACCAGGTCCTATATTCACAGGAGAAGAGAAGTTTGGCCTGTGTGACAGCGGTTTTGTCTGATATAGCCTTCACTGCAGTGGTTATCTTCAGGGAAGATTTCACAGCTTTGGTGTGGTCCGCATGTTTTTCATCTCTGTGTCCTTAGCCAGTGCGTGAGCATCCTCTAGCTTAAAGCAATATTTGCTCTGCACAACGTGCAGAAAGCATAGTTTGTTCCATTCACTGACTTGGCAAAACATGGATAAACACTCTTGTAGTCCTCATTCCATTTATGATTGTGTTTTATGATCGCCTTTTCAGTCGTTTTCATCTAGTTGTTCCGCCATCTTCAAAGGAAATGATCATACTTTGGCCATTTTTGAACATTTAAAACTCAGCAATGAATTCCATCGAGACAGTAACCTTCACCAGTTTTGGCGTGCCCAGATAGTATTGTGCCTGTTCACACAATCTGGTGCAGACGAGAAAAAAAAATCGTTGCTTGACAGCTCTCAAAATATCGGAGTTTCGGCTATCCCGATTGCAGAGAGAGTTGAGGCCCCAAAAAGCAGTGTTTGCCCAACAAAATCAGGGTGAATGGCAGGTCTGTTCCAGTCGTTTCGCATGCTCCATCTGAATTTTTTTGTAAACTGTTACTGAATCCTCATCTTCCCAATTTGATTCCTCGCTGTCTTCTTCACTGCTTTCATCATCACCCGACTCCACGTCATCTGAAGGGGCGTATGAATCCTCCTCTGAGTCTTCTTCCTCCTGTTCTTCATTCTGAACAGTAAGCACAGTTTATGATACATCAATTTCAATCCTCCTCCTCTTCTTCATTCTGAATTACCAGCACAGTTAACGATACATAAACTTCAATTTAGAAGCAGTTAATGATACATAAATTTCAATTTATGCCATAATAATCAATTGCAGATGCCTTTAACAAAGCTACTTATCACAACTCATGACAGCAAACAATCAATCAAGTATGCCAACTTTTTGAAAAATCACAAAAACAACAGAACTACTGCTGCTGTGGGGACGACAGGGAGGTACAAAGTAAGGTGCAATGAAACCAACAGGCAGTGCTTGAAAGCACTTGTTTCACACTGAAAAGATCAACTGCTTTTTTCAGAAATCCTGATAATATGGCTGTGTTCCATGCATTTGTTTGGACAGGCAAGTGTATCATAGGAATACTACTTTTCAACATCAGAATTCTTTTTCCATGTCTTCAACCCTACCCCTTCCTCCTTCCACTTTCTAATCCCAATATTTTTTTTCTTTTTCTTTGTTCAAACATGAAATCAGATACTATGTTTAAAAGTCAGCTGATTTTATTACATCTACATCCTCTAACAAACTTTTGTTTGAAAGAGAGAAAACAAAATGGGAGAGAGGGTTATTTAAAAAAAAAAAAAAAAAAATGAGGACAAGAAGAAACCAACTGCATACATCGCTCTCAGGTTCCAGGAAAGTCCACCCTCCACTGTCAAAGAACCCCTCTGGGTCGTCAGTGATGTCTTCATGATCTTGGCCCAGTTCAAGCTCTGAACACCTTCCGTGTACCGGATGTCACAGGAGCTGAAAACACATTTTCACACACCTGTCTTCAATAACATAAAACAGAAGTCTGAATGCTTAGTTTCAGTTTTATCACCACACACAAGCCATTACTATGCTTGTGTATGTATGTGTGTGTGCGTTTATGCATGTGTGTTTGAATGTTCATGTCTTTTTTTTGAAGATGATAACCAGAGATGTATATCCCTGTTGCGTATGTTACATATGCTAGAGGTGGTCAAAAAGCGTATGTTACATATGCTAGAGGTGGTCAAAGAGCATTTAATGAAGTGTTCCTATTCAATCCTGGATTCACTAGTGCACACCTCTGATCACTTAGCTAGAATTTTTACATCAATCCTGCGATTCACTGGTGTTCACCTCTCACTTAGCTGAATTCTATTCACCTGGAGATCACTTACCTCTGATCACTTAGCTAGAATTCTATATCAATCCTGGAGATTCACTGGTGTACACCTCTGATCACTTAGCTAGAATTCTATATCAATCCTGGAGATTCGCTGGTGTTCACCTCTGATCACTTAGCTAGATCATTATGAATTATCATCAATCCTGGAGATTCACTGGTGTACACCTCTGATCACTTAGCTAGAATTCTATATCTATACTGGTGTCAATCCTGGAGATTCTCATCTCCTGGAGATTGTACACCTCTGATCACTTAGCTAGAATTCTATATCAATCCTGGAGATTCGCTGGTGTTCACCTCTGATCACTTAGCTAGAATTCTATATCAATCCTGGAGATTCACTGGTGTACACCTCTGATCACTTTGAATTCTACATCAATCCTGGAGATTCACTGGTGTTCACCTCTGATCACTTAGCTAGAATTCTATATCAATCCTGGAGATTCACTGGTGTACACCTCTGATCACTTAGCTAGAATTTTTCTGATCACATTTTATGCTCCTTTTTATGTATCCACTGACATAAAGACAAACACGGTACTTTTATGAATGGCGAATAGAGAATGACTGGGAGACCTGCAATGAAGAAGACAGCTGACTTACTTGAGCCACTCCTTGACATGATCCAGCATGGTCATGGGCACAGAGTTGATCATGGCCACCTTGCGGGAGTAGTCCTTGAAGATGAAGACGATGTCAAAGTTCTTCAGCTGGAACTGCACACGCTCAAAGTGGACCCAGCTGCACTCCAGCGACACCACAAATGGAGGCTGCACATACACACATATTTCATTGTAAAAACCAAATCTTACTTGTTGTTCTACTTTTGAACAAACAAAAAAATCAATCTTAAATGAACCAAAAATCAATTCCCTTAGTATGACGATATGTCATAAAACAGAAATCTTTAACTATTAGGTCTTTAGCTTGATGCTTGCAAATCTTGAGTGAGCACTGTGGTCAATCCTGTTTGTTGTTTCTAGCTGTCAAATATACTGCCTTTAATTAAACATCAACGGATCCATCAACCAACTGTGAAAGTATATAACTCTAACTCCCGATTCACATGTGTGGTTTGGTCCCAAGTTTGTACCAGCATATAACAACCAAAGTTGATCCAATTTATGTCCTACTATTTTCACAAACAACTAGACTTTTCATTACTAACCCACTCAGTGAGGTTGACCAAACAACCACTGGTGGGTTGCAGCAGAACAGTTGAACGGAAGGGAGCCCCATTGAACCCAAGGTCACGGAAGGGAAGGTCGAATTCCACGACGTTTTTCGTTATGCTCTCCACCTTCTCACAGAAGCTCTTGAAGGCTGATTTCAGCTTCTGACGCAGCTCCCGCTCTGCCTGTCTCACAAAAAGAACCAGTCATGTATTCTTCCAGTGCATCTGAATGGGACCACACTACGTAACTTACATACAAAAACATCTTATTGCCTATTCCCTTACATAACTGGCACCAGAAATGGATGATAAAGTTGGCAATGTACATGTCAAAAGCATTTAGCAAACACAAAAACTAAGAAGTGAAGACAAAATCTTAACAAAGGACTAATCAGTCAACACTACTGACTGTACACAGATCAGTATATTCTAAGTAATGAGAGTAGCTACTCTATACCTAGAATTTTTTTTGTGTGTGTCTTCTAGACTCGGCGGCTATTTTTTATTTTGTAGACTCCTTGACACAGCTGTAATTTCTTAATCTTGATGCATTTCTACTATTCTAGACTTTCAGTTAATCACCATGGAAAAGAAACATTTCAGTCAAGTAAAGACAAATAATCATAAGGGGGGAGAAGATCCATTTACAAATCTAGTATATGTGTTAAAGGTTAGATAAGAGAAGTACCTTAACCACTCTTTACCTGTTCAGCATGCAGGTCATCACGATCATGCATATGCTGATGTTTGCCCAGGTCAGTTGTGATCTCTCCCACTTCAGTGTAGAACTGTACATCAATGTGTTTTCTTTTTGCCAAACAAAATGGCATTCTGGAACATTAAAACAAATTTGAAAATCCACATGATTTTTACGAATCAACAATTGGCAAGCTGATCATATGACATTCATGTTTCATAGTATTTTATTTATATTGTCTGCCAATTGAGATCAATCAGAGCCACCATTTCATTTTCAGCGTTACCTGTGACCACACTGGACATGTTAATCAACACCTGACCTATCCTTATCCTTGCCCATACTCATTTTCTTTCTAACCATAGGTCCAAAGAGGAAAACAGAATCTCAAAAGTTTATAACACCTAATGTCTCATCACTGAATACATCTATGCCCCACCAAAACAAAATGCATCTTTTAAAAATATGTAAACATCTCTGTCTCACACATCACATTTTTTCTCTGATGGCAAGTTCACCTTGAGGTTGAAGTGAAGCAGGATAATCATCTCCCCATCACAAGGCTGGAAGAAGGCATGCTTGATGTTGTTGTACAGAATGTCCACTTTGTCTCCACGCACAGATGTGAATCGGAATCCTGAAACACAGCAAGGCAGGGGTCACAATCATCCTATCTTCTGACAAAAGGGAGACTGGCCTGAAACCTAAACATATGGAGAGTTGTTGGACTTGTATTTCAACCAGCTTTACAGTTTGGGGTTTCCATCAAGGCTGTCTGATGAGTTTAGTGAGATGTTTCCAATCTTCCAGATGACTAAATGCACAGGATAATGAATCTGTTATTAAAGTTCATGTTTAGTTAGATACTCAACCATCAAAGTTCATGTTTAGTTCGATACTCATCCATCAACATATATGCCCCTTCCACAAACACAGCCTATTGCAACCTAAATGGCAGGCTGAGAAACAATCATATATTAAGCAAACCCAGGCACTCTGCAGCTTCTCAAAATCTTTTAGTTGGTTTTCTTTTATTCATTCTTCTAGATCCACTGTATTATGGAACCACTTTCCTCCAAGCATTTCACTGTTAAAAAAACTGCTTCTCATCAGAAATCAGTAAGTGTTTCAACATGACCACAATGCATGACAATTGTGAGACCTTCAATAATGAATCCTACTTTTTGAAAATCACTGAACTCTTCCACCATTACCAGCTAACTACTAATCTGCACTATTTTGCCTCTTAAAAGGTGATCCTTTCTTTCCTCTTTATTTGTGCTATTTTGAGCTTTTGAACATTAAGACTCAGCCTCTGAGGACAACTGCTGCTGCTCAAGTGGCGACCATCTGCAAAATGTTTCTATTTCAGCCAATAAGTTCGTAAAAAGTCCTCAATACTTTCGTGCTGAAGAAGGCAATGACATTTTAAATTAAGTTTTGTAGAGTATCAGAAAGGAAACATGAACTGGTTATGTTTGCTTTCTGCGTTGTGTGTGTGACAAAGTCAAAACACTGTAACAGTCTTCATAACTGGAACAAAGAGGAAGGCAGACATATTCCATCCTACACTGAACGGTTTGTTAGCATTTCAATCCCTAGTTTCTTGGTGTAAAAGACATCCAACCAGACAAAAGATGGGAAAACCTAACTCCAAAACACAAGCCCTTCTCAGATCACTAGACACAAAACCACTTCAACATTTAAAAAGTACTGATCATCAGTACCTTCACAACAAAAAAAATTCTTAAATTTTCACGGAATTTATATGAAGAGAAGAAAGAAAAAGAAAGGAGGATGTGGAGGGTTTCATAGTTTACCATTCGTATGAGCTTCCAAAGTTCCCGAGATGCGTTTGGACACAATGTTGGGCCGAATGTAGAGATCCTTCAACTTCGGGTTACCTCTGTGGGGTTGACAATCAATGTGTCTTGCTTTACAATACCCTGTTAAGGAGAAAGAAAAAAAAAAAATCATGCATATTTCACAAGAATTACCATATTGTAAAGTTTAACACATCAAGGCATGCAACTCCATCAGTATATTCTCATAAAAGCAAGTTATGGCAAACAGAATGGAACGACCTCAGGAGAAAAGACAGTTGCTTTAACTGGTAAGAAAAGGGAGTCAACTTAGTTCAACCTTATTTCAACTAAACTTACTGAATTTCAAGGCCAAAACTACCATCAGTCCTATGTATTAGACACTTTACGTTGGAGTACTTTTTCTCTACAACTGAATACTTTTCCAAAAACTGCTGTCTATTAAGCTGAACAAATAAGCAGCGAGGAATACAGATGTGGGCTAACTCAAAAGATTTACAGATGAAAATAGGCTGCAGCTGGAACAGAGGATGTTAAACTCTGAACATGAAACCCTTCGCTAGCAGTGCATAAGAATCATTGAAGTCTGTCTTGAAAACTGAACCTTTTGCCTTGTTTTTGGAGTCGACTTTTTATCACCTGATTGGGCATCGTCAGCAGAACACTGTATATCAGCTGATATATTTCAGACATTCCTGCTCTCTCAACAGATTCTTTACAGATATTTCTCTACAGAATACCTGAAACTTTCCATAATAAAGCTTGCACATGTTCTCAAGGCCCAATCATGTGTTGGCACTATTTTTGGGTGATGGTACCGTGTGTGTTCATTGAGAATAGGCACAGAACGCAGCGAGTAACTTTGTGAATGAAACTGACCGACTTTCACAATGGCGGCTTTCTCGTCTGCTACAAACGATGAAGAGATGATCGACTACTCGCAAGAGGAGTTAGATCAAATTATTGTAGAAGTAGAGACGTTTGAAAGAAAGATGGAGAATGAAGGTGATATAGAAGTAGGTAGTGCTGTTGAAGAAGACAGTGAAGTGCAAAGCGACCGGGAATACAATGTTCCACGCAGCGCTTCAGACAAAATGGCGGCCCGCGACACATGGCACGGCAGGGTGCATCAGTTTCAGGAACCCACTGGGCCGGCTCACTCGTTACCTGACACTGCTACACCACTTGATTTTTTTCGTTTTGTTTCTCCTCTGTGTTTTTTAAGACTGCTGCCGATGATACAAACAGGTATGCAAGACAAAAACAAGCTGCAAAGGGCGCACCTGACCCTCTTTTGTAGTACTGTGTGTGACATGTGACAAGTTTTGTATGACATTGGTGGGACAACCAGTGAGACCTGTACTGCCAGGTAGCAGATGGATTGCGTCAGGTAGGCCTCAGATTTCATCTTACACTAACAACTTGCATCAGCATGGTGATTGCGCATGCTTGCATGCTGTAAACTTTATTGTCATCATAAACGTCACGTGTCTGGTGACAATTTGGTGACAGTGACACGACCTGTATTTCTAGGACAGACGAAATATAGTTCAAAGTGAAGTGCATGCTCTTATGAAACTGTCTGCCAATTTTCTTTCTCCTACAGGTTCACATACATTCCCTAAGTTAATAATCACACATATACCCATTTTTAGGCTGAAACCAGTAGAAAAAATCCGAAATCTAGGGGAAGTTTGCAGTCAGAGAAACCGAGTAAAGAGGGTTAAAATGGTGTATCAGGTCTTCATTTTGTATCGTGTTCAAAATACCTCAGGTGTATGGGTGCATACTGTCAACATTTATGTGAAAAATCATTCCTTTTAACTACCATCACAAAAACACACCTCTTTCTCTCTCCTCCTCAGCTTCTCTGGTCTGAACTTCTTCTGCACTTCTTCTTTGATGAGGCGGACTTATGTACTGTTGAGGTTGGATGAAGGAGTGGAGATCTCACCAGGCTCTTTTGTGTTGGAGCTGCGGTATCCTGCTGCTGAAACATCAATCACATACTGTCATCAAGGGTCATTTCCTTCGTTAGCAATCGCACATTATCTTCCAGTTCACCTGGCCCTTATACTTCTGGTCAATGTTGTGTCAGACATCAAAGACTCATATCTGAAGTGCCAGCCAAAGTCAATTGTACTCAATGTCTCAAATTCATTACTTAAATGATCCCCCCCCCCCCCCCCCCCCCCCCCCCCAATTTACCCAAAATTTTCCTGAAATGTGAATGAAAAATCTTCCCATTCCCAGAGAAGTATACTGAGCCTGTCTATATGCGGGATTACTGTGCTTAATGTCCTTCCCATTGAATTCAGCAATAACAATTGACCACGAGAAACCTGAAGCATCACCACATTCTCATGTTTTACCTTTTCCTGAGCCAGCCATCATCATTACCACCAACATACATACTATTCTCTCTCCCCCCCCCCCTCACCATCTTGCCATACCATTCCTTCAAGAAGTGGAGATCGGCATTGGGAAAGGTGTTTCCATCCGCCTTTCCCAGGGTAGCTCCAGGATGGACCAAAGTTGATACGCAGGTAGGTGTAGTCCCCCTCCACAGACTGGCTGATATTCTGCATGGGTAAATACAGGATGACGATTTTATCACTACGGTCATGACGATTTCAAGAGAACACATAACAAAACCAACACAGGCTGGTATCGCAAGTTTGGGGTAAGATTCGTTGAAAAAGTGGTTGCCTGGGGTAACACTTCAACAATACCATCCACTTTCTCTGTACCAATCCTTTGCTTTCAACAAAATTCAACCTCTCCAGATACCAAAGAGGAGTTAGCTTTATGAAAGCATTTTCTTTTGTCCACAAGCGAAACTTGATCACTACAATCCAGTAACCAAGCATTAATATGGACATTTTTATGTCGTGTGATCATTGCCTCTCTTCATACATGTGCTTCAAACTAAGGTCAAATTGCAAGAACAATAATGTAAAATCAGTTTTTGTGTTTTTTTTAAAAATTCCCAGGTCCATAGAGAGAGAGAGAAGGTCTGTACAACATCTGCTTCACTCTTGGTGAAGGTTAGTTCAGATTAGGAACACTTATGTACTGTTAAAGTCAAGTAATAATCACCATCACAGGCACGCAGATGCACGAGAGGGAGGGAGCCAAGAGAGGATAGTGTCACTGTGCAAACTGGATTCCTTGAAAAACTCCTAAAGAAGTTCGAACAGAGGCTGGAACAATCCTCTTCTTGGAGAGTTCTAAGATGTTGCCAGGACATAGCATATACATAATGATCACATCTTGATTCCCATGAAACAATAAACATTCCCAAAGATCTACATCTGATAAAAACTGGATAAACAAAGAAAGATATCCTTGAATTCATGAATGAGTATTTTTAAAAACAAAACCTTAACTCCAAACTACCTTTTATGTACCCAATATATTTTGCCTGTCTGATACAACTGGATTCCCATGAAACAATCCTTCCCATTCCCAGAGAGTATACTGAGCCTGTCTGATACCAAACTGGATTCCCATGAAACAATCCTTCCCATTCCCAGAGAGTACACTGAGCCTGTCTGATACCAACTGGATTCCCATGAAACAATCCTTCCCATTCCCAGAGAGTACACTGAGCCTGTCTGATACCAAACTGGATTCCCATGAAACAATCCTTCCCATTCCCAGAGAGTATACTGAGCCTGTCTGATACCAAACTGGATTCCCATGAAACAATCCTTCCCATTCCCAGAGAGTATACTGAGCCTGTCTGATACCAAACTGGATTCCCATGAAACAATCCTTCCCATTCCCAGAGAGTACACTGAGCCTGTCTGATACCAAACTGGATTCCCATGAAACAATCCTTCCCATTCCCAGAGAGTATACTGAGCCTGTCTGATACCAAACTGGATTCCCATGAAACAATCCTTCCCATTCCCAGAGAGTACACTGAGCCTGTCTGATACCAAACTGGATTCCCATGAAACAATCCTTCCCATTCCCAGAGAGTACACTGAGCCTGTCTGATACCAAACTGGATTCCCATGAAACAATCCTTCCCATTCCCAGAGAGTATACTGAGCCTGTCTGATACCAAAGACGTTCTCTTCGCAGTGTGTAGCTTTCAGTGACCTTAAACTTCTCCAAAACCAATAAAGAGAAGCCAATATTCTGAAAGCACTTTCTCTTGTCCACAAGCGAAACTTGGTCACCACTGCCCAGTAACCAAGCATTAATATGGACATCCAGCAGATGGTTGGTGCCTACTCATAAATGTAAAATTAATTATCTGAATGGCCTAGAAACATTTTTTTTTTTTAAATAGAAAAGCACAATCTGACCAGGATGGGGTGCTCAGTTTTAAAATGTTCGCGTCTTCTAGCTACCACTCTGTCTTGGACATCTATCACTAGTTAAGTACTGTTTCGCTCTATTCCACCCATCAAGACTGATCCTTCATATCAATCCTATACCAGTATTTGGAAGATTTGAGCATTAAAACACACTCATATGAAACAATGGCTCTTGTGTAAGTGGCTCCCTTTTGCAAATGCTCTGATGCTTTGATTAACTCTTGACTTCTTTCCACTTTCTTTTTTTCAAATTTCAGCTTATGCCGAGTGTGATCAACAGAGAAAGGTGACAGTCTGTTCAACATAAATCTGGCCAACTTCATGCCCAACCACCACCAACTCTGAACATGAGCTCAGAAAGTCTTGCAGATGGAACATGAACATCTCCATTCAGACTTTAGTTGAAGTGTGTGAGACACCCAAGAAAAAGGGAATCAGCATCAAGGTTACAGATAGCTTTCAGGTTTACAGAATGTCAGTGAGTGACAATAATGGTCTCTTGTGAACATCAACAATGTAGAAAGATCATCCCAGAAACACTCAAACAAAAAAATACACACACACACATTTACCTTGATTGACCAACACATTTTTCATAACACATTTGATGAACCATTTCAAAAATAAACATCACTTTTCTCTTTTCAGGTGTCACTTTCAGTGAACTTCAAATTCTTAAAAAAAAAAAGAAAAAAAAGTCAGCAGTATAATTTTTTTTTTCCCTGTTCACAAAGCAAAACTTAATCACTGCTGTCCAGGAATGTAACATTATTCCGTTAATCTGATGATCACATCTGTCAACTGTTCAGTGCATGAATGGCATAAAGTATTTGTTTATCAGCAAACAAACCATTGGGATAATTTACAGTAGGTCCATGAAAAGTGGACGAGACTGGCCTAAAATCTTATCCATCCACAGGATCTTTCTCTGTAACTTTCACTTCAATAAGTTCATTTCCACCCAAACCAACTGAACTACAGCAGCAATATTAATGAATGTTAACTTCTGACAAATTCCAGCGAAGCCAGCTTGTTACAACTCCAGACCTGCCAACCCCCTAAGAGACCAATGAGTAAGAATTGAAGTTCTGTGAGGCAGAAATGTGTAATTTCAGAGAGCTAAGAGTAATCAAGCGTCACACTTACTTTTTTCAAACAAACACGATGCGATGAAATTGTTCGCACAATTTATGTGAACTGTACTTTTCTTCAAACAACTTTTTCTTTTAAGTGTCACAAGAAATCTTTACAAATTATGAAAATGTAAAATACACTGGAAACACATATATGCGACATATGCAATGACACCTTTGTTCTTGCCAGTCATCACATTTGTATTATCACAAACCAAGGACAGGCAGTTCTGCTATAGCACACCAAGGCTTGATAGTGCACCAGAAACAACCTCAAAAATGTTCTCCCCTGTAGCTGACTCTGTGCATGTGGAGTTGGCTATCAGCCCAGTGGCAATTTTGTATGTCTCGCACCACCCCAGGAAAGAATTTGTCCCCCCCCCCGACTTCATCAGTTCCCAACACAAACGGTCCATTCTGCAGTCCCCCATGGCAAGGGTCCTCACAATGTGTGTTGTCTTTGTTCGACCGCTCTTGGACTGTTTGGTGATCTCCGAATCTAAGAACGCTTCTTTAAAAAGCTGGGATGCATGGTCGGCTGCGCTAAGAGCGATGTTGTGCTCGACGAAAAAATCCGGCCACCAATGCTTCAGCCCGAATTACCCTTTTCCTCATTTCATCCTCTTTTGAGGTGTCTACAGTCGGAAAAAACTGTGTGATGCTGGAAGAATTCGGCACGTTAGAGGAATGTGCTTGCGTTACTCAAGGCGACGCTTCACATCCACCATGGGAAATCATGAAGTCGGACTTGCAAGTGGTACACCTTGCACAATTTACACCTTTAGCCGAAGGTCGTATGCAGGGGAATTTTTCCGAGTATTCTTTTCGGGACTTTTTGACCAAGTTTTTCTTCTTTTTTCGCATCTTGTCCAGAACTTTCTGCTCCACGTTTCGACATTTTCGTAACTTCAAACTTTCAAAAGCACGCCAACTTCGCTGAATGGTAAAGATGGTGAAACGAACTGCACATGACCGGAAACGCTTCTTGAAGATTACTGGTTATACGCACGGCGCTGTGCGTGTCTGTACGTAAGCCGATTTTTTCGTCCGTTTTTGTTTTTGTTGAAAACTTTCAATGCGTATTTTTTGGCTAAATGCGTAAAGGCGTAAGATTCATCACTTCGGCGTAATAAATTACGCGAAATGCGTAATGGTTGGCAGGTCTGCAACTCTGAATTCTTCCACTGACATAAGTGAGAAAGTTTATCTTGCACTAATGGTTTCCCTCTTGATTATAACAATCTTTTAACACCAATCACTGAATCAGAGACTAGAGGTTAGAGGTAAAAACAGTCATTTCCTAAATCAAGGTCCCAGAACTTTTGCTCACAACCAGGTCCAACTGACCATCATTAAAAACACAATGTATGAATGTAGCTTTCAAAGGACTTCAGCTTCTCCAACAGCAGTAATAAAAAGCCCATGTCCTCAAAGCGAACTTTCTCTTGTCCACAAGCGAAACTTGATTATCAGTGAGATAAACCAAGCATTAATATGGACAAAGTCTTGACTGGTCGAGGCTCAATTTGCGGTTCATTATTACTGTCAGCCAGTCATAAAAATAGGATGCTTACAATAAACTCCAATTGTACTTCTTCAAATCTTTATACAATCTGACGAGACAGAACCACCAATAACCACTGGTACCCCATTACTTCAAAGCTATAGTACACACTCAGGGTTCATACAGACTATCAAGAAAAAAAAATTAGGGCTTTTAGGGCCTTTTTTAGGGCCTAAAATTTACAAAAATAGGGCCATCAGGGCACACGAAAATGCTGATAAGTGCTCACCATTGCCTCCCACAGCTGCCATTTTCTCCAATACAGACCTCCATTCAGCAAGCACCTAATCACTTTCTGGTATGAATCTTGTCAATTCCATGTCCGTACGAAAACAAAGAAATCTTTTACAATGGCTAGAGTAAACACAGTGTTCTTTCTTGCACACACAAGGCGGAAGTCTTAAGAAGACAAATCACAAGATGAAGAAAAAAGTAGGCCTATGCTTTCTTTCCACCTGAGTAACACTAGTAACACTGCCTTGTCCTTGATTGACTAGCACACACTGCCTCTGGTTGAAGGAGAGAACAGTCCAGTGAGAACAGTCCAGTGCTCAAGTCATCCTCCTATTTGTCCCCTTGGAAACACTTTTGATTTATTCCAAGGCTACCTTTTACAGTTGGGGCTGCTGTCTTCATTCCTTTGTCAATTGGTCAGCTTCTTCATTTCCATATATAGTGCAGTATGAAGGTGTTCACTGGATGGGAGTATTTTCAGTAACCGAGAAATGGTAATCATTTTAGATCAGTAGTACCACAGGATGATGACTATTGTTATATAGTGGAAAAATCTAGTGGTGATGGTGCAAGTTGGGGGGATAAAGGAAAATATTAATGACCTGTGGGTGATGCTCATTGGCATGGGTAGGATCCATAGTACTGTAGGATGATGGTCATTGTGGTAAGTGGAATAACAAGGTGGCATTAATATAATATTGCAGGTTGAGAAAGAGGGTGGAGGGGGGTAGGGGTAGATGACTGATGGGTGATGATAATGTATGATTTGAGATAAACAGTACTGTAGGATGATGATAATTGTTGTGTAGTGGGGGATAATGTTATGGCATTGGTGTAAAATGCTGGTGGGGGAATGGGGGAGGTGTTAAAAGATGGGTGGATGATGATCATGGTCAAGGTGTAGGTATGATCCACAGTGTGTGTAGGATGATGGTCATTATTGTAAATGGAGTAGGATAGTGTATTGGCAAGTACGATAATGCCAGTGGGGGAATAAAGGAAATGATCAATGACTGATGGATGTTGATCACTGAGATGAGATCTACAGTACTATAGGGTGGTGACCATTGTCATAAATGAAATACTGTGGTGGCATTGATGTAGCAATGCGGGGGGGGGGGGGGAAAAAAAAAAGGAATAAATCTGATGATTGATGGGTAATTGGTCATTGTCGAAAGTGGGACAGTGATATAGGATGATGATCATTGTCATAAGTGAAACAGCATGACAGCATTGGCATGATGATAATGCCAGTTGAGTAAAAAAAAAAACCAAACAAACAAACATGGGGGGGGGGGGGTGGGGGGGGGGGGGGGGGGGGTCAATGATCAATGACTGATTGATGGCGATGGTTGTCACAGGTAAAATCATCTCCGTTTCACGCACACACGCATGCATGATACACGCACGCACACACATGTACATACACCACACACACATACACAGATGCATATGTACACAGGCACATCCACACACACACATACATATGTGTCCCGTCAGGACAAAACCAGGGCTAAGTCGCTGGGGCCTTGAAGCGTAAGCGCAAAAAGAGCGCTGAGGCCCAATTTGGGACAATTTTTTTTAATTTCAGAAATGGATAGTAGAAATTATATTCTTACCACCAGTATAGCTTATTTTCACGAAATCAATTTTAAAACAGGCTAAAAATGCTATTTTTCCAAACTACCCCACGGCTATTTTCTTCGTTTTACGTCAAATCGACCTGTTTTTAAACTAAAAAAAAGAAATATTGAACCCTAACAGAACCCCAACACATTGTATACCGTTGGAAAGCTCGCGGCTTGATCTCGCGCGCTGAGTTAACACAAAGGGTCGTTTAGACCAATGGAAATAACTGTAAGGAAAAAAACTTGGCGTAAACACATTGAAATTGAGAACCAATCAAAAGGCCGGTTTGAAATTCTGCGTAGTTACCTTGCTCATGCGCTGCTAAGACCGATTTTTAGATTGGACCCCACGAGTATTTCCGTTGAGTTTACTGAAAGGGTCAACATGGAGAAGCGAATCGCCGCGTTGTTGAATTTATCAGTGACTGGAAATATTTACGGGAAAAGAAAGTGATGCTTGCCAAGAGCTTGTGCAAGACTACTTTACTGCTTCGAATGATGATTTTGAGAGTGATTCAGATAGCAGCGAATGTGAATCAACGGCAGACGAGGTGAACGAATCTATCTCGATCACTGATCAAGAAGAAGGAGAGTTTGAAGAACGGGTCGTCCGAATCGAAAGTAACGAGGCAGCATGCGAACCGATGGATGAAGATGGATGTCAACAGCAACTTCTTCGGCAAGCACAGCAGTTTTCATGTCGGTGCACCCAGATAAAAGTTATACCGAACGAAGGAGAACAGAGACGTGGGTGTATAGGCCAGTTTTCACCTGACGAAATTGTGGCGATTCAGCTTTCTGTTCAGGATTTGGACAGAGGTGAGTAATTTCATTTTGATCTACAGACCTGTTCAAGTCAAGTGTGTGTAGACCTGTGAGTGTGTGTGTGTGTGTGTGTGTGTGTGTGTGCGTGTGTGTGTGTGTGAGTGAGTGAGTGAGTGAGAGGCAACACCAGTGTTATCAGCCTGCAAGTATGTGTGTTGATGTGTTTAAAAATTTGTGAACAAAACACATGCATGTATGCATGTGTAAACAGTAGTAACCTACATGCATGCATGCTAAGTTGTATTTTGTGTGTATAGTTTTTATGACAGTTGTGATAATCCTTTTGATTTTTTTTTTTTTTTTACTAAGAACTTATGACAGGGTTGACTTAAAATTGTAAGGCATACATGTGTATAATGTCAGTGAAATGTCCATTAGGTTGTTGCATGTCTATAATCACTTTTATTCAGGATGGGGTACTGTATCATGAATAAATGTTGACCTTTCAACAAATTTCTAGTTATGAACACATGAAAGCGAAGATGTGTTAATCATGATACTAATAAGTTTCTCTTTTTTTTCTTCTTCTGTTCTTTTTTTCCAGAGGCAAAAGACATGCTGATCCTGGGGAGTCATCAGTGCATGCATCAGGATGGGACCAACAACTGAATGCAGCAAGAGAAAACAACAGGCAGAAAGGCAGAAGCCTCGCTCTACATACTTCTTCATGGGCAGGCAGCTTTGTACCACTGCCTTGAGAAAACTTTTATGGTAAGTATTGCACATTCAAAATTAAACAATCATCAAAATTAAAGAAAACATGAATACACAGAAATATTTAGTAACCAAATTTAGTAACCACCTACACAATTAATGTTCTGTCTTTTTTTTTGTTTGTTTGTTTTGTTTTTTCATGCTTTTCTGTCTTTGCAAAATGCAACTGACATTTGTACCACATAAACTGATAATTTTCAAAACAATGAAGTTGGTTTGAACAGGAAAGAAATCTCTGAGTGTATCCTATGAACTTCTTTCTCATTCTCTTTCATAGTTTTCAAATAATGTCAGTTATATCTTCAATTATATATCATTTAACATTGTTGTGGTTACTTTTATTTTTATTTCTCAGATAGAATCAACAGGCCGAAGTTTTTGTCATGATCAGACTAAAATAAGGATTGACAATTAGCTTTGTATACATGTAGTTGCCTTGTCAATAAATACTGTTTGAATCACCCTCAAATCCAACAAATTTTGATCCCAGCAACAGGTTTGAATCCATTTGTTTTGTTGCATCTATGACATTTCACAATGATTTGGGGGGTGGGGTGGGCTGTTGTACAGTATCAGCAAGGACAAGCTGCAAAACCTTCTTAGCCATTACAAGGAGAATGGTCTTGCGCCGAGGAAACTTAAGTGTGGGAGGAAGAAAATCCAACACTGCTTCCTTGACCCTTGCTGACACGGATCATGTGAAGAGCTTCATTCTGCACTACGCCGAGGACCATGCTGTCAGCCTGCCTGGAAGGGTACCTGGGCTTTAAGCGAGACGACATAAAGCTGCTACCTTCAGCCACACCAAAAGCCGTGTCTACCGAACGTATGCTGAAAGTGTCGACAGAGCAGGTAATATTTTAGCGCTGTAAAACTGTTATTTTCTTGCGTTACTATACTCTCTCTCTCTCTCTCACACACACACACACACACACACACACACACACACACACACACACACACATATGCAGAGAAACACATACACATGGGTACACACTACACAGTAAACATCATGCTGTATTTTTAGCCCCCTTGAGCACATTTAAGAGCACATCTTAAGTTTGCATCTGTGATTGATTAGCAAGTGGCGAGTTATGTTGAGGAGGAGAGGGTATTATGTGAGTGGGAGACAGGGCGGTTAGGAAAGGAATAGTTAAGTCACAAGGGTGTAGTCCCCGAGTAAAAGTGACATAGATTTTTTCTTTTCTTTTTTGTTTTTTAAGAACTGAAGAACAAACAGATTTTAGGGACACTTTTCAAATATTCCAGATTTATGTTGTAAACTTTTTTTGCCCCCTCACTGCTCAAGGTCTCTACAGGTTGATGTTGCTGTTAAGAATTGATTTGATCGGGGAAAATAGCAACAGATCATTGTTGTGTGATATATACATTTTACTTGTATGTGATTACAAGGCTGCTGCATATTTTCAGGATTCAGAAAAGTTGCTACCTCAACATTCAGGACACTCTGGCTGCAGCTGTGCCCCTATGTGGTTGTAGCTCGCCCAATGACTGATTTGTGCTGGAAATGCCAAAAAAAAACAACACACAGATCTTCCGCAGTGCCAACTTGACTTTTGAAGAGAAGAGCGAGCTGGTTCAAGAGCAACAAGCACATCTAAGTCAAGTGGATGCTGAGCGGCAATTTTATAAGATGCTTGTTGAAGAAAGCAAGATGGCTGCAGCTCAGTTTGGCATCACAAGGCTACACCGAAAGTCCTCCCAACACCATAGATATGGCAATGCATTATTCTTTTGATTATGCCCAAAAGTGCATTACCCAAGTGATGCTGCACAACCTGGCCCGATATACTTTCTGACCCTCGGAAATGTGGCATTTTTGGAGTGTGTTGTGAGGCCTTGCCACAGCAAGTAAATTATCTGGTGGATGAAGCAGTTTGCGTCAGTAAGGGTTCAAACAGTGTTGTCAGCTACCTCCACCACTTCTTCAGTAGCTACGATATGGGGGAAAAATCTGTGCACCTCATTGTGACAACTGTGCGGGCCAAAACAAGACCGTTTTGTCTTGTGGTACTTTTGTTGGCGGGTGATGAAGGGCTTGCACACAAATATCACATTAAATTTCATGCCCCCAGGTCACACAAAATTTGCGCCAGACTGGTGCTTTGGTTTGCTGAAACGTTGTTTCCGGAAATCTGACGTACACTGCTTAGATGACTTGTGTGATGTGGTGAAGGAGAGTACAGCAGTTTCTGGAATCAACATTCCGCAACTTGTGGGCCATGAAGATGGAGCAGTTGAGGTGCCTTCATATGACTTCATATGAAGGAATTTCTCAGCCGGGCCTTCAAGCCCCTTCAAGGCATCAAGAAGCTGCACCACTTCCGCTTTTCAGCTAGGCACCCTGGTCGACTGTTCTACAGGGAGTCCCTGGCAGATGTGGAAAGCAGCTTCGACATGACCACTTTGAGAGCCTTCCAAAATCTGCCAGCCATGCCACAGGAACTGCGGTCGATAGGGCTGAACCAAACTCGCAAGCAGTACCTCTTCCAACGTATCAGAGAGTTTGTGCGAGAAGACAAACGAGATGTTGTGTGCCCAGACCCAGGAAATTAATTCGGTTTTGTGTTAGTGCTGCAAGAGTGACTGTGTTCATCATTTCCTGCTGCTGAAATATGAATTTTACTGTGGTTGAATTCTGTGCCAGTGGATGTGTGATAGGACACTTTCCAAAAAAGCAGTGTGTCAGCTGAGGACTGCCTTATTTTCAATGCCATACAACCTTGTCGGAGGCTGCTTGGAGGTCGGTGACTGCATGTTTTTTCATATTTTGCTTTAAATTTTATTTTCAATCTTAAGATATCATCAGTATTCAATTTTAAAACATTATTAAAGTGCTAAAGAATGTATTTCACATCTTGATGACATCAAATTAGTGAAAGCTGGGCTGGCAAGAGGACGGTTGTGCTTTCTCAGATGTCTCATTCTCTGTAGACATGCTGCTATTTTGTAATAATTACATCACAAAATAAACAATTTCTGCTCAGGTTTGCTATTAATTACTTGTTTTAATTGGATTAATCATTAGTAAGATTCTCTCGAGATTGAGAACAAAGTTTCACCATGTGTACTTCATCAGCAATTTCTGCATGCATCAAAAAAAATTTTCAAAATGTGTAATATGTTTGTTTTCACCAATACAAACTAGGCATTTCTTGTGGAAATAAAGTTAGAATAATGATTAACTCACAAAGTTTGTGTTTATTGTGTACAACTCTTAAAAGTTGCTGGTCCAGTTTTAGCAAAATTACTATAAAACAAACAAAACTTTAAAACAGCAAATTTTCAGGTTATCGTCGTCACCACCTAACTGGCTTTTTAATCAACATTTTCCATCCATGAGTTTTTTTTTAAGGAAAAAATTCATAATAGGATGAACCTAAGCTGGTTTCAACTATAAGCAAAGTTACAACATGTTTGAACCTTGGTTGCTATGCAAAATTTGAAGTCAAAAGGGTTGAAACTTTAGAGCCAATTTTCTCAAAACTAGTCTGTCGACACCACCGTATTTCAAAAGGGCATAACTTTTTTATTTCTTAGGCTAGAGTAACAATTTTACACCAAATGAAAGAGAATTAAATTACCTTTCCAATGATATACATATCTCTATACCCCAAAATTTCAACTTAACCCTGGTTTTGTCATGACGGGTCACATATGCAGAAGAAAAAAAAAAAAAGGACTGGCATACACAGGACATCTGAGTGGTGGTAATAATGATAGTGGTCATATATGGGAGTCTGTGTTTAAAACCACACACACACACACACACACCCAGCAAACACATGTACACACATCTAAGCATACCTATATATATGTAGAGGGGAGACACAAGTCCCTTAGTATACTTGTACACAGAGGGGTGGGGGTGGGGGAACATAATGTGGACAAAGGAAAGGAAGTGGTCAGTGGGGGGGGGGGGGGGGTGGGCACTGCAAGTTAATGTGGTGTGAGTGGGTGTGTAATTTTGTGCAATAGATTGTGGTTGCAGTTGAGGTGGTGGACTGGTGTAATCATGTAGTTGTGTTAGGACGCTGGCTGGTGATTCAGATATGGGGGTGAAGGGAAAGAGCGGGGGTGTCAGAGGGGCAGTAGGGCCAAACGAAGTTGCAGTTGAAGCACTAGAACTCGTTGGAGGACCAGCAACAAAGTGCTTTTCTGAGCAAAAACTTGTGATGTACTAGTACTACTTGAGGCTTGCCCACTGTCACAATCTTTAAAATAAAAAAATAAAAAAACTATTTAAGGCCACTGCCGCTGTAGCACTAGCATTCTCCAGGTCTGAATATTTCTTCCCTTTTTTGGTGAGTGTGAAGGGCTTTTTCACCGATTTTCCCAAGCTGAAACCCCTTCTTACAATAACTACAACAGAACCGATATTTGTCTGTCTAAGTTATCTTGGCGAAGCCAGAGTTTATATTCAGATTTATCAAGCCACAGATCTTGGAATAAGCACTTCCCCATGTTTCTGAGTGAAACTGACGAAATCTTATAAAGAAACTCAATGAATTGTCAAATTTCATGAAAAACGAACTGTGGTCTTGCTTCGTTCAACACATGGAAAGTCCAAGATGGCGGACAGCACAGTTACTTTCTCGTGGAGTTACTTCCCTTGAACGACTTTACACCATGATCGATCAGTACTGATTTGGCATTTACCTATTATGAAAATCGGTTTTTGTTTTCTTTTCTGATAATTCTTCTTTGATTTTTTGTTGTTGTTGTTGTTTCACTTTTTTTTTTGAGGCTGTTCTGGTTTAAGGGCCTTTTAGGGCCTCCAGCCTCTTCACTTTGATTTTTAAGGCCTTTTAGGGGCCCCTATTTTTTGCCTAAAAAAGTTAGGGCCTTTTAGGGCCCTGTGCGAACCCTGACACTACATCTGCCAAATCTTCACAAAAAAAACATTCGACATGTAAGTCACAACCTATTTTGGCTGCCAGAGCAAACCGATAAACTAACAGGAACAGCACATTGCAATGGAAACAAAGCCTATGTATTCTGTGGAATATGGTGAAACAGCAAACAGAACAGAAAATGACAAAATCTACCAAAAAAAAAACAAAAAAAACAAAAAAAAAAACACCAGCGATACAGAATCTTCTTGTTTTTGTGAATGTTGCACAGCCTGCCATCATTCAATTTATTCAAGGCGAAGGCCTCCTCTTCTTGTCTGCAGAGTCGGAGCAAACATCAATCAGCCTGAACCTGAGTAGCAAGCTGCCCAGTTAAACTCCACAACAACTGACAGAATGTGCAATGATAACATATGTCAAAAGAGGAGGGAATTACACATGGGATAGACATCCCAACTGGATCTGACCTGTGACATGCCAATAAAGGCTATATATACCAACTCCATCATGGATTCCTGATCTGTGGGAAAGTGGCAGCAGGAAACAGGAAGGCAGAGTAACACAGATTTGCTACAAGAAAAAGACCAAGGAGATCAGTTAAAACCGCAGATGGGTGAGAAAACTGAAAGTGGGTTAAGGCAATGTAATGTTTTGCGCATTTGGGCACACATGGAACAGCACCAGCAGATTATGCATAAATCATGTTGCTTTTATTTGTATGAACAATTAGATTCTTTCATGATGTCAGCAAAAAATATCCAACACTTTAACCATTTCTGATAATCACTCACTGAACAGCAAAACACACACACACAAAAATTTTTTTTTTAAACTGAAACCTGGGCTCAAATATCCCAGATAACGCGATACGAAATTCACTTTATTTATTACTTAAAGTTCAGCCTTTTTCAGAACACGAAACATCAACACAAGGCAGAACTAGTCAACACATTATTCCACCTACCTTGATCGTTGAGATATGGAAGGGTGTGGGTACCCCAAAGATAGGCAGCACAAACCGTTTCATATTTTCGATCTGCAAGTGAAGAATTGGGGGGGGAGGAAATCAAAACCCATTCGTTTTCATTCATCTCTTTTTTTTTTTTTTTCCAATCACAAATAAGATTTAAGCCCTCAGAAGGAAGAAGAAAATAATAAAGTCTGGGTATGTGTAAGATTTAAGGCGACAGCAAAGGAGGGTATCAATCACTGAAAATCGAAACAGACTGGCCACAGAATCCCGAGTAAGACCATGCGAGTTCGAATACCATTAGCTGCCAACATACAAAATACCACTTTGTTGCCTATCTTCATAAGGTATAATTCTTGTTATACATACCACAACAAACATCATCAATACTGAAAACGAGGCTTAAGATTTATCTTTTTAAGTGATATGTAACACTTACCTGTGAAATGATACAAAACAGACAAGTAAAAATTTTGTAACCACATTTTCTTCAGATGTTATAAACAGAGATTATAAAAATATGCAATACTCCACAATCCAAGTCAGCATGAGCATTTATATTAAGTCAGACCTGTATACCTCTAAAATTTCAATTGAGTAACACTGACTATAGAAATTAGTAACATGGAGCAAACTCCAAATATTCAAGCATGAATTTCACTTCTTCATCCCCTTTTT
>JADBJO010000167.1:947500-975000 GCA_016801955.1 Conus betulinus
GTGTGTTTTTATATTTTCTATTGAATGCTGTTTGACGCTGCTTATAGCACTTATACATTACAACTGGAACTTGAACCACCGTGAGTTTTGTCATTGTAGAAGCACTCTTGTCATTTCTGCCATCCTTTAAAAACTTCAAGTGGGCATTTCTCAAATCCGCCATTTTTTGTGCCTCTAAAGTAGCGACATCTTCTCTTGACAAAAAAAAATATAAAAAGAAGAGAATACCATAATATTTAGTTTATTCATTAGTTTATCTGTTCAGCTTCCCTTCACCTAATACTCAGTTTCCCTCCATCATAAATGAAAAGTATTGCACTTTCTTTGCTAATCACACTTCTAAGATAAACATGCAAGCACCCTAATACATATTTTTTAAAAAAGTCATTAAATGAACATAATGTAAAAAACCCTTGGTATTTATAACTTCACACTGTCACATCAACCATTTCTACTTGTAGATATTACACAATAAAACTTCAGAAGAAAGTTCTTGCAACGACAAAGATTGATAACAATATACAACAGTGCACAAATATTGTTCTTTTACACCTACAAAGTGAAAAAAAAAAGGATTGTGTGGTCTGCTTGATAACTTTATAAAAATATGAAGTCATTTCATCTGATTTTGGGATTTCTCCTACTCAACCAGTTTTCTTTGTGGTGCTGAAAACATCTTCATTTCCGAAGACAGAATGGTCTTATTTCTGTTATAAAACAATTTTTTTTTTCTACCAGATACATAACATCACAGTATACAACCTGCACAAAATGTGATGTTACCTATGCCCTACCTTTTGACACCTGATTGTTAAATTGCTATGCTGGCATTACAGAGTTACTTCTGTTACCGAATTAAAAGATGATAAAAATTCATAATCTCGATCATTTTTGTTGTTGTTGTTAAAAGTTAATGTGAAGTTTATAACACACTCGAAAAGTATCAAACAGGAGTTTTTACTACTAAAATCAGTCTTCTGAATTACTCTGTCAGAAGCAAAAGCAAGCTTCAATGGAAGTTTGAACCCGAGTGCCGAAAAAGCAAAGAGCGAAATCTGGAGCACTGGGGTGTGTGGGTGCTCTCTTGCCAGAGGATCAACTGAACTAGCCTGAGTATAGTGCAATGAAGAGAACTCACCAAGGATGATCACCTTTCCAGCCTAATCAGCTACAGAGGCATGATTACCTCCCTGCTCTTCCAATTTTTTTTTTTAATCCTGATAATATTGCACACATGTCCATTATCAAACAAGGATAAGGTATTTGGTCAGCTAAGTTTAAGAAAGTATTACTTCTGCTTGTCAAAACCACCTTATTCTTATGTATGTTTTCATTAAAAAGAAAATGTTACAAACTTAAATCAGTTATGCAGATTTGAATTCTGATATTGCGTTTGTGTATCAAAATTGTAACAAAAAATGTCATACCAAACCTCAAGAAAAATTCACATTCAGTACACATTCTAAAATCTAATGCATCAGATATTTCTCTGTATTATCGAATTATATTCCATGAATCATATTCTGCATAGAAACTGTTAAAAAATCTGCAAATTATTACTTTTATTCAACAGCAAATGGGAGTAATGAAACAATCACTGTGTTCATAACTAATTCTCATGGAATTTTCTTTCTTTCTTCTCTTCCATGGACATGTTACTGATGACTACAGTAAGCAAGCACTTGATTGGGTTATTTACAGGCATAAACAAACTTAATGTTAGCATTCATACGAAGATCACATTTTCAGTATTATCAGTTTTCTGGTACTAAAGACCAAAAAACTGCCTCTTTGATGGTAGGAAACACTGTAACTATATATATGTCTGAGTTATAACTCAGTTAAGTATCTGTCAAATGATGTCTCTTTTCAGCCACCACAATGCTCCTGTCAGAAAAGTGGACACTGTTTACTTTGTGGATTGGAATCTGAAGCTTTCTAGCTAAATTTTGTTTCGGGAAATTGCACTTTAAAATGCATGTCATTTTCATGCCACAAAAAAAATGTCCAAACCGTGTCAGAATTTGGTTCACTTAACTATAAACTTTTTAAGACAACACATGATTTTCTCACAACCTTATCAGCCAAGTAAACTTCATTCCTTTCACAATGAATGCCACCTTACGAATTCAAGACAGCAACTGCCATAATTAGTTTGATCAGAATTAAGCTAGTGCATGAATTTCAGTTTCAGTGGTGGACACCATTTCCTGCTTTGGGCCATATGAAGTATTGATCTAAGTTTAATCCAAAGGACAGTGTGAAGCTTTAGGCTGAACGACTTGGCTTGTGGATTCCATAACATTTCCCTCTTTTTTCATGAAATTTAACATATGACAGGCTTCTGTTGAAGAGTCAGCTCAAAGAACCAAGAAAGAGAAAGAAATTGAGGCAATGACAGACTATCTGGTACTTACAACATACAGCTTGAGATCTCTGACTTCCGACTCCTGCGGGAACTGGCTGAATCCCTTGTAGGACACATTGGACTTCCGTACCCTGGATGATTTACTTTAGACATCACCTTACTTCAAGTGAACAGGGCAAGCTTAACAACCAGACATATCATATTACCTGTCTGTACTGTGATATGTAACATACATAACACAGGCAAGCTTAACACCCAGACATATCACGCAAGCTTAACAACCAGACATATATCATTACCTGTCTGTACTGTGATATGTAACATAACACAGGCAAGCTTAACACCCAGACATATCACATTCTCTCTGTCTGTACTGTGACATACAAAAACATAACTTTTGACACTGCAACAAAAGTATATCAAAACCACTGGGATATTTTTTTTTCTTTTTTTTTGCTGTCCCAACCTCTGCACCACCTCAGAGACAGTGCACCCCCACGCCACTCATTCCCACACCCCGTCCACAGCCATGGCCCGGTCGGCCCCGCCACAGGCAATCCACAGGGCGCAGTCAATGTTAAGTTGTCAAGAGGCAACCCACCGAAGGAGACACTGCACTGCTGCCGAGTCACTTCGGTGGTGTTCAGTGCGCCTGTTCTGATCTAACATACGCAGGACACCACCTATTAAGCCCCCTACTGACGAAAATAATTGCTTAGTCGCGGAGCCAGCGCGAGTGAGCACTCCCTCCCGAGGGCGCCACCACGTCCGTCCAACGACAGCCCCCACGGACTCACCGATACCGGTGACCCCCCAACAGAACCAAACCAAGGCCACAGACGTGGAGAGGACATCGAAATTGAGGAGGTCACCATGAGAGCAGGGCATGAAGGGCCACAGATTTGTGACATTTTTTTTATGCTGATCAATGAGAATGAGGATGATGAGGATGATGCTACGGATTTCCATTTCGGTCCAAGACTACATGACAGGGCTGTACTCTACGCTTCCTTTCATAATATATCCCGGCGTCAACCAGGCCCAAGAGATACAGGCACCTGCAGTGTTGGTCAGGAAATTTGAGCAACACTCTCAGAAACGCATCCATCAAGTGGATGAAACTTGACTGTGTGGTCCCAGTCTTCCCAACTGAGTCCGCAGCAACTCAACTCTGGGTAGGAGAGCCGGTCGGGGCAGAAAAACCCACATGACTTCTGATGGGATTCGAACCCACGACCTCCCAGCCGGGAGTCCGCGACGCTAACCACTTCGCCACGGCGGCTGGTACCACTGGGATATTTATCCAAATTTCACATCATTATCAAATTTTCTATTCAGCGTGTTGTAGCATCTATTAACACTGTAAGCTTCCTAAATATCCTATATGGAACTGACACACATAAGGTGAACCAAAAGGGGCAGAACAGACAAATCTGTAATCAAGTGGAGTATTGCAGATGAACGGAACAGTAGTTAAGAACTCGAGGTAAGCTCTGTCCATGCTGAGTGTGTCAGCATTCTGATCATCACATCAAGTTTCAAAAAGCAAAGTGAATAAAAAAGATTATTCCTCAGTGCCACAAGAAATTCATATAAAAAAAGGTTCAACTTACTAGAACCATGCAAAACTTATAGTTGCACCCTTTCTGGTCTTTGGTAAAAAATACAAACAAAAAAAAAAACCCCACAAGATCTGTTATGAGCAACAGTTTCCAGTGCACACTCTAATTTCCGATAACTGATTCACAAGAATGGCACTGCAGCAGCAGCAGCAGTATAGAGGAATAAGGAAACTATCAACATCCCCTGTCGACTCACTTCTTGTCTCCGCTGTCAGACTTCATGCCCTTTAAACGTTCTCTGGCCTCTTCGTTCAGTTTCTGGGCAAGCTCCTTCTGGTGCTGCTGCCGCTTCTCCTCGGAAGGTGCGTCGGTCTGCAAGACAGTAGCAGCCCCTACATCACCGTTTCACACTATGTATTATCACGGTGCTGCTTCTGGATTTATCGCTGGGGAAAAAAAGCCTGAGACTCCAGTCTCAAAATTAAAAACAAAACAAAAATTCAATATACTGCTTTCTTTTTCTATGATCTACTTGATAAATACTCAATACTTGCCTTATTTTTCCCTTACTGTCACATGGTAACTTAACAATTAATCTGAAAACTACAGTCTTACAGAATTCTTTGTTTTGTAGCTATGACAATCTTCATTAGTCACAAAACCTGAAAAACATCATTTTGACATTTTCATTTAATGTAATCTTTTACACACACACAAAAAAAAAAAAAAATAAGGGAAAAATAAAGCAGGTATCTTAACAAAAAAAAACCCCCTCTCTGTATGAAAGTTAAACTAACTCACCCTTGTACGGTTGTCCAATACAGCATTCCGGCGACCTCGCCCAAGCAAGACTTCTGTTTCCTTGGGCAACTCCAGGTCCTCCTCTTCTGCCTCCTCCTCCTCCTCATCTTTGAGAAAGATGCCAATGTGCTTCACCCGCTTCTTCAGGTTTGTCAACACTGAGGATGCCGATCCCTGCACACCACCATGCACACACACAGTCTCAAATCTCTCCTTGGTTTTTGCATATAAAGGCATCTAAAAAATCAAACAATTCTTTCTAACTTGCGTCTTTTCAGATATTTTTTATGATTCTCTCTTTTCCTTGGGAAATACAATAGCAGGTATCTTCTGAACACTTTCTGCAACTCATCTTCTTTCACTTGGAATTTTTAGTAGCTGGGTACACACACATCGCTTGCAACATTCTCACATACTGGAAGCAACACAACAACAAAAAACCAAAGGCCTTGACCTTTTTCCAAAACCTACACTTAACAGAATCGCTCAGTCTACAAATTATCTACCTAAAAAAAAGATGTATAAAGAAATAAAGATAAAATCACTCACTTTTCTTTCAATTGGCTGAGCCATTTTTTTTTTTAAACTTCATTATCCTAAGCTTTTTTTTTAAATGGCTATCAACACCAGAGATACAGTACAGAATCTATATGTTATAAAATACAATTACAAAAGATTTGACATGTGGACACAAAATGTCTTCCCATCAAAGTAGATGTGCAAAGTTGAAATCTAAACAAGATTTTTCTCTTTCTTTTTGTGCATACTTCCAACTTCAAAGCATATATAAAACAACATATACTGAATTTGTGAAAAAAACAAAAAGATTACCTCGTTTACCACCACTGTGTCTCCCAAGAAAAGAGCGCAGCTTTTCTTATCCTTGCCAGTTGAAATTCCGCTGAAGCCCACGTTGACATTGAATACCATTCCTTTACAGAATAAGAACCAAAGAAGTTTCAGTAAAAGTAACCTAAACTGAACTGTAGATATCACATTTTTTCATGAAACCGCGATCAATATCAGTCATACACAGCTTTATTACAAATAACCCATATGACACATAAGAAAATCAAAACTTATCAAGTCCTGGGATAATAATATAAATGATGGGCTAATATATGACTCAGGTCCCATCCTGTCAAGTCATTTCTGTAACACACTCTACATCATACCAACAAGAAAGACATATGTCTATGATAAAAGACTGCTGCTTTTCGATCAGAAATGTTTCACTTCCAGATTGAAGTTACCATAAAAACAAAAGCAAACAAACAAAAGCAAACAAAACAGTAATATATATATATGTATATATATATACACACACATATGTACATGGGATATTGAGATAAAGTAACAGTTGATAATATGTCATAACAGAGTACATAAATCCCACCTTTTTTGGCTGGTGCATTGGTCTTGGGACCAATCAGAAGCGAGCCTTCCCTGAATTCGATGCCCATGGCAAAGCCAAACGTCTTGGTCATCTTGGCTTCCAGTTCTGGTCGCTCAGCCTTCACCAGGTTCATGCCAGCTTGGTAAACCTCACTCAGCCGAGTACCTGCATACATAAAGCACTTCAACGTATGTGGACCAGTGAATGTGATGATGACCCCATGGTTTCATAAGCATGCATGTTTGTATGTACATGAAGTGTGGGAGTATGTGTATACTCTTCCGTATTTTGCAATATGCATGTGTGTATTTATCCTTTCTTTCATTTGGGAGGCATGAGGAGGTGAGAGAAGTCCTATATCAAACATGTACATGTCTGCGCACTGACCCTTTCATTGCATATCTACCCATCCGCCATTTTCCCTCACAAGATCCGCCTGTTGGGGTAACACGATGTTTCATTTACACAGGCGTTTTCAGAAAAGTGTTGAATATTCAGCAACTACATCCTAAGCTGGCAGCTTTCGCTTCTGCCATTTCCAATGTGCTTCAAAATGACAGCTTAGCAGCAACCTCTCAGTATGTCTGTCACTCTGACTTATTTCACCTTCTGACTATAAACTCTTTGAAGCAACACTTCTGTGTCAAAATTTTGTAGTCGCGATTTTTCTTGACAAAGAAAGAGAAAAAAAAAAAAAAAAAAATGGAGAGAAAAAGAAAAGGAGAAAAAACCCCAAAAACTTGACATTTAGACCATATCAAACTTTAAGTGAAAATCTTGAAGTGGATGTAATTTGCGGTCAAGGTGGCTGTTTCAGTGTTGGTCATGTTCATAACTGACCATTCTGGCAACTGACTCCTTTCCAGTCAATGCAAAGATCCATAATCATGAAGTCAACTGGTTCTCACTCACACTGAAGTTTATCAAGATGCCCCTAACTGTCCACAACCATGTTGAATAGACAGTCACGCTAACCCACTGTCACACTGAATATAAGCATAAAAAAAAAAAAAAAAAACTAGATGATTCACAATTATGGCAGACACTGCTGTTCTAAAGAAGCCAGTTGAAACACTCTCAGCTACCCAAATATCCTAAGAGAAATGAAATGTATGGTCAATGAAGAACGAAATATGGAGGATCATTACTTTAGTGGAGTATGGCAGATGGGCTGAATGATAGTTCCTTGCATATAATGCACTATATACTGATAAGGTAAAAAAACATTAAAACATTACATTGCTAGAGTAAAAATACAAGCAACATCATGTACACATATAAAAGAAACAGAAGAGAAGATAGAGGAAAACAGAACACAACGGCAATTTACCGTGCTGCAGTTTGCTGAGGGATCTCTTCTTCCACTTTGACCAAAAACTCGTAAGTTTTCTGCAAGTCCTCATTTGGATCCACCAGCATGGTGCGTACTATGTTGGAACAGTATGATTTGTAGCGCACGCCCATGCAGCACACAACGGCATCAAACTTCAAATTGTTGTCGTTGCTGCACACAAAATCATCAAAAATTAAAAACCACACACTTGATCTATATATATATGACTTTGTGTGTGTGGTGTTTTACTGGGTAACATGTAAAAAAAAAATTTAAAAAAAAAAAAAAAAAAAAAAAAAAAACAGAATAACACAAATCCACATAAACAGACAGAGAGACTGATATATATATATATATATATATACATACACTCACTCACTCATGCATCTCCAATCGGGACCATCAACAGAGAGGCGGTGACTACCTACCTGACTGTGGAGAATTTGAGACTGTAATCCCCTCCGCTCTGGATGATGGCAGGATAGCACATGTCCAGCTGGGAGGAGTCTACACTGGACACATACTTCTTGTTCTGCAATGCCTGCTCCACCCCCATCCGCCAGCTTCGAATGTTTAACTTTCTGCACACCCATCAGGCAGCTAGTGTTTTCAATCCCATTTTGATTTGACCCAAGCTTGCATACAGACGATACAGAAACCAACATATGCATGTCAAATCTGAAGGTCGAGAGAAGTTTGTGGCTGGCCAGTGAATGTTTGAACCCAGACTCAGGGTTCTCGCTTTAATGCTGTTGTAATGGGTGGTCTCACTCTTTCTCAGATTCTAAGGGCATTTTACCCCTTCCTCAGCTTCTTAAACAGTACCAGGATTAGGGAAAGCTTTTTCTGTCCCTTTTTTTTCAAATCCGACTTCCAACAGACATGCCATGTTAGTTCTCTTCATTTTCTAAAACAAAACACACACAACACGTGTACACACACACACACACAGAGAATGGAAAAGACTGATTTTTAAAAGTCTTAAATAAAAATGTCAGCCCCCCCCCCCCCCCCCCCCTCGTGGACAAACGAATCACAAGACAAAACATGACGCATTTCGACCTCTTAGGTCTTCTTCAGGCAAGATACAAAACAATTATTACAACAAAAATGAACGAGCAATCACTTATCTTCAATCACTTCAGTGCAAGATAGGCACTGAATCCTTTTGAAGCGTAGCTGGAATTACAGTGACTCAAATTTTTTTTTCCTTTCCTTCTCACAAAACAACCTGATTCCATACCTCATTCTTCCTTTAACTGTCAAGAGTCTGAGCCATGAGTCAAGAAAACAAGCTGGCGTTTTCAACAAAGCATAAAAAAAGGACAGTTTTAATGGACATCCCATTGACTAAAAAAAAAATTCTGACGATAGCATAACTACATATACAAAAATACCAATAGTTTTAACAATACTGTGTAATATACTTCAGTTTCCTCATGGTTAGTATAGGCTGGTCTTTAAAATTTTTAAAGACCCTCTGTCACCACATGGGGTCTTGCTCCTTAATGTGGACTATTATTTGGCATCAGTGCACAAAACAGCATCTTAAAACCTGGCTCCTGTCACCAAAAAACGGTTGGAAAGAAGCGCAACTGGAATTACAGTGACTCAAATTTTCTGTTTTCCTTCTCACAAAACAACCTGGTTCCATTACTTTATCTTCCTTTAACTGGCAAGAGTCTGAACCATGAGTCAACAAGAAAACAAGCTGGCATTTTCAACAAAGCATGAAATGCTATTAACTCTCTTGACAACTGTGCGCGCCCGCTTACGCCCCAACCGGACATCACACTGCCAAAAGGCCGACAGCCTGCCAGTGCCTGGTAAAACACGTGGCAACAATGGGCGCTGCCATGTTTCTCGTAGAAAAGGAAGTCTCACGAGAACGTGACTTCCTTCTTCCTGTAGCCATTCACTTCTGTTTGCAAAAAAACCGCGAGTCAATACATGCCGTATTTCTCGAGTTATGAATTTTTAAAGTTTTGTGGTCGAAAAATCCTGTTTTTCACCATGGTTAACCTTGATTTCTGCCGTTTTATAATGAGATTCAGTGATGAAATACTGTGATTTGTAGGATTTACGCCATAAGACTTAGTGGAAGTGTGCTGGGTAATGAAGCTTCCAGTGACCCAGATTTCGACTGGGATGAGGTTCCAGGTATGATAAACAACAATTCAGAAGAAAGTTCTGAAGATGATTTTTTTTCCCCCCCGAGTAAATGGCTCATGTGACATTCTTCAAACTTATGATATAAGAAACATATATATTCGTGGGAATTTTTCAAATTATTTTCATTTCATTATTTCCTTTCCTCTCTTTTAAATTAATTTTTAAATTGGGTAACCATGTTCAAATTACTGAGTTACTTATCTTGCCGTAGGTTTTCGGTATAACTAAGCTCAGGTAAGTGCATACTGAAGAGGGTTAAGAAGGAGCTGTCTCAATGGATACCAGCTCTTTCAATGATGTAAAAAAAAAAATCTTCAATATTCATTGGCTTGGCAAAATAAAGGCTGCAGATATATTCTGAGTTGTCAGCTTGGGAGGCACTGTCACCGAGGAAGCTTGAGGACAAAACGCTAAAACCTCTGCCTCCCTGCATACACAGACAGTTGTTCACACAACCTCTGATGATTATAAAAGTTGGAAATATCCACAAATGACCTGTGATTATGGGTGAAAATCATACAGTCCAAATATTTTCTGAGGTTATTTTTAGCGTTATATAGCATGAAATATGCACATCTGTAACCATGGACTTGCTGTTGTCTACATCCTCTTCTTGTGTGTGCATGCATGTTGAAAAATGGTGAGATAACGACCCCTAATCTATCTCTGTGTTTAGCAGACAATGAAAGACAAATACCCACAATGTTTTATTCCAAAAACCAGTATAAGGCTGCGCACAATAAGAGAGCAAAAATAAATTATAAAAGTCCATTCACACATGCATCTGATAATGCACATACAAGTCATACAAAAAAAATTTTCCATGGAGGGGGCATCAACATTAAAATAACAAATTTCTCTTGTTAACTCTGGTTCACCTCATTCTTATGAATAATTTTTGGTTTCAAAGGTACACCCACATAACTGGGATAAGCATGCCCACAAGGATGACAGTTTATGGAGAAAAATATGACAATGTACGAGTGGTGAGCATTGCTGTTCCTTGCTTTTGACTGACCAACCATATCATAATATGAACAGCAATAACCACTGTTTGATGTGTACTTCTCCTTCAAGAATGATGGCAACATGGACCAATACAGACACATATTTATCAGAAAGTACAGTCACCTTTATCACAGTCACATCTTGAACAAACTAAAAGCATATTCACCTTATCAGTGTCCTATTCAGAGCAAATTCAAAGCATGGTCAATCTGTGAGTACTGCATTTAAAACAACTCTCAGAGTATAGTCACCTTGTCAGCATCGATGACCTCCATGATTTGGTCCTTCAGGTACTTGTTGAAAACATCGCAGGTCACCTGACATGCTCGCTGCATTGTCTTCAGTTCACTCTCTTCCTTTGGTGCCATGATGTAGGCAAAGGCATTGCTTACGTCCACCTGTAATATAATTTGAAAAACTTTTTCCCCCATTGCTGATGAAATGGAAGGGGGGGAGACACACAATTCCAGACCACAACATTGGATTCTGCTGTTCTAATCAGTTGGCAAAATTTGCTTGTGTAACTTGCTGTTGCTGTCTATTTCGCTTCATTTTCGTCACCTATAATGCACCAAGCAGATTTTGTTGGGTTTTGTTTTAATCAAACATCCATCAAATAAATAAGAGGACTGTGCAGTGAAGCTTTTCAGCTGTTGTTATATCATTTTGTTACTCAACCGATTTTTTTTTCAAATCTCTCTCCTGTCAGGGTGTCTCAATATCCTGAGTGCATGCATACCAAAGTACATACTGGAGACACATAAAAATGAGCTCAAGCTTGCCACCATTAACATCATTCACAAACATATGCACAGTACCTTCTCAAATCCTCCTGCCTTGAGAGCACTACGCCAGCTGTCCATGAATTCACCAGGAAATTTATCTTTGGAGAACTCGCCTATCGTCTTCCCCTGGAAAAGCATATAACAATCCAACTACTTCATCTGCTGATTTCAATTACATAAAAAGCTGCAATTTCACAAAAAAAATGTTATCACTAGTTGAAGTAACATAACAGTGTCTTTCCCTCCAAAAAAAATTTACTTTTATGTACTAATTACTAGTAAGTATATATGGTGTCTTGCCAGCCGAAAACTGCATACTACAAACTCAGTGTTTCACCAATGATCAGTATAGTAAGTAAATATGGCGTCTTGCCAGCCAGTGTTTCACCAATGATAAGTATAGTAAGTAAATATGGTGTCTTGCCAGCCAAAAAAAAACTACATACTACAAACTCAGTGTTTCACCAATGGTCAGTATGTTTCTAATTGTAGTGATCTCAATTCAATCTGCACAATCATATCCCTGAGATACAATAGTTTGAAGGGACCCCGCCTGTACTTTTTTTTTTAACTGCTCAAAAAGAAAAAAAAAAAAAAGAAGCAAACCTGAAGCTGACAGTAGATTCTGACCAATTGATTTATTATTTGAACTGGTTTAACCTTACAGCATGACATTACCAATCAACTTGTGCACCATATCCCACCATCTGCATAACTAGTCACTGCCTTACCTATTCAACTGTAACATGTTGTTACACCACATGGAAATTCTTCTACGACTTCACAGGTTCATCTGGTCATCATAAACACTACATAATGTAAAACTTACAATAAACCATAAATTCAGAACACATCACTGAATAAAACAAGCCCAATGAAAAATCTGCCAAACTGTCTACACACCCACACAAATATCGCCATATACCAACACAACAAAAAAGAAGAAGAAGAAGAAAAAAAAATCACACATATTGCATATGCATATATGCATGTACCAGCATACACAAAAGATACCACAACTGGTAAGACCATTTCCTAATGAAAAAAAAAAAAACTCAACTTCATGTCCAGCTCTATCTGTGACCTAAATTTTGTTTCCTCTCCATGCCCGCAGTAAGTTTTGTAAAGACTGTCATCAGATGAAGAAGTGGCGCCCCCTGGGGAATGATGCTCTTTCACACAGGCTCCATGACAATCTAATCATAGTACTCAACAAGAGGTAGGTGGGCATTACCCTTTCTCAGACCTGTTAACACCCACCACCCATCCACCCACCCCGAAACTGCCATCGGTTGCACTTTCTACAAAAGATGTGTACAAATCAAGCTTCCAAATTTCTGTGAAAAAGGAAAAGGGGGTATTCTATCTTTAAAATTTTTGTTAGAAAAACATAAAAAAAAAAAAAGGTGTGTGTGTGTGTGTGTGTGTGTGTGTGTGTGTGTGTGTGTCCATTTTCATGTCATCACACAGCAGAAGGCACAGGGATACCCATCTTCAAACAATTACAATAAAAACAGGTTCTTCAAACAGAGATTACCTTCAAGCTTGATTTATTATAACATACTTTGGCACAAATACATGCATGCCCTCTCACTATCCCCCCCCCCTTAAAATTTCAGGGCCTGTAGCTGCTGCTGCCGTTTTCAATATATCGGCTTGTTGAAAAAGCAGGCACAGCCAGATGCAGTTTTCGTAGGCAAGGTTTAGCAAGAGCTGTCCATCTTTGGTCAAAGCACAAATACATACCACCATGGTTAAACTTTACAAATGCAATTACAGTTTACGAGCATCATTCTAGTTTCGCCCCTCCCACCCTCCATCCCCAACCCAACAGGTCTGGTGGTGGTGGATTTTTTTTTTTTTTAATGCATGGATACTTGCTGCGTTTCCCCCCAAAGTGCACAAAATACAGTGGGATCATAGGGGTAAACCTTTCTCTACTATCTACCACCATCAGAACAGGCACCACTGAACTGTGAAATGACAAACTAGATGCGGATAAGAATGAAGGAACTGGAGAAAAAAAAGAGAGGCTTGAAAATAATGCTACTCAAGGGGTACAGAAAGCAGAAAACTCACCTGTCTGCTTTCCTTTATAGCAGTCGTCAGCTTCTGGAAGTTGGCTTTATCTTTGTCGCCCTGACAGAAATAAAAGTTGCATTTACTTGTATCATTCTGACAATATTAAATTCTTAAAAAAATATATGTAAAAGATATGAAAATAACTAATTACAAGGGTGAAACCGTACAATTGAAAAAGAAAAAAAATGAAGGCTGAGGACATGGGATTGCCCAAGCCCTGGCCAGGTTCAGAGGCAATGCCCCTGTTTTGGGGTCAGTGAGGGACAAGCCCACCCGCCCCCGAGTCTGAAGAAAACCTGATGACTGAAAGAGAAGTTCAAAGTATTTTAAAGAAATAAGAGCACATTTTATATAGGACAAACCTTTTGCCTTTTGTGATGCTTAGTAAACTGTTAAACAAGTCCACAAAATGAAGGCGATTTTTATGGGAACAGAGACATTATAAAGCATATACAATGTTAAACATAAGCAAATGGCATAAGCAACTGAGACGAAAAAAGCTTAAACGCACACACATAAACACACACATACTCCGAGTCTGAGGGTGGAAGCAAAGATGGGAAAGGGACAGACAGCGATGAGAGGGGTAAGTAAAGAAACTTGGAGAGAAAGGGAGTGAGTAGAAGGGTGTGGGGGGGGAGGAGAAAGACAATCAGGAAAACACAGACAGATGGACAGGAAAAAAAAAGAGAGTTTGGCATAGTGCTATGAACAGATAATATACCAACACACACACACAAATTCCAGCTCTGCCCACTTTCATCCATTTAATCATATGCACATGTAAATGCTACATGCACATGTAAATGCTGCTGCACATACACACATGCATAGTGACACTCTGATTCATTCATTCGCACACAAACTAAGTTTGCAAGAGAAGAGGCGTAAAATCATTAAGAATAAAAAAAAAAGAACTGACGTTGGATTCAGAGTTTTCATTCAATCATACATAGAACAATAACGAGTAAATGTCAAAAGTAGAACTACGGGCAAACTGTTACCAGATGGAAATGATGGCGTCATCCAGAAGGAATGTTTGTTCACTCGGACTTCATGGCCAAGTTACCACTGTTGTAAATAACCAGCAAGAGGCTTAGCTGAAGGTGTCCTGAATACATTGGATCAGGTCTCTCTGAACACTCTTTTACATTTCAGCAGCAGTGCAATGTCTCCTCTGATGAGTTTACCTTATGATAACCCGATACCGACCGCTCCCTATATGGACTGCTAGTGCTGGGACAACCGCCACCTGGGTTTGGCCATGTGTGGGATGACCGGAAAGGGTAGTGCAGGGTAAGCTCTTAAGGGACACCACAGAGACAGAAAAATCGAAATCATACCTGGGCCAGCCACTGTCGCACAGTGGTCAGGGTTGCATACTACAGCCTGGGAGGTTGTGGATTCGATTCAAGTGTCATTCATTTGACAGATTTATTTGCCCTGATCGGTTCTTACCTAAATCTGAATATGGTATGGGCTCAAAAGGGAAGACTGGAACTACACAGTCGAGTTTCATCCACCTGATAGATTTGTATCCGAGATAGTTGCTCAAATTTCCTGACTGACACGGCAGGGATCTGTACCTCTAGTGCCCGACATGCTGGGATATACTATGAAAGTAAGCATGTCTGTATTATAACAAGGGCCCAACTGATGCCAGGGGATATTATGAATCTAACCTCCATCAGATAATCTCTAAGTAAAAAGTGAAACTCCACAGTATCATCTTTGGCATCCACATGCTTTTTGCTCTGAATAAAGAGAGAAGGGGAGGTGGGAAAGTCTCAAATTCTGTGGCCATTCATGCCCCTACCCTCATGGTGACTTCAGTTTGTTTCGACTGTTCCATCCTCTTGGTGATTTCAGGTCAAGGTCATCAGTATCAGAAAGTTCAGGGAGGTTGTTGGAAAAACGTACTGGTGTCCTCCATGGTGGGGAGGGGGCAGCGAGGAATGCTCACTTTCACTCGCTCCTCAAATAAGCAATTATTGTCATTTGTAAAAGACTTGGTGAGCGATGTCCCCCACATGTATTAGCACAAAACAGGCACCACTTAAAAACCACCAGGGTGACTAAGCACTAGTGCAATGTTTCTTCTGGTTGGTTGCCTCATGGCAATGTAATGGTTGCCCTCCGTGGATTGGCAGAACTGGAACTGCAACAAGACAAACTGGTAAATGGCCATGAATGGGGAGCCAACTTAAGTAGCATGCAATAGGCACAGAAAATGTTAACTCTCTTGATAAGCGTGCGCGCCCGCTAGCGCCCAACCGGAAATCACACGGCCTAAAGACTGAGCGGCTGCCAGCGCCAGGTAAAACACATGGCAACAATGGGCGCCACCATGTTTCTCGTAGAAAAGGAAGTCTCGCGAGAATGTGACTTCTTCTTCTTCCTGTAGCCATTCACTTAAGTTCGCAAAAAATGCGAGTCAATATGTGCCGTGGTTCTCGAGTTATGAATTTTTAACGTTTTGTGGTCGAAATGCTGGTTTTCACCATCGGTAACCTTGATTTCTGCTGTTCTATGAGATTTAGTAGTAATGAAGATACTGTGATTTGTGGGATTTACGGCATAAGACTAAGTGAAAGTGCTGGGTGGTGAGCCTTACAGTGACCTAGATTTCGACTGGGATGAGGTTCCAGATATGATAAACAACGATTCGGAAGAAAGTTCTGAAGAAGAAGATTTTTTTTTTTCCATGAGTAAATGCTCATGTGACATTCTTCAAACTTATGATATAGCAACATATTTATTCGTAGGAATTTTTAAAACGATTTTCATTTCATTATTTCCTTTCCTCTCTTCCCTAAATTAATTTTAAATTGGGTAACCATGTTCAAATTACGGAGTTACTTACCTTGCCGATGGTTTTCGGCCTAACTAAGCTCAGGTAAGTGCATACTAAAGAGGGTTAAGTGGCACAGAAATTGTGACAGCAAACAGAAACCAACTAAATAATTCCTTTTTTTCTGACTAACCTTATCCCTGGTCAAGAGCTTCACTGGTGGTACTCCTTGATCATTTTCTTTGCTGCCCTCCAGCTGTTTGAGGAAATCAATCTTTTTCTTGCTAGCCAGGATGTAGATGGCTTTCTCGCTCAACACCATCACAGTGTCTGTCAGCTCATAGCCAAAAAGCCAGGTCTGCACATAATCAATGATTTGAAAATAATTATTTTCTGGTCAGTTATCCATAGGAAAGGACTGATGTTATTATCACTGCGATAACCAATGCAATTTAATAAATACTAGAGTGTCCTAGTAATACATGCTTATACCATTCGGTTTCATTTTTTTTTTCTAGGATCAGAAAAGACCAGTAACACAGCATGCTAACATTTCTAACCAATAAAAAAAAAAAACCCGCACACATACAAAAATAAACAAACAATGGTAGAGCTAGGTGTTCAAACACGCACAGTAATGATGATGATGATACTAGATGTGCAAACATAACCAACATATCTATTGAAAAAGAAGAAAACAAACAAACCAGGGAGAAAAAGACGAAAAATCTATCATATAAAGCTCAGTTTGTCTGTCTGTCTGTTCGCTTATACATGGCCACAGTTTTAGGCCGATCGCCACCAAATTTGGTATCAAGCATCCTACAAACAGCAACGTCAGGTCGGTGATCATGTGACGCATTGCGTCATCATGCAATTTGAGTCTACAGACACGAAACTGGGCATCAGAACACTACATGACAGACAAACTCACCGGGGCGAGACGGGGTTGAAGCGCATAAGCGCTAGTATATATAAAGAGGAAGTAAACGCATTTAAAAGAAAACAATGCCAACAATCAAGTCATTTTAATCAACACCAAAAATTTATTTAACAAGAAATCATGCTAAAAATCCAGCACAAACGATCAACTCTATTTTGATGTTCCACGCTAGAATTCTTTATGATACATCCCACAAATTTCACAAGGAACTTCGAGAGCCTGGGGGCAAGCATGCAAAAAAACCGTCAAAGACCACACATTCACTGCAGAAAGTACAAACCTGCAGAGATGTTGATTTGGAGTAAACCACCTCCTCATCAACCCCGACAGCTGTCACCAGGGCATCCATTTTGGCAAGGCTATCATCTCCTGTAGCTTTCTGCAATTCAGACTAAAGTAAGACCATCAGATTCTCCAAACCTCATAGCTGAACAAAAAGTAATTAATACAACAGAAGGGTCTCTCGCAGTTGGCAAAGGACTGTATACCCCTGCAAAACTGTTTTTGCATCAGCCAATAAATGAATAATCAACCTAAGGCTCCCCATTTAGTGTTTTTCTTTTCACACACACACACACACACACACACACACACACACACACACCACTCCCAGTGTGGTAGACAGGGAGACATGCTGCTAAAAAGCGCAGTCTACACTCTGGCTGTCATTGCACACACAATGACATTCACCACCAGCACTTAACTTTCGCATCTGTTACCGTTCTTTTTGTTTTCCCTTTTAAAATCAAACATACTATGTATTAAAGTCAACAATCTGAGAATTCCTGCCGAAATCCTGTTTCATAACCCCCTCACTCCCATCTTTCCCTTCAAAGAGTCTCCATCTAAGTCAAATACGAAACTTTTGTCTATTCTACAGAAAAAAAAATGAAAGAAAAGGAGGCTGGGTAGGGAGCCCTTTTAAAAGCAAAACAGGACTTCTTCACCAAAGTATTTGTTTTACTTTTCCCAGTAACCCAGTTCGGATCAATACAGCTCTGGAATAATCATAGATTCACGATGGAGACTCTTTGAAGGGAAAGATGGGAGTGATGGGGTTATTAAACAGGATTTCGGCAGGAATTCTCACTGTTGGCTGATAATGGTACACATACCATTATCAGCCAACACTCTCTCCTTCGCCATAGCTTTTCAGATGAAAACCAGCTGTATATCTGCCCATCTCAGTCAGCTTCATGAAATAATATCCTCTTCTCAAGCATGCATTACCGATGTTACATCATGAATGCATGATAACAAACTACAACTCAACACAGACAAAACTGAAATAATCCTCATTGCTTCAAAGCACACTATTAGAACTCATTCTCTCCCTAGTTCCATAAATGTTGATGGAAACAAGATAAAGCTATCAGTGTCTGTGCGTAACCTCGGCGTTACACTCGAACAAACTCTCTCTTTCAAACAACATATCTCTAATGTGTGCAAGTCCTGCTACCATGAACTTCATAGAATTAGCTCAGTTCGCCGCTTCCTCACTCAAAATGCCCTGAAGACTCTAATCTGTGCTTTTGTCCTGTCTCGGCTTGACTATTGTAACTCCCTCCTTGCCGGTTGTCCCTTAGCACTCATCTCTAAACTTCAAAAAGTTCAGAACAATGCCGCCCGTCTGATCTCCCGCTCCTCTAGATCTGATCACATATCACTAATTCTGTCATCCTTACACTGGCTTTCACTTCAGTTCAATCTCGCATTGACTTTAAAGTTCTCCTCCTGGTTTTCAAATCACTGAATTATCTGGCTCCCTCCTACCCCTCTGACCTCCTCCATCTCTATGTTCCGTCTCGCAACTTACGCTCATCCACAGATTCTCATCTGCTTCGGCTTCCCTCCGCTCGCCTGAAAACTTCAGACCAACAATCTTTCTCTTACCAGGCACCTGTTCTATGGGAATAGTAGTCTTCTTTCTTCTCTGCGCAACATGGACTCTTCAGAGACTTTAAAAACCTCCCTAAAGACGCATCTTTTCCCTCGGACTGATTAATGATAACCACTTACCACTGTGCACGTGTTTGCTGATGTTGAACGCGCTCGTCTGTCTGTCTGTGTGATTTTTTTCCCTGGCGGTGTGTGTGTGTGCACGTGCACGCATGTGTGTGTGTGTGTGTGTGGTGTGTGTGTGTGTGTGTGTGTGTGTGTGTGTGTGTGTGTGTGTGTGTGTGTGTGTGAGTGAGAGAGAGAGTATGTGTGCGTGCTTTGAATTAGAATTATAATTTTATCATGTTTTTCTGTAATACGCACTTTGGGCTCTCATGAGGTAAAGCGCTCTATAAATATCCTTTTACATTACATTACACACATGCATGCATGCACACACACACACACACACACACACACACACACACGTACACTCTCTCTCTCTCCACATCTTGATTTTCTAGTAGTATGTTAATATTGCAGACATCTCGATCAACATTTGCACAATAAATGTACCAAGCAAACTGAAATGAATGTTTCCAAACTGAACTGGCCAAAAAAAAAAAAACAAACAAACAAAAAAGGCGCATTATTAAGTTTCATTTTCATACTCATTTCCTCAAGACTTCTGAATCCTGTATACTACTAATTCATTGTTCGTTATACTTCACCACCTATGTAAAAATCAACAAAGTACAGTCATCTTGATAAATTTTTGTGCAATAAATGCATCAATCAACTGTGAGATAATGCATAGCAATAAACAACACCGCCAATCACGCATCTCTGAGAGATAATAGACAGATGATTAAGGCAAATTAATGGCTGGCATATGACATATGCCTGTACAATGCATATGTGTGTGTGTGTGTGTGTGTGTGTGTGTGTGTGTGTGTGTGTGTGTGTGCGCGCGCGCGCGTGCGTGTGCTCCAATAAATACAAATTGCTTTGTAAGACCATTGTACACTAAGGCACAAACTTCTTTATTTTGTGAACATCTAATAAGCTAAATTTTGACCCAGAGTCAAACTAAACATTGCTTCATCTTTGTCCATTAATGGCTTTGATCAGTTTGCTCTAACTCTTTCACTTTACAAAGCTACATACATATGTAGAAAGCCATGAACTAGGGTTAAAAAGACCTAGTTGACAGCAAGAATTAAAATATCTGCCTACTCTACTGGGGTTTTTATCAGGTCTGGTCAGGCAATTGGATGACCAGGCTGTACTGTCTGTGTGTGTCTGTTTTACTAATACACTAGCACACACAAACAGATGAGAAACACAGCCCGTGTGTTTGAGCCCGCAGAGCGCCGTTTACTTGACTAATGGCAGATCTCTGGTAAAAACTGTTAGTCCACAATTCACATGCTCATTTCCGGACCAGTCTCCATGGCAACATATATAACATTGATTGTCATTGGCTTGGACACTACATCCCTCTCCACCTTGAATGAAATGTCTGTCCAGATATTGAATAGGCAATGCACATGAACATATCTTCCAAACGGAATTGTCACTGTTGTTATTGTCTCTGAGGGACGGCAACATTCGGAGCTTATTCTTTAAAAATGAACAATAACAAACAAGAATCCAAAGTATCTTCTCCATGCCCATTTATCAAAACATGACGACGAGTTCAACTTCATGCATAAACAACAGAAATAAATTAAAACAGTGTGCATGTGTTTGTGCTTGTTTGTGCGTTCTTTTTTTTTTTTTTTTTTTTTTGACATATGTCCAGGAATTACACAACATAGTCCTTCAGGTATTCAGGGGCCTTTCGATTTCTGGATGATCTTCGTAGTCCCTGGGAATTTGTGGGAAGAGCTTGGGAGTAGGACTGGTTTTGTGGAGGATCTGGACACACTGGATTTGTCTGGGGCACAGGACTGAAATAATCGTGATCATCATCTTCTTCTAGAGGTGAAGGAATGTGGCCTCGGAGTGGCTTGAAGAAGGAAGAGTTTCGGACAATCTTGGATGATCCACGTCGGGCAGTTATCATTGTTCCTTTCTTTTCCACAACAGTATAAGGTTTTGGGTCATACTGAGGCGTAGTTTTGTTGCAGCGAGTTTGTTTAACCAGAACTTGGTCTCCAGGATTCATCAAATTGGGGTAGTCCGACGTTTATTGTCCGCATATGTTTTCATCTTCTCTTTGCTCTGAGAATCGTTCTTTGCCAACTGGGTGAGGGTAGACTCAGACTGCATCGGATTTGGTTCGGCCAGTTCAGGTAAGCCCACTTTCATCTTTCTCCCTGTGAGGGCTTCATGTGAGATATTTTTTTGTTGAAACATGAGGAGTTGCTCTGTAGTGTCGCAGAAAATTGGGAAGATGAGTTTTCCAGTTGTTTTCCTTGTGCAGAGGATGCACGAACATGTTTATTCAGAGTACGCACAAAACGTTCAGCTTCACCGTTTGCTTCAGGCCAGAGGGGTGTAACTCTGCGATGTGAAACCCCATGTGTGTTTCTGCAAAGTTTTTGAAATCAGAACTGGCGAATGGAGGGCCATTGTCAGTCTTCACCACATCTGGGATGCCATGACGGGAGAATATCATGTCCAAATGAGGGATGACCGTCTTTGCAGATGTTGAACTGATGATATCAACTTCTGGGTATCTGCTGTACTCATCAACAACTACCAAAGCATAGTCTCCAGATGGAAACGGACCAACAAAGTCTACAGCAACTTCACTCCAAGGAGCACTTGGTAGTGGAGTCATGTTGAGAGGTTCACGCTGAACAGGAGTGGGTGTTGACGCTTGACAAGAGATACAAGATTTTACCGTCTCTCAACCATCTTGTCAATTTGCGGAAACCATACTTTTTCTCTGATCAGCTGTTTTGTTTTCACAATTCCTTGATGTGAAGAGTGGGCAATGTCGATAACTTTCTGTTGGAGAGAGTGAGGAATGATCAGTCGATGACCCCTAAGGATAACACCGTTGGAAACGGCCAATTCATCTTTGAATTTGATGTAGCAATTCAGATCCTTTCCCCATCTTCCAGTCTCTATTGCACACATCAGTCTCTTCAGACCAGAGTCATTCTGTGTTGCAGACTGTACCTCTTGAAGAGTCATTGCCTTTGGGCACAGCGTTGTTGCATACATAGTTAATGTATGGTTCTGCAGCGTTTTCTCGTTTGGGAATTTCTTGTGGATGACGGCTTGCGTAATCGGCAGGATTCAAATCATTTCGTCCAGGACGATACTTGAGTTCCATGTCATATGGCATCAGTCGCAGACGCCAACGTTCAAAGCGTGCGCTTGCTGGTTTCTGACTCCTGAAAATACCAAGAAGAGGTTTGTGGTCAGTGAAGATTGTGAACTGTGCTCCAAACAGGTAGATGTGAAAATGTTCAGCACCAAATACAACTGCTAGCATTTCACGTTCAGTTTGTGAGTATCGCTGCTCAACTTCAGTCAGTGCTCTGCTGGCATATGAAATAACCTTGCCATTTTGTGTCAGGATAGCAGCAATTCCGACTGGACTGCCATCAACAACAACTTCAGTTTGTTGTGTGGAGTCAAAGTACGCCATGACTTGAGAACTTGTCAGGGCTTGTTTCAGGTTCACGAACGCTTGTTCTTCACGATTTGTCCATTTCCAAGGCACATCTGTTTTGGTCAGTTTACGAAGAGGTTCTGTGAGGACTGAGTATCGAGGAATAAATCTCGAGACATATTGAGCCATACCCAGGAAAGATCTCACCTCATTTGCATTTCGCGGGGCTTTCATGTTGACGATTGCCTCTATCTTCTCTGGATCAGGAGAAACGCCGTTTTCGCCAAACACATGACCAAAGAAAGTCAGTTGTCTTGCAGAGAACACACACTTTTCCTTGTTGAGTTTTGCCCCATTATGAAGGAGTCGTTGTAGTGTTGCTCGAAGACTTGCGTCATGTTCTTCTTGAGTTTTGCCGTGAATGATGATGTCATCTGACAGATTCTTTGCACCTGGAATATCATGCAGAAGGTTGGAAATAATGTTCTGAAAAATTTCTGAGGCAGCATTTACACCAAAAAGTAGGCGTTTGTATCTCCTCAGTCCAACATGGGTAGTGAAAGTTGTAATGTAACGACTATCTTCATCCAACATGCACTGATGGTATGCATTGGTCATATCAAGTTTGCTGAAAAACTTTGAACCATTCATGTCAGCAATAAGATCATCAATGGTAGGCATAGGGTGTTTTTTCTCGTCCGATGGCTTTGTTCGCTTCTCTCATGTCAATGCACACTCTCGGACACCGTTTGACTTCTTAGGGACGACAACAACTGGACTTATCCAAGGAGTTGGACCATTGACCTTTTCGATGATGTCCATGTCTTCAAGACGCTTAAGTTCAGTTTCAACATCTTTTCTCACATGAAAAGGAATACGTCTGTGGCGCTGGACTACAGGCTGTACGTTTGGATTAATGTGTAATTTGACATTGACATCCTTGATTTTTCCAAGCTGACCATCAAACAGCTCGTGAAACTCATCAGCAATAGCACAGGATTGAGAACTGAAAGCAAACAGTATCAATTTCAAAGCCTGAGCTGTTTCGTTACACAGAAGATTTCTGCATGAAGTGGAGTCTGCATGCATCACATAGAAAGTAGCCTTGACACTCTTCTTATTGTGTTGTATTTCACCTTGAAAATATCCTAAAGATTGGGAGAGGTGTCTTAGAGTTGTAGGCAAATACGCGAGGACAAGGGGTCATCAGTGTAGGCTTCGTGTGAAGCGATAGGTAAGTTGTATAGTTTATGATGTTCACTGATGCACCAGTGTCAATCAAAAACTCAGTTGGAGTTTTCATGAGAAGTGTGGAAAACTTTGGAATTTGCCCATTCCGTCCGTTCACAGAGAAAACAAATTCATCACTTTCACTTGAAACGGTCTCCGTGCCATTGTTCACTGGAACATCAATTTGCCTGACCCTAGCTGTGGAAAGACAGACGCGAGCATAATGTCCTATCTTGTTGCATGAAGAGCATCGCATCGCTTGTCTTTAGCTGGACAGGAGTTCCTGGGATGATACAGAGTGCTGCCACAATATCGACAGGAAATATGCTGACCGCGTGCATTCCGTTGTGAAGTGGGACCATTTTGGCCAAACACATTCCCACGAGGTCGCTGATGCTGTTGTTGGTTGCTTGAACCACTTGAAGGAAACCTTTGATTTTGGGCAAAGTTTTTGCTTTGATTATGACGACCTTGTTTATGACTGTGGTAAGTAGAACCCTTTGAAGTGACAGCACATGCTTCCGCACTGTCAGGATTCTAAAACTGTGTGTTTGCTACACATGTCTTTACAGCACATGTCTTTTCAATAACTGCTGCTCTGCTTTCTGCCAAATTCGAAACTTCTGGCTTCATCAAGTACCTGTTGAAGATTTAGATTGTCCTTCAGGGCTCTCCAACGTACCCTAGTTGATGAACAGCCTTGCACAATCTGACCTAGGATCTCCCTATCCATGTCATGAAAATCACACAAAGCTGCCATGCTACGCAAACGAGTATGAAATGCATTAATACTTTCCCCTTCTTGCTGAGTAGTTTGCCTGAATCTGAATGTTTCATAAGAGACATTCTTCTTTGGAGTAAAGTATTCCGTGAAGGAGTTTTTCAGGGTGTTATACTCGTTTGGAATAACACTATCACCTGCATCAGTCGTGGCTCCAATGCCTTTCTTTTCATCAGTCATTGACGTATAAATGTCAAAAATATCATCACCGCCCGCCATAATGCAACAAGAGAGCTTTTTTTCTGCTATCGCTATCAATGTCAAGAGCACACAGAAGATTTTCAAGTTTATCGATCCACTTTTGCCAACGTGTACCAGCAGTGGTTTCTTCGCCATGAACAACAAACTTCTCAAAATTAGGAAGCGAAGCCATAGTAAGTAAACAACATGTAACTGATGTCTAGTTCAAGAAAATTTTATGAATCTAACCACAAATCAGATCTTTTAAGCAAAGCATAAATGAAAACATAGCAGAAAATACGAAAACGAAAGATCGCTGAACAGTTACGTGACGTCACAGCTCTGCTTAGAGATAGATCTGAGATCGTACAGTAGATGCCGATCAACTCTAAGAGTTGACCTGACGTTAAAATAAAACTAGTTCGATCTCACCGTTACTCGTCGCCATTTTGTACTGTCTGTGTGTCTGTTTTTACTAATACACTAGCACACACAAACAGATGAGAAACACAGCCCGTGTGTTTGAGCCCGCAGAGCGCCGTTTACTTGACTAATGGCAGATCTCTGGTAAAAACTGTTAGTCCACAATTCACATGCTCATTTCCGGACCAGTCTCCATGGCAACATATATAACATTGATTGTCATTGGCTTGGACACTACACAGGCCTCATGGCCTCATAACGCATCCTTCTTTCTGGTTAACTTAACAATTGCTGTGACGATATAAGCATCCCTTTTGATGCACTAATCAATAAAGATACTTTAACTTTGCAATTGTAGTATCACTATCAAGGAGGTTTTTGAATTTGTTAGTATATGAAGCCAATTTAGTTTGTGCAGGAAGATTGTTCCAATGTTTGGTGACTGTTTGAGAAAAGTTTTTCCTAATATTATTTCTATTATACATGGTTAGAGTTTAAACCCTTTCACCGCCAGACATTCTATTTTGCATAAATCTCCATCGCCAGCCATTTTTCCAAAAAAAGCTCTCAGCATATGTGAAACGCGGATATCTCTGGGAACTAAACAACCAATTCTCATGCTATTTTTTGTAAAATGGAGGAGATACACTGTACTTTTATTATATCATAACATGTTAGTAATGGTAAGTCAACAACAATTTCAATTTTTTTAGTGATTTCAAGTGCAAAAAAAAAAAATGCAAAATAAAAAAAGAATGTTATGTTTCTTCTAAGCGTAAAAAAATAAAGAAAGAATGCCAACAAACTCTCAACAATGGAGGAGAAAAAAATACTCCACTCACAACTGAAGACCAGAAAGTATGGTATTTCCAACAGAAAAGTGCATGAAACAGCCACAAATACAACTACTCCAATAGCAGGGGCACACACACACACACACACACACACACACACACACACACACACACACACACACTCTTATGCCTAACTGGTACACATGTAAGAAAGAAAAAGGGAACACACACACACACACACACACACACACACACACACACACACACACACACACACACACACACACACACACACACACACACACACACTCCCTTTCACTCTCAACAGTATATATATATATATATATTTTTTTTATGAACACAAAGTCATTCATGTGCCTGTTGGTCTCTGAACCCTTGTCATTCAGTTGATCGATATAATCAGCTGTACACCCACTCGAAAGACGTCTGTGATACTCGCCTCTCACGAGTCAGTTGGCCACGCCCCCTTCAACCTCGACCAGCGAGAGTGGGCCCACAGCGTGTGTGTGAAGTTCGTTGCCTAAAGTCTTAGTTGGCTCCCTCACATAGAGTTAGTGAACAGTCAGTCAGTGCTGGCTGGCTCAACGCAAAAACACTGGGGCACACGCGGTAGGGTAGTAAGTGGGCGTCTTATCAGCCTCTCATAACAAGTTGGCAACGGTCCAACGCTTCACGTTGGAATAATTCGGTCAAGCCCTCACTATCGTTCTTTACTCGTGACTGTCTGGGTCTTCTTCATCTGTATTAGGAACAACCAACTGTCTATCAATATTCCCAGCACTTGATCTGTGGTAAATGTACGGCAAGGTCGAGTACGTAAAGTGCTTGGTGGTGACGTCATAGTGAATGGAAAAACAATCGGAATAAAGTCAATAAAACACTGAACTGAATAGTGTTCTGACAAAGCAAATGGCTGTGAGCATGGGCCAGACCATCCCCCAACTATGACGTTTATTGCTGGCTTTTTATCTCATGAACTAGGATCGTGAGAGTATCAGGAGTTAGGTCACCCTACTTTGTCGCCAAAAGGCGCCCTTGCGTCACAAACATGGCATCCACGACGTTCAAGAGTCATGGGCATTTGCTGCCAGAACAGTGAAAGGGCAGTGGATAAGCTAACACTGTAACAGGTCCCACTTCCATGTCGATCTTCGCGTTCGCACTGTCTGTCACACGAACATCCCTGTGCATTGCATATATATATATATATATATATATATATATATATATATCCAATGATTAGGTCTGTAGTGAATGACCAGTGCAGTTTGTCGATCTCACTATCGTAGTTCGAAAGAATAGCACGAGTGTCGATCTCAACGATTCACTCCAATGCGAAGAGAATCCATTCTGTCCATGAGAGCGTTATTCACTGACGTCA
>JADBJO010000167.1:980000-1000056 GCA_016801955.1 Conus betulinus
CATAATGATAGTAAATCTTCCTTCATATGTAAGTTATATTAATATGTTCATGATTATTGTCACACACACACACACACACACACACACACACACACACACACACACACACACACACAAAATGCAAGGAGCCAGGTAAAGCCAGGTGGATTAATTTTTTTTTCTCAGTACAAGGGGCCTTTGTTCAGTTTGCGCTTCAGACAGCCAGGTTAGAGGTTATTTCTCTTTGGAATAAACATCAAGGTACACTCCAACCCCCTCCATGTCATATGTGATTATGAACTTAAGTCCTGCGTACCAGTTTGTATGCATTAAAGAACACAAACACTTGCAAGCATGTTAACATCTCTGTCTGTCCCATGTAGAAGTTGTCTGTGATGTACTTGTGGGATGGATGAACAGAAAAAAAAGAAACTGTACTAAAGAGATGCTCACCGGTGTCCTGTGATGACATTCTGAAAAATGAAGTCTGGTTTCCTTATTGGTGGTATTTACAAACGGTCACAGGTTCAAACAAAATATAAACCTGTGGTATATTCTGGAGTGTTTCCCAACTTAATAGTTATGGATGCTGAAGAAGATGGTCAAACTAGCATAAGAAAAAGGTACATTGCAGTACATTGATACAGAAGGTATTCACAATTTAGTTTTCCATTCTCAATCAGTCCTTGAATTGTCTGGTCTGTCTCCCCCCCCCCCCCCCCCCCCCCCCCCCCTCTCCCCCTTAGTGTAGTTTCATATTGTTCATCAACCTTCCCTAGCCCATTACCATCTCACAGTTGATGGCTGGGTTGGATGGATTATAAAACTTGACTTGCCTGGACTTGAAAGCTGAATAGCTTGTAGGTAAAAGACAGATCACTGAATGCACTCCCCAGTTTGAGAGGAATGAATGTTACAGCCATATTTTGTTATCTTTATGGATAAACAGCTCGCTCAATCTTTGCAGAATTGAGCCTCTTTTCAGAAGAATAAAAGGTACCAGCTCAGGACCGTACCATGGCTGTAATAGTCCCCAGTGCTTACACTACATTGCTTGGAACAAAAAATAATTACCATAATTTTATTCAGTCAGAGGCTTGAGCATCTGTTAAAAAAAACAAACAAACAAACAAAACTTTAGTTTTGATAAAGGTTCAACCCAATAGGTGCACAGATTAGCAAGTAAGTACCCCCCCACCCACCCCACTCTTGCCCTGTCCCTCAACACACCTCATTTTTATTATTGTAATACCATAAAAAAAAAGGGGGGGGGGGGGGGGGGGGTCTAAGGTGTTTACTAGTTCTGTCCCAGTCTTCAATATCACCCCCTGGAACACAGTAGAGGAAGTAATTTTCATTCAATTGTTCTCCTTTGTTGGACCAGCGAATCAGTGCCTGTTTTGCCATAACACTAGACTAGATAGGTATGTAAATAGATTGTGTATAGGTATACAAGTGGATGTGTTTGATCATCATGCACAAAAGTGAACACAGTGTATTATATATAATATCAGCCCTCACAAATATCAAGACAAAAAGGTAATTAAGAAAAAGCTTCTACATATTTACCAACCTTATGTATTTTGGCCTTGTTAATTTAACCACAGCTGTGGGTTTTGCCTTTATAGGCTTCTGTGATTTGTGTGTGACTATGGGGGGAGAGAGAGAGATCATTGCTGGCTCTGAGCTTTCAAGTTACAATTTGGAATATGAATTAAGAATCTAAGCAATGTTCCAGTTTGGAATATGAAGTAAGAATCTAAGCAATGTACTTAAGTGCAAGTAATGTATTACATGTAAAACTGAACTTTTTTAATTGGCAAAAAAATCACTGAACTTTTTTTCTTTCTTTGTTACTTGGCCAGATGTCCAAGGTTCCCCATAGGTGAGATTTTTGTGTATACACACAATTATTTCTTACCCCTCCATCAAGGTAGACGCATTGTGTCTTTGCTGATTGTATTTAAGCACTATGCTGGTGCGTGTATGTTTTTACAATTGTGACATTCATCCCACCAGCACATAAAGGCATACTCATCTCTGAAAGGCGGAATAGGATTTAACAAGTGAACAAGATTTCACATGAATGCCTTAAAGTCTGCATGCTGGTTTGAATTCTCTTTTGAAGGATTAGGTAGGGACTAGAGTGTGCACACATTTTAACTCCAAAGAAAAAGAGTGTTCCAATGTCTCGAGCAAGAATTAAGATTAGACCTTACAACAAGAATCCATGTCATACCCTCAGTGCCAGCTAGACCTCCCAAGGCACACTCGTTATGCAGATGCAGAGATCAGAGTTCCTGAAATTTGAAAAATTATATGTGTATTTATGACATGTTCAGTATCACCTGCACAAAATAAAACTATTTGTGTGTACATTGAGCTAACAGCCACTGTCAGTATCACAAAATTCCTCAGCAGGCATTAATCATGTATGATCATGGATAGTGAATTCGACTGACTTACGACATGTGATCAACAGCAGTTTTCTTCACTATTCTTTCATTGTGTTTCCCCAGAACTATCCTCTCTTTATCAAGACTACACCAACCGACAATGAGTTGCAGTTTTACTACACAGTACATACATCTCTTGATGTGGTGGAGGAGAAAATCAGCTCAGTGGGGAAGAACGTCAATGACCTACGGGAGCTCTACCTGGGTCTCCTGTATCCCACAGAAGATTACAAAGTGTATCCTTGATGTGTTTGAATTTGTTTTGTTGCATGATTTGTATCATTATTGGTAGTGGTTATTTTGTGTCATCTTGATCATGTACAAAAGTAAACTGTAAGGGAGTAAAGAAACACATGGTGTAGACAGTGTGGGTAGCGGGGCTGCTTGGTGGTCTTGAACTGGAGTCCTGATAGAAACATTTATTTGTGGGAGTTTTTAGCCTTGACCAGCTCCTGTCTTAGGTTTAGTGCATTATGGTGACACATTTGAAGGGTGGAACTATACACTGACACAGTCAGGATTTAACCACTTTGGATGCATCTCTTGAAAATGTTACTCAGATTTTCTTACAATGCAGGTGTCGGTGTCTCTCAGGCTGTGATGTAAGGAAGCAGTGATTATTGTCATGTAATCACAGACCACAATGAAACAACACTGGATCATCATCATTGTCCTCATCCTTTCTGAATGTCAGTTTAAAAAGAAAAAAAAGAAAAGAAATTCTGTTGCCCATATGCCCTGCTCTTGTTGTGACCCCTGATCTGATTTTCTTTCCCATGCTTATGCCTGCGATGAGTTCATGTCAAAATTGCAGGTGTACACAAGATCATGTGGACAGCTAGATGGACATTGTGATGATCTTCGCCTGGGGATGCTCACTCACATGATTAAGCATTGTCCGTAGGAGGCTTAGTAGGTGTTGTCTTGTGTGTGCTGGATGTGGACTGGTGCTGGTAAACAGTACTGAAGTGACACAGCAGCAGTGCAGTGTCTCCTCTGGAAGTTTGCATCAAGGTGACATGATATGTGGAGCGCTCCCTTTGGACCGGCAGTGCTGAGGCTGTGACAGGGACAGGCATGGTGTGGTGGCTGTGTGTGGGATGGGCAGAATGAGTGGCTCGCATGGCTAAACATTCTCAAATCATTTCTAGTTGTTCTGGGGACAAGTAGATACGAAAATCCACTTGTCCCCTGGCCCCCTTCCCTCAGCCCAACAAAACTTGCCCCCCCCCCCCCCCCCCTTCCCCCTCCCACTCCCAAGTGAATAAACAGTTACTAAGAGTAACTTATGGATAGTGCAGTGACAGACAAAATTAGTTAGCACCGTGTTCTGCACACATGTAATTAAGGCCTAATGGAGAGAAATATGATATAAAACAGTGTAGTAGTTCACCAGGATATGAACAAAAAAAGTTTCCTATTGTGTTTAAGAGTGTATAAGAAAGGGAAAAAAGCTGTCATGTTTCCGCAATTCACACATTCCTGAACCGAATTAAAATAGTAAAATCTGTCTGTCTCTGTCTGTCTGTCTGTCTCTCTCTCTCTCTCTCTCTCTCTCTCTCTCTCTCTCTCTCTCTCACACACACACACACACACACACACACACACACACACATTCCACACAAAAAATCCACCCATGGGGAAAAGAGTGACGGTGGAGGATGAGGGCGAGAGAGGAAGGGCAGGTGAGGGCAAGTGGAAGGTAGAGCGAGACAGTAAGAGTGTGAAGGGAAGGATGCAAGCACAATTGGTCTACACTGTAGTTTACTTCTCTGCAGTCCTTTCGCTGAGACCATTGAAAAGAAAAAGAAAATGTGGTTGCCAAACAGACAAGTGGAGGGAAAATTTCGTGTCAAAAGATTTTATTGTCCGGACAATCGAATGGGTGGGTATTTCGAGCCCTAGCTTAGAAGTAATGCCACAGAGAGGGTGTGGAAGAGGAGACAGCAACAAACGACAGAAAAACAGTGAAGTGTTGCTAAATACTGGGTTAAAAAAAAAAAAAAAAACAGCATGTGAAATGATTGTAGATGTTTGTGTGTGTTCATCGAAAACTTGCATAATGTTGCTTTGAAAATGACACAGGCTGTGAAGTTATTGTAAAAGTTTTAAGTAAATTTCAGTCTCCACTGTCATATGATTTGTTTGTGTGTGTGTGTGTGTGTGTGTGTGTGTGTGTGTGTGTGTGTGTGTGAATATTTGAGGTGGAAGGGGGGAGGGTTGACCCCCCCCCCCACCTCCTGTTCCCTCTTTTCCATCCTTCCCTTCACCACCTCTGCAAGTGCATGCATGACATGCACATACATGCTTCAAGTTATGATTTTTGTTTTTATTAGGTTTGTTATTATTTGGTATCTTTTATGTTAATTCTTTTTAAATGAACTGAAAAAAAAAAATCGATGGATTGTTCATAGAAAGTTTAATTTCTTAACCATTTTAGGAGGCATTCACAGGAAGGTTTTATTGAAAATATTCTTATAAAATATTCATGAAAAGATTTTGAAGATGTTTTCACCCAGTAAGTCCTTGCAAGTCCTGACAAGAATTTTTGTAATGTTCGATTCACAGGAAATTGAACTACAATGAAGCGATAATCATCAGTTATGAGAAGTGTAATTGTTGTTGTTTTTATTGGGCTTTGCTGTAACTGAAGTTCAGATGTTTACTTGTGCATACATAATATATTATGTGTTCTGCACATTTAAAAAGAAAACCTTTTGTCTTAAGAGAAAAAGAAAATCTTAGAGCAAACAAAATCAAAAAGAGTGAGAGACAGGAAGAGAGAGAGAGTTGAATGAAAATGTATGAAGATAATGGTATATGTGTACATGACTTTGTTATATTATGAGGTGCTTTTAATGCAGGAAATTCTTGGATTCTTTTCTTAACTATTCTATTAAATGAAAAACATCTGTTATCAGTTTGGTTTCCTGATGCTATTGAATTTTGGAGTACTTGTATTGTTTATTATAAGTATGGAAATTAGCTATACCAGTGTCTCTGTGAAAATGTAGTAAATCTGTCAGTATAACATGCAATACTTTTGGTTTCTTAACTATTTTCAGGTATGGTTATGTAACAAATACTAAGGTCAAATTTGTGATTGTTGTGGAATCTTCAAATTCCTCTCTTCGCGACAATGAGATCAGAACAGTAAGTATCTGTACAATCCTGACATCATATTGACGTATCTCTGGCAATTCCTGTCATTATGAAATGTTACATCAGAGATGAAATAGACCAGTCCACTGTTTTTAAATTCTTGTGAATTTAGAAATATATTATTTTAAAAATCAGTTATCTACTCCACACATCGTTTCTATGTGCAAGTTATTACATGCATGTGAATAAGTTCATGTATGATCTTATGATACATATGTTTCTAATTGTAAAATGTAATTGCATTGATATGGAAAAAAAAAAAAACCTAAATGTATGCAGAACGTAGATCTACAAGTTCTTCATTTGAATAAGAGGAAAAGATTTGTGTAAAATCATGTACTGAATGTGTTTCAGATGTTCAAACGACTGCACAGTGCCTATGTAGATATGCTCTGCAATCCTTTCTACACACCTGGGGAAAACATTGTGTCACAGTAAGATTGAATTTCAGTGCATTTCCTTCTTTCATCTTCTTCTTTTCTTCTCTCTTAACTCCATGAAGTGTGCTTGTGTGCAGCACAGAACTGTTCAGCTTTGTTTGTGGTGTGCCAAGGTCTGGGTCACGGCAATGATTTTCTCCGTTCATTCTGATATGTTCCGAGTCCATCACTTTGTCTTCCCCTCCTGTCTGTCCAACAGCATTTCCATGGAAGATTCCATGGATCTTGTGAAATGGTCATGCCAGAATTGTTTTTTCTTTTTCTAACGGATGTCAGCAGTTCTTTATATTTTGCGATGTGCTCCCCGATGGTTTGGCACACCTTTTCATTGCTGGTAAGATCAGCATAACTGCATTAACTCATGATTTCTATGTCTTGCTTTCCTCTTTCTAGACCTTGTTTTGAGGGTCTTTGTCTTGAAGGCATAAAGGAAGATGGAATATTCTAAGGCATACAGGATTCAGATTTTTCGAGTCTGATCTTATATTTCATAAAGATTTTATAGTCATTCCGTACGAGGTTCAGCCTAGACAGTGCTGATTCCTTTTCTTCCCAGGAGAGGATTTCTGGTTTGGATTCCACATTGATAACAATGGATCCCATGTTAGTGAACTGTTGAACAGTCCCTAGCTTCTGTCCATGAATAATTACATCAGTATTCATGATAGTGGTGTATCTGGCCAATGATTTGGTATTCTCAGCTCTAATTTTCATGCCATACCTTGCTGATGTTTCATCCAGTCTTTAAAAAAAAAAGAAGTTGTGGTGTGTTGTTTGTCAGTGCCTGGCAGGCCATTAACGTAAATAAGGCAAAGGTTGTTATGGTTCTTTCTACAATGCTGACTGTGTGGACATGATCTTCAAGGATATCGGTCACAATGCATTCGATGTATATAGCAAAAAGTGGGAGATAGAAGGCAGTCCTTACAAACGCCAAAGAAGCATGGAACCTCTCGCCGGTTGTGCCCCATGAGTACTGCATTAGTGGCCTAGGGGTACATTCAATTTGGAGTACTGTGTTGATTTGTTTTAGGGAAATGTTAAACTTTTTCATTGTGACTCACAGCGCCTCGTTCCAAGATCTGTCGAAGCACTGTCTTGAAATATAGGGCCATTTGTCCAATGTCAGTGTGCCAGATTTTGTTGCAGATGACTGTTGGGATATCAGCTGTTGCTTCTCCGTCATGTTTTAAGAGTTCTTCTGGGATGTTGTCAGTGCCTACGGGCTTACCTCATTTCTGCAACTTAACTGTTGCAACAGCTTCTTTGAGTACTGGAAAAACATTCTCTTTTGATGAATCGCTTTCTGCTCCTATAGTAGGCATGGATCTCTTTAGCTTCATCTGTTGTAGAGTTTGGAGCAATACCAGACCACCTTCTGATGTCTCCTCCTTACGAGAGACACTCACCATCTTTGTCCAGAATGGTGCTGACATTGTTTCACTTCTGTTTAGTAAAGTCTGTCATAAACTTTAAAGCTTTCTGTGTCATTGTTATTCAAGTTTTTCTCATTACTGTCCTTCTGTTTAGTCAAGAATGTTATAAACTTAAGCCTTCTGTGTTGTTGCTGTCCAAGTTTTTCTCAATGTCCACAGTGTTGCTTGATCCATCTTTCCTTTGCATTCTTCATTTCTTGACTAATTCTTTTGTTGCGCTGTGTTTCTCCCTTCCCTCCTCACTCTCCTTGTACTGTTTAGGCCCATTCTAGTGTCAGCACCATTTTTCTCTTTTCTTCATTTTTCTTGCGCAATTTTGAATTCCTTCTAGTGTTACACATCTTCAAAACAAGTCCATGTTTACTATTCTAAATATCATTATGTATTTCCTTTCATTGGTAGTATGAATAAGAATGTAGAATAAATAGAATGAAAATTAATGGTGAAAAACAAAAATTTGATTCATAAAAGCATTGGGTTTTGATAAGGTGATCAGTTCCCTAGCTTATCAGATCACTTGTAATGTTAATGTTTAAAAGAGTACTTGCATTTTTGCTGAATAAATGCTCAACAGCTTTGCAAAATGTTTGCATGATTGTGGTCCCATAAAGTAAATATTCAAATAAAACAACTTATTTAGCCTTGATTTAGAGGGTCATTACTGGGTTTTAACTGTTTTTGATGGAGTGAATCAAGATAAGGTAGAAATCTGTAGAAAGAATTCAGAATACTTCCCTAATTCAGAATACAGAGAAGAATCTTTTAGATGCATACTTATCCATTTACTTATTTTCTTTAATCAAACTGGAACAGATTGAGAACTGGTTAGAGGAGAAAAAACTGCTTTTAGAAGAGAGGATTGATAATCTGTATTTCCTTTGCCTTCTGTGCTATGATCCTTAGATATGGCGAAGTAACTTGACTGTATGAAAGACAATGTCATGCTAGATCTAGCCACTGCATAATTGACAAGTGTGTTTCCTATGCATCATTTGGTTTTCTCTCTGAAATTGTGAAAACGGGAGTTGTGAAGCGAGTGCTTTTAAACTGGGATGGAAAATGGAGAAAAGGATGAACAGGAAGTCATTTATCAGGAGGGTTTTAGCTTCATGGTACGAGTATTTGCACGTGATCACATGTCAGTTGCAAGACTGGAAGCAGGTTTGGCAGCTGTAATGTTTCTATTAATTTCTCCTATTTATGTAATTCAAGAACAGATCATGCCGAGTTACTTAGAACTGTTTGGGAAGAAGGATGGTCAGAAGTGGGGGAGTTGGGGGGAGGGTTGAGTGGGGGGGGGGGGAGGGGGGGGGGGGAATATGGCTTGTGCATCTGTTTTAGTGCCGGCTTTGTGACCTTTCGTTTTGATGCCTTTTTCTCAATATTGTGCAATGTTTATGGAAACTTTTAGTTTTTCCTGTATTGTGAAGCGCTCTGAGGATGTCTTTTTCTCTCATCGAAGAGCGCTATATAAGCTCGATTTATTATTATTTTGGAAAGAGTAATTCATGAACAGGGTCTCTACTCCGTTTGGATTCAGACTTCAATCTTCCGCCAGTGTTTGGATTCAGACTTTAATCTTCTGCCAGTGTGTTTGGATTCAGACTTCAGTCTTCAGCCATTGATGGTGCAGTAGATGGTCTAAGTAGGACACTCATGCTTTGTTATGGGTTCAGTCAGCTGCCATCCTCACTGCACCATTCCAGTGTCGAATTTCCGTTTTGAGGACCCTGTCCATTGTTGGAAGCCCAGTTTATGTTTTGAACAACCTGTCCCATTTTGCTATTGGGGGTTCCATCACAGGACTTTGCTGGTTTGGACAATAGAAGTCAAATGGTACGACCTGGCCACTTTTGATGGCGCTCAGCTGTTGTGTCCCTGTTGTCTGATAGACAGTAATGCGGCTCATCTTTGTTTTATCAAAGTATTGGTTTAAGAGGACATGTCAAACATACATTAGGGGGAATGATTTTGAGAATACTGTGTTCGAACATTGCTGCACATGACTTGCAAGGTATGCGGTGACTGCATGAAAATTTCAGTTTTGTCAAAACATACTCTGTACATGAGATTGGCAATATACCCTAACAGGAAACTGGTAAAAAGTAATTTGTTCTTTACAGACTTTGATTTTTTTTTCTTTTTTTTTTCCCAGAAAATTTGAGAATGTGGTGGTGGGCATGATGCAGCAAGACTGAACAAGATGAATGCTGGTATGCTGGGGATAACGTCGGTGGGAATGAGCCATCGAATATTTGCCTACATGTGCCCCTGCCACCCATGAATACAGGAAAAGGAGTCTTCACAGGGACATGTAGAAGGAAGTAAAATTGACCCGTGTTTGTGTGCATGTAATAAGTGTGTGTGTGTGTGTGTGTGAGAGATGTAGCATGGCGAAATGATTTTGGCTGTGATGAAGGAGAGAAAAGGTAAAAGAAGCAAGGGAAAATTAGTTTGCAAAGAATGTATATATGTTTCATGTGATTGCAAATGAATAATAGATGTTTTGTTGATGTAAAACCTGTACACTATGCTTCTTCGAGTCTTGTACTGTTGTCCATTAATGATGTTTGGAAACGATGCAACTACTGCAAAAAGGCAGGTTTCTATTCTACCAAATAGCTTCAGTCGTAGTATCTTGAGACACAAACATAAAATATTCAGTAGAACCAATGCCTCCTACATTTTCATATTTTAAAATATCAGTGACAGTATCAGTTTTTCATTTTCACATCTTCATGACAGGATTTGCTTGAGTCAGTTTAATATCTTGAAACACTGAGGTAGTACCTTTCATCAAATTAAAGAAAACAGCTAAGGATTTCCAAGAAACAGTACAAACAGCTGACAGATGTCCTAACCTGGAGGGTGCTATACATATTGCAGGCCATGAACAAAAAAACACACAAAATAAACTTTCTACATGGAAATTTCTGCATTCCAGTTATGTTCCTACAATGTGCATGTTTTTTCCTTATAGATTTATTGTGCGTTTTCCCAATGGATTTATTGTGCAATAAACAATATCTGTCTTTTGGACTGCATTTGATTTTTTGTTAAACTCTTGACATGCAATACATTAACATAAAACGGAAATTCATTCTCTCTCCAACACCTTTATTTCATCAGTACAGGAGGACATGGCAATTGTTGACAAACGGGACATGGTGCACACATTACATTTAAAACTGAAATGCATACCATGAAAATGATCTGGAAATACCAACAGTTAGGCACATAGGTCAATGTCATTGTAGATGGTGGATTTACAGGCGAGAGGAGTGGGCAGCAATGTCGATATGTGTGCAACACAAGATGAAAAGAACTTTAACAAATTCCAATAATTGTATCACTCTACTGGCTCATTTTCCACAATTCCTGGTCAAATTGTCTTTGTATCTTGTAAGTGAAAGGAAGGGACACTTAAGGAATAACTTTGGAAGCAGTTAAGTCTATCAGTTTCAACTATGAATAGCTTTGCTCGGTGTGCAGTGTTTGAATTTTGTAAATAAACTGAACTGTGGGGAATGGATTCTATTCTGCACATGAATCACACAACTTACCTGAATACCAGAATACAATAATCTGTTTATCTGTCAGAAACTTACAAAGTTTATTCACCTACAAAGTTCATTCACCAATATATTCAGTGTCATTTATGAATGGCAAGGAGCACTGGTAAGTAAAGGGCAAACTTCCAATTCTGACACTGGTCCTGGAAGGCAAGGCTTACATTACAAACATGTCTTCTAAATTTACATGACGAAGATAAAATGTTTCTTCTAATCTTCGCACACACACCAATTTAAAAAACAAACTTTCACAAATATCAGTTAACTGGTACATGATGGATATGGATAATAATATCAGTGTATCACTATTTCACTTCCTTTATGTGCATTGAAGACCTTGCCAAGCGGACAAATGCCTCACCACAGAGATTCTGTACTTTTTCCTTCAACTTACACTGTTGCTTTGTCAGACATCACATTTCCCAGTATAAGCACTTCAGTGCTTGGACCGAAAATATGATACATTAACATTTGAATCTAGATACCTGCCTTTTTCCCTTAAAAAAAAAAATATTGCCTACTTAATCCAGCTGAACTCCATACAGAATAACACTTGCAAGATCAAAAGCAAAAAAATACCCCATCAATTACTGAGACAAATACAGTTGTATTCCTATGCTGATGAGCAGCTATGACAGCACTTCCCAAATCGGTTTCAGAAACTTTGTGCACGTTATACTTTACACAAGATTTTGCCAGAGAACAATGATCACAGAAGAAGTGAAAAAAAAAGGCAATGGGAAGACAAACCCATGTCCAAATGTAATGCCATGCATACATATTGATTCTTGAAAATTATGATCATGAAAGCATTGTTTCCTCCCCTACCACAAGACTGTCAAAGATCTAAATTTTCCCACCTTGTTTTTGAGAAGTAATACTGTCAATGGAGACAAATACTGAGCTCACTTTTTTTTCTTCTCTCGATCTTTGTTTATATGTTATGACTGGAAAAGAAAATCACATATAAATCTAAACAGAAATACTTTTTGCTAATGTGTTCACATATATACAACATAATAATGCACACCATACACCTTGCAATTTAAACATGACTGAAAAAAATTAAAAGACAAATACAGTTCTTATGGCAGACAGAAAAAACAAATCAACACATACACACCAAGGTTTCCTATCATATGCAGTCAAATACAGATGTCATGGCATTACTGCCAACCTCGAGTCAAAATTCAGGAGCCAAAGTATGCATGGCTCTTGACTAATATTTTTTAACTCCCATCTGCTTGAGCTGACCAACAAAGCACACAAACAAAACATTGTTCGGTACATGTAAATGTTGCCATATGCAGAACAAGCAGAACACAATTTTCGTTAGATGCAGCAACATTTCACCTCAATCTTTACCTACTTGTGTCTTGGATAAAAACAAAAAGTCAACGACGCAGTATTGGAACAATTTAAGTAACAATCCTTCTCGTTGATATAATAAATGATTACTATATTCAGATCTGGTCATAGGAAACTGGGAAAAATTTAAAATTGAGAAAAATGTCTCCATTCCAAGTCTCTGATCTTATGGCAAGATGACTTTTCTTGAGCTGGAACAATTCCAAATATTCCATGGCGAGACTTAGCTAACATCCATACCTTATTTCCTTCAAGAGAATTTAAAGTCACAGTGTTGTTTTAAGGAGATAAGCATCTTCGCATTTGTTTATTTCAGCCATGTTCTATGAAATATAAAAATAAAAATAAATCGCTACATAGCCATCACATGAATAAAAGACAACAATGAAAATACTGATTAATATGAAAAGAAAGTATTAACCTATTGTGCCTGTGTCATGGGTTACTAAAAAATGGCACCTATATTTCCCCTACCTTTCTCTCCCAAATGTTTCCATGTATTCAAGAAGAAATTCATGCATGCCTACGTTCTTATTTTGAAGGTTATGCTGCCTTTCCCATAATATTCAGTTTGCAGATTTACACTGATAAGAGCATTTCAAAGTATATCCACCTTGATGAAAATAGTCATATGAAAGATTGTTCATTCAAATTAGGATAAGGGCTAGAAAAACTATGGTGCTTACTCTTAGGATCTTGGACATGAGGAGGCCTGGTCATAACCAAAAGACTTGAATGCTATCAGCCTTTGTAAATTGAGCAATATTGTTTGCAACTTTTAATACTCAATACTCAAGTGACCGCAAACTATAATTTTTACATCAGATGCACAAAAAAAAAACAAAAAAAAACAGGCATCTCTCACTTCAATTTTAGGAAAATAAGACGATTTTTATTTCAAACCATGCAATATAGCCACACATATTCAGCAAGTCATTCAAGTCACTAAAACATTCACTTCAATAGGACAATACAACACAATACAATACAGGATCAAATACAAAAATGATCCTTCCACAGCAGTTGTGCAGCGACAGTATCAATGTCACGAAAGGAGCACAGGATATTGAAGGGAAATTAAAACAAAAAGTCACGAGACACACACTGTCCTAATGGAGGACTGAAATGTAAAGATCTATTATTTGTAGCTGATACAGGCTCAAACATATTTCCATCCTATTACCGTAGTTGATCTTATTAAACATTCATGATGCGATATCACTTTTTTTATTTACCTTCAAAATTGCCAGCACTTCAGAGCAGGTACCCATTTACTTCATGTTGGTAGCAGTAATACACTTTGTTGATTTTATCCATTAGGTGCAAGTACTACAATGCATACTGATGACAATTTATTCCTAAAAAAACTCGCAAGCAAGCTCATTCATGTCATTCTGTCTGCTCATCTTTGAGTGAAAAACCCAAGATGTCATGTAAAACAAATCATACCTAGACGTCACAGATCTTCCAAAGAACCAGACAGAACTTGTAAGTCTAACTGTGCATCTTTAAAAAAAAAAAAAAAAAAAACTCAGAGTGTTTTAATTGTTGACAGCATACACTTCTTGTTTGTTTGTTTTGTTTGTTTGTTAATATATATGAGGACGGCAACAGCTTACCCTGAGAATTAAGAGTTTGATTCTTCCACTCATCTGTTTCAAGTCAAGCTCGAGAAGTCGCACATCAATCATTCTGTTTCAATTATTCTGCCACACCTCTCTTTCATCATAACTAAAACAAAGCCCCACCCCCCACCCCTCCTTCCCCCTCCCCAAAGACCAAATATGGGACCCAATTTAAGCCTTCATCTTAGGAGCAGACTGAAAAAAAACTTGTGACAGAGGCAATGGAAGTTTCCCTCTACTTAACCAAAGTTAAAGCCATCCACATCTTACCAAGATTATCGCTCCAGTTTGTGTTCCTGCCTCCAACTACTATGATTCGAAATGAGATGGTAGATGCTTAAATCTAATCTCTTACAAACTTTCCTGCGTTTCCCACATCATACAACCAATCAGACCTATCTGGAATTTTCATGATTGAATAAAAACTGACAAAATACTGACAAAACAAGTGAACAAATTTAACATTAATAATACACAATCCTTCCTGTACATAAAATGGTATGTATATATATAAAAAGAAAGTTATAACAGAGACAACAGATTAAAACATCTCAATTAAAAGAAGTGTGACAAAAAAAAAGACATCCATATGTAAAAGATCCGATACTGGAACTTTGTTTTGAATTGCTAGCGAAAACGATCCAAAATAATGTACACGACTAAACAATGATGCTCTGTAGTGTAAGCTGGTGAAGTGCTTGATGACAAGGAATGGTCCCCCAGTCCTGTTCACACTAGTAGGCTGGTGTAGCAAGTATTCTTGCTCTTGTTGCTTGCCTCAGCATTATGTGGTGACTTCACAGGAAAGCAGAACGCTGATCTGTGTGTGTGACGCATACCTGTTGATACACGCACTGAAAAAAGTTCAAACGCCCACCTCACATTTCTTCCCTCATCAAAATGTCTGCCATTCCTGTTTGACACAAAATTAAAGACCAGGACAAATTGCTTTGGTCTTAGTTGCAAGAGACATTGGTTGCAAGAGACACTGAGCTTCATATTTCTGCTTGATAGAACACATCATCCAAGAAACGGTCGCCAAAATGAACACAAAAGCACTGCCATCTTTATTCTTCACTGCAGAGCACACCACCCCTCACCTTTGCTGCGAATGGACAAGTGTCCAGCTTGAAAAAGTTTAACATGTTCCATTGCCTCTAAACGGATGGGTGTTTGCTTACGCTGATGCCTTCCATGCTGGTCCAGCTTGTCCAGCGTCGACAAGAAAAACGTGTTGTGCCTTGTGCAACCAGGACTTAACAATGGATACCAAATTTTCACCCACTTATCACTTTCTTCCCTGGGTGCAGGAGTGATCCGAAAGTCTTGCCTGGAAACTGAAAGACTTCTGGATATGAAAAGATATGAAATGTCTAGAAAAGCATGGTTTATCTCTCAGAACATTTTCTTCAGGACTTCCGCCTGAATCTACATCAATTTTTGTCTTGCAGAACGTTTTCTTCAAACAGTGGTCTGCCTGAATCTACATTAACTTTCATCTCGCAGAACATTTTCTTCAGGTAGTGTTCTGCTTAAACCTACATCAGCTTGCCTGAATTCAGATACATCCATTATTGTAAATGTCCTATTATCTTTACTGCAACTACGTCCCTATCTAGTTCATGTCCTACATGCTGGCCTGATGATCTTCAGTTCACAGCTTCATGATCTCTCGGGCAGGAAACAAACACAACTTTCTCCTGTTCCTCTCAAAATCATTGCGCCGATGTCCATTAGATCCACTGCACTGATGTCTCCAGGGCCACAGATTGCACAAATATACTCTTCTCAGTCTGTCTTGACTACAAAACTGATGTCTTTTAGGTAATGTCCCTAGCAATGATGTCCCTTAGATCATAGTTTAACCATAGCATTGATATCTTGACCACAGCAATGTCCTTTAGGTCACATTTTAATCACAGCACCAATAGCCTTAAAGTAATGTCTAGATTACAGGACTGGTGTCCTTTAAGTCATGTTTTAACCATAACATGGATGTTCTTCAAACCATTCTCAACCACAATGTTTGTCTTATAGGTAAGGTCTAAACCACAGCATTGATGCCGAAGATCACATTTTGACCGCAGCATTGATGTCCCTTTATGAACTACATCATCACTGCCCTTTAAATCACACTTTAACACAGCATTGATGTCCTTTAGGTCAGGTCTTAACTACAGCAGAGGTCTTTAGGTCATGTATTAACTACCACACTGATGTCCTTTAGTTTAAGACACATTTTAACCTCAACATCGATGTCCTCTTGGTCATGTCTTAATCACAACACTGATCTGCCCCCCCTCCCCCCCCCCCTTTTTTATGTCATATTTTCACCACAGGACTGTTGTCCTTACAGTCATGTCTTAACCACAGAATTGCTTCTCTTGAAGTCTTGACCACAGTACCAATGCCCTTCTCTAGGCCATGTCTTGCTTGACCACAGCATCAATGCCATTCTGCGAGTCAAGCCTCAGCTACAGCACTGATGTCCTCAAGGTTAGTCTTAAGCACCACATTGATGTCCTTCAAATCAGGTACTGTCCTAATCACAGTATTGATGCCCGTAAGATCATGTCTCAAGCATAGTACTGAAGCCATTCATTAGGGTCATGTCTCAACAACAGCACTGATGTCCTTACAGTCACGCCTTGCACACAATATAGCTGTCCTTTAGGTAATGTCTTTTTAATCACAGCATGGATACCCTTCTTTCTACCATGTCTTGACAAAACACACCGAAGCCATTCTTTAGGCAACTTCTTAACAGCAGCATTGACGGCCTTTAGTCATGTAGAGAAATTTTGCATTGATGCCATTCTACAGTACAGTGTTGATGCCATTTTTTAGTTTGTGTCTTAACCACAGCACTGATACCATTCTTGAGGTCATGTCTTAACCACAGTATTGATGGCCCTTAGAACATGTCCTAATGGCAGCACTGCTATCCCTTTGGGTCACCTTTAAACCACTATACGAGTGTCCTTTAGGTTATGGTCTACTGTCTGTCCACAACATTCTTTAGGTCACATCTTAATCACAGCACTGTTGTTCTTTAGGTCACATCTTTATCACAGCATCGCTGTCCTCAAGTCATGTCTAAACTACAACATTGATGCTATTTTTTTTTAGTCACATCTTAACCACAGCATTAACGACCCTTAGGTCACATCTTAATCTGAGCATTGCTGTCTAGGTCATGACTCAAAACATCGCACAGATGACCTTAAGGTCATGTCTCGTCCACAGCGTATTGCTCTTCAGATCACATCATAACCACAGCACTGATGCCCCTCTTAAGGTCATGAAGACAGTGTTGCTCCTCTTTTGCAGATCATTCTAACACAACAGCACTGTTCTTGAGATCATCACTGTGGAATCGGATGCTTTATGGCTTGATGGCTTCTAAGTCTAATCCAATGCATTGACGTCGCTTCCGTCATGTCTGAACCAACGCATTAATGTTCTGTAGGTTATATATGAAACCACTGCATTGGTGTCCTTCAGGTGAAGTACTGCACTGTTTCCAGTTTAATGCCGCTAGTTTCGCAACATTTGACGATATCATCCATTTCCTCAACTTTGAAAAATTTGGAAGAAACATGGAAAACACAGTGAACAGGAAAAAAAAAACTTCGTTCATGCACTGTCTAGAATATTTCAAGTTGTTTTTGGTCATGGTGAAAAAAAAAAAATCAAGCTGTGTGTAAAAACACAAACAAACAAACAAACTCACAATGTATTCTGAATTCATACAGTGGTATCATGCATTAAAAAAGCAGAGCACGACCGAAATATTAATGCTATTTGAACACACTGACGACATGATGTAAAAATATACAATCTTATATGAAATCGTAACGCATGAAGAAGTTGCATTTTTTGTTTTGTTTTCTTTGTAACACAGAAACCAGAAGTTCCAGCAAAAACCTGCAAAACAAACCCTTATCTCTGACCTGCTTACCTAGAGAAAAAAAAAAAAATCAATATACGACAGAACATTTTTTGCCATAAATATATGCTTACCAAGTTAACTAGGTCAGGTTGATAGTACAATTTCATCAAAACTGTTCACAGTGAAACTATAAGGTAGCAGGCAATGCAATGCTGACTCTGTAGTTAATGCACTCTCAGTACACATCACAAGAGGGAACACAAGCTTTGGTCACAAAGACGAGAGTTTGAAACAGAGTTAAATGTCATCTGCAAACAATACCAAAAAAAAAAAAAGAAAAAGAGGTATGCTTTTTCACTCATGTACAGATGACTGACCAATACTAAGGCAGGACAACTTGTAGGAAGAGAGATCCCCCTGTGGTTGCATAGAGGGTGTGTTCATGCCTCTTCATTTATGCCCAAACATAAATGAAAGATTCACACACACACACACAAAACTGATTAAATTATTCAGAGATCAGGTTGTAAAATTCTTCTTCTTGTGTACCAGTAACGCTGAACACATTCACTATCAGATTATAAAAACACTTTTCTTTTGTACCAATACTGCAAAACACATTCACTTTGGTATTAGGTTTCTCCCTCTAACATTCCAGTAGCTGTCTGTAGATAATGAGCATTTCCCCAACATTTTACATCCTCAAGGTCCCTTGCATCCCCACTTATTTGCTCTGTATTTGCCTAAATGAATATATAGTTTCAGTCAGAGTGGGTTCTGTCAACAGTGCCAGAAGCATGGAACCTCAACACCTTATCCAAAAGTCCAGCATGCAGACCATAAGAACATCAGGAGTTTATGGGGGTAGGTTGGGGATCCTGCCCAGTAAAAGGCTGGAGTTTCACACACACTACTTCTGGTGTTTTCCTTACAAATTTACTTTCTGAACAGTGTATTCCCACAAATAATCAAAGGCGCACGTACGCACGCACACACACACACACGCACATGGGTATATGCCCACATACATAGGCACACACATACACACATGTATGTACACGTATGTGCAGATGCGTGCGCGCAGGAGCATTCTCACAAAAGCCCACAGATCACACACACGCAACACACACACACACACACACACATGCATACGCGCGCACGTTTCGCACACACACACACACACACACACACACACACACGCACACACGCACGCACGCACGCACGCATATGCACTCGCACACCGTGTACACTGGTACACACATATACATGGGCCCGTACCCACACACACACGCGCGTGCGCGCGCGCGCTCGCGCGTTTACAGTTACCACATACACATATGATAATAATGATGAAGGATTAAAAGTTATATTATTATATCAATGTCGTCCTCTTCATCCCTTCTCTTCTGTCCTCCTCCCAATACAACCCCATCCTCATTTTCATAATGAACTTGTTTGCTTGTTTCTTTTTCTCCCCGCTCTACGGTCGTTTTGTTGTTGTTGTTTTCCCGCCATTTGTTCGTAACTGCAATGTTCGCTGTCTTGATCTGGGTGGCTCAATACTTCAACATCCATTTTCATGCACAGACTTGCTGTTGCCTTGCGGTGTTTACGTCCCCTGGCTGGTATGCAGCACGGGGAGGGGGGTGGGGTGGGGAGGGGGGGGGGTAGGGGTGGGGTGGGGGGTGGGTCTTGCGCTTGCGCATTTATCGTCTTGTTTTGCATATACTTGGGGGGTGGGGGTGGGGTGGGGCATGCGGAGGGGGGGGGGAGGGGGGAGGGGGCGGAGTTGGGGGGGTGGGGGTGGGGGCATGCGGAGGGGGGGGGGGGGGAGGGGAGAGGGGGCGGAGTTTGGAGGAAAGGCTGTATATGTAGATTGCGGGCTAGGCTAGTCGTAGGTTTACTCAAGGCCGTCTTTCGTCTTGTACGCATTTACTTTTGAGTTTAGGCTTATTCCAAAATAAACTCTTCGTCTGCTGTTGAAGTTATGACTGAACGATGTGCATCTGACTCTCAGTTCGGATTTTATCAAAAGTTTATGCTGATGTTAAACTCTGTTTTCTGTAGTCGATAAAGGGACTATATGACTATAGGACTAACTAGCAAACTCGTATTTCTGATGTCAA
>JADBJO010000168.1:0-5000 GCA_016801955.1 Conus betulinus
CGATTTTCTGGCTTATCGGCGAGAATAAAGCCCAGTCTCTCCTGCTCCTCCTGCCCCGGGTCTCGGGTGCTTCCGCGTCCCGCCCATCGCGCCCCCCATCCCCCCTATAAGCCCCCTTCCGCCCACCCCACCCGCCCCCCCCCCCCCCCATCCCCTCCTTCCGTCCCGTCCACCTTCCACTCACCACCACCAACTTTACCCACCCTTTCACCTTTTCGCTACTCTCTACTCCCCTTCTCTCTCTCTCTCTCTCGCTGTTCGCTACTCCATCTCCTCTCTCTCTCTCTCTCTCTCTCTCTCCTCTCTTCCTCTCTCATCGTCTCTCCATCTCTCTCTCCTCCTCTCTCGTTCTCCTCTCTCTCTCTCTCTCTCCGTTGCTACATTATTTATGAAGCTTAGGGCGGGAGAAAGCAGGAAGAAGTGGATACAGGAACGGGGAGGGGCGGGGGGGGGGGGGGGGGGGAGGGCTGGAGGGAGAAGAAGAAGGGTGGACAACCGGCGAGGGGAGTCAGGGTGTGGGGGAGGGGGTTTGGGGTGGGGTGGGTATGGGGGTGGGGGTAGAGGGGCAGAATTAATGGCCAGCAACTCCGGTGCCTGGGGACGTCCTCTCTGGTGCTTCTTTCACACTGGCTTCCATTCCACCCTGACATCCGAGGGTTCTTCCAGCAACTGGTTACTGCTGCTGCTGCCGCGGATACTGCTGCTGCTGGGGGGTGGGGTGGGGGGGTTTGGGGGTGGGGGGTGGGGGTGTCCCTCCCGTCGTCAGGGGTAGGGTAGGGTCTAGGGTGGCGGGGAGATCAGGGGTGAAAGTAATGGGTAATGAGGGGGAGGGGGGGGGGGCGGAAGAGGGGTTTCGAGGAGTGGAGGGGAGAGTTGTTGGTGTTCATTCTCTGTCCTCTGGCTATTTTTGTGTGTGTGTGTGTGTGTGTGCGTGCGTGTGTGTGTGTGTGTGTGGTGTGTGTGTGTGTGTGTGTGGTGTGTGTGTGTGTGTGTGTGTGTGTGGTGTGTGTGTGTGGGTGTGTGTGTGCGTGCGTGTGTGTATGTGTGTGTGCGTGCGTACGTGCGTGCGTGCGTGGGTGCGTGTGTGTGTGTGAGAGTGAGTGAGTGTGTGGTGTGTGTGTGCGTGCATGCGTGCGTGCGTGCGTGCGTGTGTGTGTGTGTGTGTGTGGTGTGGTGTGTGTGTGTGTGTGTGGTGTGTGTGTGTGATCCTAATACATCACATAGCAGCACAATTCTGTCGGCTTTTCAGGATCAAAAAATCGGGCAAAATATTACCATAGTAATTATTGCCTCCTAGAATGAGGTCGTACTTGTTTTAAAATGGAGTATTTAATGCACCCGACAGTAGTCGCATTAAATGCACCAGCATCAATTGCAGCAGCATTTTTAATACTGGCGGTAGCAGTGTCAGTGGCAGCAATACGGCAGTTGTGTTCGCATTTATTCGTCAGTGCAATTGAAACCTTTGTGTAATTCATGTAGCTTGTAATAATAATAATGAATACTTATATAGCGCCTATTCTCGGCTAGAGACCAAGCTCTAAGCACTTTACAATCCACACTCGTTTAACCACGACGGGCTGCCCTACTGGGTAGTGCCGACTGAAGAGCTGCCAGCTGGCGCTTCATTCAGTCGTTTCTCCGTGTCATCCAGTCAATATCGTTCAATATCGTTCACTCAGTTTCCTTACATCCTTCATTTCTTTTCCATTTCTCACGCAGGGTGCATGCTATGTGTACGTGTCATCCATACCAACGGCCAAACTGGCCTTCTCTTCCCAAGGTTGGTGATGGGATTTTACGTGTGTGCAAGATGTTACGCGTGCGTCACCACACGGAACCTCGGTTTATAGTCTCATTCGAAAGGACTGTATGGGAAATGGAGTCAGAACCAATGTTAACTCCCGAGGGAAAAATCCCCCTGTGCCGCCGAAACGGCCCGGCGGAGATTCGAACCGGCGACCTCAGGATCACAAGTCCGGCGCTCTACCAACTGAGCTATACCAACTAAGTGTATATCATATGATGATTTCGGGGTACAGCAATGAGAAATGAAGGACGCTGCTGCTTCATTAAATTAAGTCTCGTTCCCCTTTGATGATGCCAGGGAGACGTTTTTCCCACTTTTTTTTTTATCGTCAATTATACATGACGTTGTCACAGTATTGTGTTAGGAAAACCGGTGCATCGTGACCATGTGTGTGCAACACACACAACTAACACACACACACACACACACACACACACACACACACACACACCCACACACACACTACACACACACACACACACACACACACACACACACACCACACACACACACACACACACCACACACCACACACACACACACACACACACACACACACCACACACACACACACACACACACACACACACACACACACACACACACCACACACACACACACACACACCCACACTACCACACACACTAACACACCCCTACACACACACTACACACACACACACACACACACACACACACACCACACACACACACACACACACACACACACACACACCACAAGCTCCAAAGCTATTTTCACCGACCAGACAACTTTTGATTTAGTCCATTCAGAACCTCATTGTCCTGAGGTGAAAAACACCCCACGACCCTGATTCCCAGACCAGCTAGTTGGAGACAGTGGGGGTTTTTTAGGCAGCATTTCCGCCCAGGGATCGTAGTAGAGTGCCAAAAACTAGCAGACAACTCAAGCAGTGTTTAAAGTCTGGCAACCTTTTAACCAACCTCTGTTGTTTTCCTGACGACAATGATCTCATAAAATGGAATTGGAGACAAAAGTGCTGGGCGTTTCTTTTTGATTCCTCTTTTTTTTGTCAGAAATACTTTTAGTTTGGAGGAATTTTCCTAGACATTTTTTTGTATCTTGTTACTGCGCCAACTTTTCTCTCTCCTTAATTCCTTGCTGCTGTATCACAGAAAGAGCACGGCCTGGTGGGATATGGTGAAGGGGTGGGAGGGGGTGGGGTGGAGGAGTTGTCTGCCGCTAAGATCTAACTCTTTGTTTTGTTGTGTTAAGTCCGTTTGTCGGCAGTTAGGTCTGCTGCGAGATGTTCTGATTCAGTGATGGATTGATTTGTGGGAATCAAGTCATCTTGAGGCTCAGCCGACAACCGGGGGCACCGTACAAGGACTCAAAGCGGGTCAGAATCAGAAGTTGACTTCTCTGTGTGCGGTGTGTTAGCTATCAGAAGTTTTGACTTCTGTGTGCGGTGTGTTAGCTATCAGAAGTTTTGACTTCTGTGTGCGGTGTGTTAGCTGTCAGAAGTTTTGACTTCTGTGTGCGGTGTGTTAGCTATCAGAAGTTTTGACTTCTGTGTGCGGTATGTTAGCTGTCAGAAGTTTGACTTCTGTGTGCGGTGTGTTAGCTATCAGAAGTTTGACTTCTGTGTGTGCGTGTGTGTGTAGCTATCAGAAGTTTGACTTCTGTGTGCGGTGTGTTAGCTGTCAGAAGTTTGACTTCTGTGTGCGGTATGTTAGCTGTCAGAAGTTTGACTTCTGTGTGCGGTGTGTTAGCTATCAGAAGTTTGACTATTGTGTGTGCGGTTGTTAGCTGTCAGAAGTTTTGACTTCTGTGTGCGGTGTGTTAGCTATCAGAAGTTTGACTATTGTGTGCGGTGTGTTAGCTATCAGAAGTGTGACTATTGTGTGCGGTGTGTTAGCTATCAGAAGTTTGACTATTGTGTGCGGTGTGTTAGCTGTCAGAAGTTTGACTATTGTGTGCGGTGTGTTAGCTATCAGAAGTTTGACTTCTGTTGCGCGGTGTAGTAGGCTCATTGTACTGTCCTCCCTCTCTGCATTGTTCTCTCTCCTCCATCTTTCAGTTTTGGTTTTGGAACTTTTCTATTCTTCTTGGCGGCTTCTGTTGATTGGCTCGTCGTCTTCACCGAATCGCTAGACCCCTGAGAGTCCAAAAGAAAGAAGAATCGACATTGTGACATCAGCCGTAGTAGCTGCATCATGCTCATCCTGCATGTTATCGTCATCATCAACATTATCATAAGATGACGTTTCGTAAAATATGATGATCCTGCTGAGAAAAAGCTTTTGGTGTCGTTTTGTGCCAGTCGTTCATGCCAAGTAGACAAGCGCTTTACATCAGTGCATTAAGATCGTCCAAAGTAAAGGTCTTTTTTTTTTGTCTCATCTCCTGTGTACTTCAGTTGCATCACTCCCATGCAGCCCATTCCGGTTTCCACGTCCACAGACACACCCCCTGGCTCTTTTCGAGGCAGCCCCCAGCACCGGCAATCCCCTAGGAGCAGCCAGTGTCATGTCATCTTGAGACAACTGGCCAGAGGAGACACTGCACTGCTGCCCGAGTCACTACGATGACATTCAGTAGTGCCTGGTTTTGGATCCAGCATTTGCAGGACACGACCTCCAGAGCCTCCTGCTGACGATTTCAACTGCTGCTTGGTTGTGGAGCCAGAGCCAGAGTGCAAGAGCATCATCCCGTCCATCCAACGATAGTCCCCAATGAACTTGCCGACACCGGCAATCTCAACACGAACTCACCAAGATACAGACGTGAAGAGGAAATCACACTGAGGTCACCCACCATGAGGAACAGGCTTGAAGAGTCACAGAATCTTTACGTCGATCGATAAGGATGAGGGGGTGTTGAGGTGATCAAGACGAGATGTTTCATCAGGAGCTTTGAGAATGTAATCCATGCCATAGCTCACATACAGCCAGTGGAGTTCCCAAGATTTGAATGAAAACGCCGCCTTTGTGTGACGATCCGTCACTGGACATACAATCCTCAAACTGTGTGGACTTTGCGTGGCGACAGGCTTTCACACAACTGATGATGGTCTCCGTGGTCGGCTAGGCTATAAAAACAACAGTGATAAGACGTGACTTGACATTGTGGAAGGCAGACAGGAACTGGTTCAAATCTCTCGTTGAGTCCGATCCAGACAGGGGTAAGGTAGCCCGCTCTGGCAGCACAT
>JADBJO010000168.1:12500-17500 GCA_016801955.1 Conus betulinus
AAGCACGCTCGCGCGCATGCACGCACACGCACACACACACACTTACACACACACACACACACACACACACACACACACACACACACACACACACACACACACACACACACACACACTGACGAACTTACATACGCATATACACAGAGACGCGCACGCTATCGCGCAGGCTCGAACGCGTACACACACACACACACACACACACACACACACACACACACACACACCACACACACACCACACACACACCACACCACACACACACACACACACTCGCACACACACATCAATAATCTCACAAGTTCAATCTCTCCCATTCTCACTACTCCTCCGCCCTCCCACCCCCTGCCCTGTCCCACCCCACCCCTGTACTGCATGCAGTACTGACTGAGCAACATAAGAGAAAAGGAAAAAGAAAAGAAAAGAAAAAGAAAAGAAAGAAGAAGAAGACAGACAGAAAAGAAAGAGAGAAAAGAAGGAAAAGAAGAAAGAAAGAGAAGAAAAGGAAGAAAAGGAAAGAAAGAAAGAAAAGGAAAGAAAGAAAGAAAGAAAGAAAGAAAGAAAGTACAAGAAAAGAAAAGACAGTTAAAGAAAAAGCAAAAGCAAAGCAAAGCAACCAAACCAAACCAAACCAAACCAAACCAAACCAAACCAAACCAAACCAACCAAACCCAACCAAACCAAACCACAACCAACCACACCACACCACACCACCACCACACCACACCACACCACACCACACCACTCCAAACCAAACCAAACCGAACCAAACCGAACCGAACCAAACAAACCAAACCAAACCAAAAAACCAAACCAAACCAAACCAACCCACACCAAACCAAACCAAGCCAACCAAATCAAACCAAGCCAAACCAAGCCCAACCCAACCCAACCAAGCCAAGCCAAGCCAAGCCAAGCCAAGCCAAGCCAAGCCAAGCCAAACCAAGCCCCCAAACCAAGCCCAAACCAACCCAACCAAACCAAACCAAACCAAACCAAACCAAACCAAACCAAACCAAACCAAACCAAACCAAACCAAACCAACCAAACCAAGCCAACCAAACCAAACCAAACCAAACCAAACCATTCAACCAAAGCAAACCCACAAAAGCCAGATCTTAATCCCCATCACTTTTCTCTATCGGCCAGCCCGGGAGGGGCCCGCGAGTGCCTTCTTTTCAGGCGCTCATTGATTATTAACAGACAGAAATGTTGGAATGAATGGCACCGACCTCCGTTCCCACCCTCCGCTGCCTGCAAGATTGACTGGGTGCTACGGGAGACTGCCTGGTGGACTTGTATTAGTGCTATTATTCTACTTCTTCTTAATCTTCTTCGCTTTTTACCTCTCCAGCACTGAAACGCAGCAGGGGGTTTGTGGACCCGAGTCGGGGCCGCGTGGGGAAGCTTTGGAGCGCGCGCGGCCAAGGTTCGATTCCTCTGTTGTTGCTGCTGCTGCTGCTGCTGCTGTTGCTGTTGTTGTTGTTGTGTTGTTGTTGTTGTTGTTGTTGATGATGTTGTTGTTGTTAAGGCTGAGTGAAGCTTGGTTCAATGGCACTATGGTTCCAGAGGAAATGAAGACCCCCTGTGGTGGGCTCTCTGCATCTCTCGCTCTCCTTGACGCTAGTGCACGGCTGAGGATGTCTCTCGGTGGGACCACAACTGCCACCGCCCATTCAGACGGGTGCCGGGTCCGCGGACGGGTTCTCCCTCTTCTCCCCCTCAGGGCTGGGCGAAAAAGAACGAAAAACCCACCCACACGACCCCTGACCGCCCCCACACACACCAACCCCCACCCCCCCCCCCACCCCCCCCACCCCCCCCCCCCCCACCCCAACCCCACAACCTCCCCTCCCACGCCGTTCGCGCCCCGCCCCTATCGCGCCTCTATCCCGAGCGCGCCCACCGCCCATAGAAGCCCCACCCATAGCAGCAAATTTACTACACAACCCCACCGTGTCCTGTAAGTTCGTTTTATCTCATTACCGGTGTTGGAGGACCACCGCAGAAGCAAAAATCGGATCCCACCCGCTTGTTTGCCGAGGGCTTCACCTAATACCGTCGACCGCGAGACACGTCCCATTTTTCCTTGCACCAGACCTAACGCCTGTATCAGCCTATTCAGTCATGTCGACCTCATCATCTCATCTCGCTCTCTGACTCCTCGTATAATCCGTCTTGTTACCAGCTTGTATTCCTTCTATTACCATTTGGGTCGGGGCACGCGCCCCCCTCCTCTTGTTTCCAGAGAGGTCTGACCCGGGCGGCCAGAAGAGCATTAAACTCACCAAGAGGAATGTTCCGAACGGTTCCGACCGACGACCCCGAGAAGAAGACCCGTATACCTGAACATGATAGCTACAAGACGTGTCGACGCCCAGCCGATCTGATTTGTACTGGTGTCCTAGCGTCATGACCTCTTTTGTGTGCATACAAGAACCTGTTCGGTGATAGGTTTAAGGGAGAGGTGTGCGCTTCTTTAGATTTATTGTGTCACCTTATGTATCAGACAGTGAACAACACCTTACACCCCATCTCTCTCTCTAGGCACGTGCACTTGCCGTCCATGTCGCTTACTCTGACTCTCTCTCTCTCTATCACCTTCCACATCACAAGTCCACACACTACACATACACCAGTTACATCCCTCCACGATAACCATCACGGACACCGACACAACAGACTGAGAGGAGAGGATGAGTGACGATGGAAGAGTGGTTGAGGCCAGTAGAGATCGTAGTAGAAGCCTATTGGCAGGAGTGAGAAGTGTGAAGCACAGACTTCTAGTGGTGGGCGCTGCATTTTCGGTAGGTAGGATGATGAGGAGTGGTGTGAGATCTGACTGAAGACATCGATGCCACATTGAAGACTGGTAGCAGTGATCAGCTGGACAACGACCAATGGGTTGTGAGTGGTGCCATAGCAAATGTATGCCCTTGGTTTGGCACGAATGGGGTGGTGTATTCGAGGTGATTTGGGAGCATAGCTAACCTGGGCACATCGAGGGTCAATTATTCGTAGCGCGCACAATCGATGTAGGTACAGAAGACACACACAATCGCTGACAATCAGTATAAAGATCACAAGAGGAAAAGAAGAGCTCGATGACAAATACGAACAATGGCAGGACAACACTCACAAAAAAAAGAAAACAACAAAACAAAACAACAACGCCAAGACACGAACGACACACAAAAAAAACAAAAACAAAATAAACGACAACAACATGGACAAAACGACAAAAGCCTTCGACACGACTGTGCAGTTACGACACAGGTAACTCCCGCATCATAACTGTGAACACGAAAACCGGGACAACGAAGAGCTGATCAAAGATAACACGATCAGGAAATCAACGATCAGAAACACTTCTCCTACCTCGGTCCAGTCCCACATCTGCCACCAGGGCACAAACCTCCTCCTACCAACGGCATCCACCAACATTCACGTACCCACCACCGAAACACACCCCCCACCCCTCCCACCACACCCACACACTCGAACAACCTCCACACTACTGGCACCCAACAACACAAAGGCATCACAACAACCGACCTAACACACGCAATACACACACACACACCAACAGCAGCACAGCAAACACAGACCACACACACACACACACACACACAAGCGCACACAACCGCTCAGCCGCACGCAGCATGCACACCACACGCGGCGGGCGTACACGCGTCCGGGTACACCTTCAACACACACGCAAACGGATACATGCACGGCTGTGCGTGCGCAATGACACACCCGTAGGAATTAACGCACACGCAGAGAGAGACAGGAAGAGTATGGAGCAGGGTATGCCGATGATTCACGGTGAAGAGAGGATGAGGAGGGGTTCGGGGGCGGCATCGTAAAGATACGGGATGGGAATCCTGGTGCTCATCCCGCTCCACGCGGCGTTCCCCGTGCCCTTGTTCTCCCCCCCCCCCCCCCCCCCCCCCCCCCCCCCCCCCGGCCTCCCCCCCACCCGCCGCCCCCCCCCCCCCCCCTCCCCCCCCAACCCCCCCCCGCCCCCCCCCCCGCCCCCACCCCCCCACCCCCCCCCCCCGCCCCCCCCCCCCGCCCCAGCCTTTCCTGTCCTCACCCCACCCCCCCACCCCACCTCTGCCTCCTCCTCTTTCTCCATGCCATCTGTATCTTCCCTCTCCCTCTTCTTTCTGAGCTTTCGCTCCGCCTGTGTTCGCCAGCCTTACGGTTCTAAGCCTGTGTCTTGTCGGTGTAGAGGTTTTTAGATGCCCCCTCTCCCCTCCTTCTTTCTTCTCCACTTCCCCTCCGGATGTCCTCCCCCACTCGTCCCCTTCCAGAGTGAGAACGCTGATCACTTTGATGCCAGAAAAAAAAAAATGGAGAGAACGTTCCCAACTTGAGTTGCATGGAGGAATAAGTACTAGTTTGTTTTAAGAGATTTTCCTTTCTTCCCCGTAATCCTCAAAGACTGTACTTATACCTTGCTTGTAAGCAGACTTCAAACCGTTGAGAAACGGCATCGAAGACTACGTTGCGAGAATAATTATCATCTTCCTTTGTTTTCTCTGTTTCTTCTATTGAAATAAATCAATAGAGGTCAGATCCCGTGATTCATCGAAATCTGTAGCCTTCCTTTCCCTGAAGATGGAGTATGGCTGCCTTAATGTCGGGGGTAAAAAAAAACTGTCATACACACAAAACTCCACTCCCTTTGTAGGGTAGATGGGATAAACACTTGCCTGTCCATACAGGGAGTGTTCGCAGCGACAGTATCAGCCTGCGTACGCAGAAGAAAGAAGTAGCCTTCCCTGTGGTCAGCACTTGAAAAAGAGAGCACCATTTTCACGTGCCCCCCCCCCCCCCCCCCCTCCCCCTCCCTCCCCCCCTTTGAAGAAACTTTTTAACTGGTAAGAGGTTTGAACATGGATAGATTTTGTTCGATCTGGTCGTTGAGATACTCGTTCCTTGCCTGTGCAATATTTGAATATAAGATTTAATGATTTTAGTTTACTTGATTTGAA
>JADBJO010000168.1:22500-25000 GCA_016801955.1 Conus betulinus
ATGTGGGAGTTTGTAGCTGTTGCGATGTGCAATGTAGGGGGTGTTTAGTATTAGTGATGGTTGTTTGTTGGGTTGTTCTTTCTCAGTTTTGGAGTATGTTGTGTCCAGTGTGTAAGTCTTCCATGTCTAGTGTGGAAGTGTTCTGTATGTGGTACGGTGTGTACATCGGTGACTGTCATTGCTAGGAGACAGATTGACAGAGTCCTTCTGTCTTTATGGGTCGCGAGTTCCATGTTCACTCGTTTTTCTGTGAAAAGGTTTGTACACGCCATGTCCTGGCCTGCCTTTCATCATGTCCTGGCCTGTCTTTCACCATATCCTGGCCTGTCTTTCACCATGTCCTGGCCTGTCTTTCACCATGTCCTGGCCTGTCTTTCACCATATCCTGGCCTGTCTTTCACCATGTCCTGGCCTGCCTTTCACCATGTCCTGGCCTGCCTTTTACCATGTCATGGCCTGTTCTTCACCATGTCCTGGCCTGCCTTTCACCATGTCCTGGCCTGCCTTTTACCATGTCATGGCCTGTTCTTCACCATGTCCTGGCCTGTCTTTCACCATGTCCTGGCCCTGTCTTTCACCATGTCATGGCCTGCCTTTCACCATGTCATGGCCTGTCTTTCACCATGTCCTGGCCTGTCTTTCACCATGTCCTGGCCTGTCTTTCACCATGTCCTGGCCTGTCTTTCACCATGTCCTGACCTGTCTTTCACCATGTCATGACCTGCCTTTCACCATGTCCTGGCCTGCCTTTCACCATGTCCTGGCCTGTCTTTCACCATGTCCTGACCTGTCTTTCACCATGTCTGACCTGTCTTTCACCATGTCCTGGCCTGTCTTTTCACCATGTCCTGGCCTGTCTTTCACCACGTCGTGGCCTGTCTTTCACCTGTCTTTCACCATGTCGTGGCCTATCTTTCGCCTTGTTGTGGCCTGTCTTTCACCATGTCGCGGTCTGTCTTTCACCATGTCATAGCCTGTCTTTCACCATGTCGCGGTCTGTCTTTCACCATGTCGTGGCCTGTCTTTCACCTTGTTGTGGCCTGTCTTTCACCTTGTTGTGGCCTGTCTTTCACCTGTCTTTCACCATGTCGTGGCCTGTCCTTCACCATGTCATAGCCTGTCTTTCACCATGTCCTTCACCATGTCATAGCCTGTCTTTCACCATGTCCTGGCCTGTCTTTCACCATATCATGGCCTGTCTTTCACCATGTCGTAGCCTATCTTTCACCTGTCTTTCACCATGTCGCGGTCTGTCTTTCACCACGTCGTGGCCTTTCACCTGTCTTTCACCATGCCGTGGCCAGCCTTTCACCTTGTTGTGGCCTATCTTTCACCTGTCTTTCACCACGTCGTGGCCTGTCTTTCATCATGTCGTGGCCTGTCTTTCACCTTGTTGTGACCAGCCTTTCACCTTGTTGTGGCCTATCTTTCACCCTGTCTTTCACCACGTCGTGGCCTGTCTTTCATCATGTCGTGGCCTGTCTTTCACCTTGTTGTGGCCAGCCCCCCGAGGTTTCAAGAGGTCCTCGGTTCCAGCCCCGGTAGTGCTTGATGGTTCAAGGCAGACTGTTGTATAATCTTCCGACCTCCCTGCTTCATTACACCCGCAGCCCCTGCATGCAGAGTGGTTGGTGCCTTGACTCCCAGACTGAAACATGGAGTGACGAGCTTTCTACCATCACACACGTCAAAGCTAATTCACGGACACTAGTGAACAAAACGTCATGATGAGAAAAAATGAATTTCGAGAGAGAGGGGGTTAGTTACCGCCAAGGACACATACAAAACATAGCACAGGACAAGACACAATGCATTTTGACCTCTTGGGTCTTCTTCAGGCGAAAACAAATAACGTTTAGGACAGTGAAGGAAGAACGGGAAATCACTTAGCTCCTCATGGTCGTCACGCGTTCAAAATGACCGCCGGACGATGGAAACGGGGCCACCCAGAAGGGGATCATGTGCATTGTGTCTTGTCCTGTGCTGTGTTTGTCCGTGTCCATGGCAGGTAACTAATCGCCTCTCTTTCGAAATGTGGCTTTATTTTCCGCCCTCAGTCACTCTGTTTTGAAAGTCATGATGAGAGTTACTCGCTACAATCGGAAGTCCTACGAAACATCAAGGATACACGTAATGGGTTGTAGAAGGCACCAACTTGTAGTTAAGAAGGCAGTTGGTTTAGCATGAAATGATTGTAAACTGTCCAGAAAATCATCCGAATGTATGGACGACAGAGAAGAGAACAGGAAAGACATTCTTTCCCATGTTGATGTTGAATCCATATATTTTTATCTTTATTTCCAAGAGCATGAGGGTTGAAGGGGAGCGGGGGCAGGTGGGGGTGGGGGGCGCTATAGGGGTAGATAGGGCTAAGCACCTAACCAAATGCTGGTTCAGTACTTGTACCATTAGATCCTGTGATCAAAAGCAGATCTGAGAAGAAAAAGAAAGTTTACTCCATCCATGGAGTCATGCTGAGTAAATCAATAAAACTGAAGGG
>JADBJO010000168.1:30000-35000 GCA_016801955.1 Conus betulinus
GCTAATGATCACATCCTTCACCCAGGTAGGCCAAGGTGGGGAGTTGGGGGGGGGGGGTAGGGGGAGCGGGGGCTCTCTTCCAACCCCTCTGCCTCTCCCCCCCCCCTCACTCCCTCACCCTCCATCCACCCATCTCCTGTCGCCCTCCCCATCTTTCATCCTCCACTCGTTCTGGAGCCCAACGACAATAAAGCTCGAGGGGGTTGGAAGGAAGGGTGGTGGAAGAGTGGGGTTTGGGGGGGGGGGGGTGGGATGGGGCTGCTGGCATGTTCACGAGGAGGGAGGGAGGGGGAGGGAGGGAGGGATGGAAGGGGAGGGGGGAGGAGGAGCAGGGGAGGGGGAGGGAGAGGGGCGGGTAAGGGGCATAGGGCGGTGCCTTCGAAGGGTGTGGTGTCAGCTACGTCAGGCAATAACAAGAGATGGAAGAAGAGTGGGGGGTGGGGGTTAAAGGGGTGGGAGGGGGTAGGGGGGTATCGACGGGGTGTGGAGGTGGGGGAGGGAAGGGGGGGTGGGTGGGTGGGGTGGGAAGGGCTGGATCTGCTGGATGACAGTGGGAGGAGGAGGAGGGAGGGGGGAAGAGAAGGAGGGGGTAGGGGGGGGAGGGAAGGGGGCGGTGGGGGTGAGGGGGTGGGGAGTTGGGGTGGGGAGGCGAGGGACCGGCTGTTTGATGAATAAAGTGCTACTTTAAGAGCCCGGGGAAGAAGAAAACAGTGAGCATATGGTGCAAGGGGTACTGCTGATTAGGGGGTATTAACAGACTGCTGGGAACCAGAGGCAGAGGGAAAGAGGGGGTAGAGTGGAGGGACTGGGTGGGAGAGAGAGAGGCAGCATTAGGGTGGGCGGACAGAGAGAGAGAGAGAGAGAGAGAGAGAGAGAGAGAGAGAGAGAGAGAGAGAGAGAGAGAGAGAGAGAGAGAGAGAGAGAGACAACAGACTTGTCGTATCAACGGTTGTTGACTGGAAGCCAGCGCAGTACCAGTACAGTTCTCCCAATCTCTTCCGCCACCTCCCCCTTTTACGCTTGTCTCTGGCTCTCCCTCTATGTGTGTCTCTGCCTCTCCTTTATATGTGTCTTATGTGTGTCTCTGCCTCTCCCTTTATATGTGTCTTATGTGTGTCTCTGCCTCTTCCTTTATGACAGTGTGTCTCTGCCTCTCCCTTTATATGTGTCTTATGTGCGTCTCTGCCTCTTCCTTTATGACAGTGTGTCTCTGCTGCCTCTCTCTTTACCTGTGTCTCTGCCTCTCTCTTTACCTGTGTCTCTGCCTCTCTCCCTTTACCTGTGTCTCTGCCTCTCTCTTTACCTGTGTCTCTGTCTCTCCCTTTATGTGTGTCTCTGTCTCTCCCTTTATGTGTGTCTCTGTCTCTCCCTTTACCTGTGTCTCTGTCTCTCCCTTTACCTGTGTCTCTGCCTCTCCCTTTATGTGTGTCTCTGCCTCTCTCCCTTTTCCTGTGTCTCTGCCTCTCCCTTTTCCTGTGTCTCTCCGTCTCTCTTTTCCTGTGTCTCTGTCTCTCCTTACCTGTGTCTCTGCCTCTCCCTTTATGTGTGTCTCTGCCTCTCCCTTTTCCTGTGTCTCTCCCCTCTCTCTTTTCCTGTGTCTCTGTCTCTCCCTTTACCTGTGTCTCTGCCTCTCCCTTTATGTGTGTGTCTCTGCCTCTCCTTTTTCCTGTGTCTCTCCCTCTCTCTTTTCCTGTGTCTCTGTCTCTCTCCCTTTACCTGTGTCTCTGTCTCCCTTCACCCGTGCCTCTGTTTCTCTCCCTGTACCTCCGTCTGTCTGCCCATTACCTGTGTCTCTGTCTCCCTTCACCCGTGCCTCTGTTTCTCTCCCTGTACCTCCGTCTGTCTGCCCATTACCTGTGTCTCTGTCTCCCTTCACCTGTGCCTCTGTTTCTCTCCCTGTACCTGCGTCTGTCTGCCCATTACCTGTGTCTCTGTTCCTCCCTTTCCCAGTGTCTGTTTCTTCCTTTTCCTGTGTCTGTCTACCCATTACCTGTGTCTCTGTTCCTCCCTTTCCCAGGGTCTGTTTCTTCCTTTTCCTGTGTCTGTCTACCCATTACCTGTGTCTCTGTCTCCCTTCATCTGTGTTTTTTGCCCATTACCTGGGTCTCTTCTTCCTTTTCCTGTGTCTGTCTGCCCATTACCTGTGTCTCTGTTCCTCCCCTTTCCAGGGTCTGTTTCTTCCTTTTCCTGTGTCTGTCTACCCATTACCTGTGTCTCTGTCTCCCTTCATCTGTGTTTTTTGCCCCTTACCTGGGTCTCTTCTTCTTTTCCTTTTCTGTGTGTCTGCCCATTACCTGTGTCTCTGTTCCTCCCTTTCCCAGGGTCTGTTTCTTCCTTTTCCTGTGTCTGTCTACCCATTACCTGTGTCTCTGTCTCCCTTCATCTGTGTTTTTTTTGCCCATTACTGGGTCTCTTCTTCCTTTTCCTGTGTCTGTCTGCCCATTACCTGTGTCTCTGTTCCTCCCTTTCCCAGGGTCTGTTTCTTCCTTTTCCTGTGTCTGTCTACCCCATTACCTGTGTCTCTGTTCCTCCCTTTCCCAGTGTCTGTTTTCCTTTGCCTTTTGCTCTCTTTACCTCTCTCTGTCTGTCATTACCAGTATCTTTGTGTCGCCCTTAATCTCTTTCTATCGCCCTGTACCTGTGCCACTGTTTCTCCTTTATCTGTCTTTCTGTCGCCTTTGACCTGGGTCTGCGTCTCTCTTTACGTGTTGTTTCTCTCTGTCTGTCTCCCTTCACCTAACTGTCGCTGTGTGCTTTTACCTCGTGTCTGTCCATCCTTCGTCTATGTGTGTTGTTCTTCCTTTTACCATTCTGTCTGTCTCCCCTTGACCTGTGGCTGTGTCTCCTTTTTAACCGTGTCTCTCTTTTTTAACTGTGTGTCTGCCCTTTACCTGTGTGTCTGCCTTTAGCTATGTGTCAGCCTTTGCCTGTGTGTCTGCCTTTAGCTATGTGTCTGTCTTTAGCTATGTGTCTGCCTTGAGCTATGTATCTGCCTTTAGCTATGTGTCTGCCTTGAGCTATGTGTCTGCCTTTGCCTGTGTGTATGCCTTTAGCTATGTGCCTGCCTTTAGCTATGTGTCTGTCTTTAGCTATGTGTCTGCCTTGAGCTATGTGTCTGCCTTTGCCTGTGTGTCTGCCTTTAGCTATGTGTCTGCCTTTGCCTGTGCGTCTGCCTTTAGCTATGTGTCTGCCTTGAGCTATGTGTCTGCCTTTAGCTCTGTGTCTGCCTTTAGCTATGTGCCTGCCCTTTGCTGTGTGTCTGCCTTTAGCTATGTGCCTGCCTTTAGCTATGTGTCTGCCTTTAGCTATTTTTGTCTGCCTTGAGCTATGTGTCTGCCTTTAGCTGTGTGTCTGCCTTTACCTGTATCTCTTATCTTTCATTGATTATGTGTCTGTCTCAAGGTACCTGTGTGTCTGTCTGTCTATCTGTCTGCCTGCTGCCTGTCTGTTTGTCTGTCTGTCTTTTCAAGAGCCTCTGTCTCTCTTTTACAGGTCTCTGTCTCCCCTTTACCTGTGTCTGTTTGCATACACCTGTTTCTCTCTCTCTCCTTTGTCTGTGTTTCTGTTTCCCTACGTCTGCTTGTCTCCCCTTTTATCTGTGTCTCTGTTTCCCTTTAAATACGTGTGTCTGTCTATCGTTTACGTGTGTCTCAGTCTATCATTGCCCGTGTCTCTTTTTCCCTTTAGACGTATGTATGTCTTTTACCTGTCTCTGTCTCCCCTTTAAATACGTGTGTCTGTCTGTGTTTTACCTGTGTCTCTGTCTCCCTTTAAATACGTGTGTGTCTGTCTGTCTTTTTACCTGTGTCTCTGTCTCCCTTGAAACACGTGTGTCTGTCTGTCTCTTGCCCTGTGTCTCTGTCTCCCTTCAAACACGTGATTGTCTGTCTCTTACCTGTGTCTCTCTGTCTCCCTTCAAACACGGGTGATTGTCTGTCTCTTGCCTGTGTCTCTGTCTCCCTTCAAACACGGGTGATTGTCTGTCTCTTGCCTGTGTCTCTGTCTCCCTTCAAACACGTGTGATTGTCTGTCTCTTACCTGTGTCTCTGTCTCCCTTGAAACACGTGTGATTGTCTGTCTTTTACCTGTGTCTCTGTCTCCCTTCAAACACGTGTGATGTGTCTGTCTCTTGCCTGTGTCTCTGTCTCCCTTCAAACACGTGTGATTGTCTGTCTCTTGCCTGTGTCTCTGTCTCCCTTCAAACACGGGTGATTGTCTGTCTTTTACCTGTGTCTCTGTCACACTAAAAACGTGTGTGTCTGTCTGTCTTTTACCTGTGTCTCTGTCTCCCTTGAGACACGTGTGTCTGTCTGTCTTTTACCTGTATCTCTGTCTCCCTTGAGACACGTGTGTCTGTCTGTCTTTTACCTGTGTCTCTGTCTCCCTTGAGATACGTGTGTCTGTTTGTCTTACACCCGTGTCTCTGTCTCCCTTTGAAACACATGTGTCTGTCTGTCTCCCTTGAGACACGTGTGTCTGTCTGTCTTTTACCTGTGTGTCTCTGTCTCCCTTGAGATACGTGTGTCTGTCTGTCTGTCTTTTACCTGTGTCTCTGTCTCCCTTGAGACACGTGTGTCTGTCTGTCTTTTACCTGTGTCTCTGTCTCCCTTGAGGTACGTGTGTCTGTCTGTCTTACACCCGTGCCTCTGTCTCCCTTGAAACACGTGTGTCTGTCTGTCTTACACCCGTGTCTCTGTCTCCCTTGAGATACGTGTGTCTGTCTGTCTTTTACCTGTGTCTCAGTCTGCCTTTACCCGTGTCTCTGTCTCCTTTGAAACACGCGTGTCTGTCCCTCCGTCTTTTACGCCTGTGTCTCTGTAACTCTTTAAAGACGTGTGTGTCTGTCTGGCTGGCTGTCTGTCTGTCTGTCTTGTCACCTGTGTCCCTGTCTCCCCTCTTTACCTCTCCCCCCCCTGCCTTGGGGGCTTCTGGCCGGGCTGCGCCTGCGCTGAGGAAAGTTGCCGGTGCCGCTGCGGTCGAGCTGGCAGTGACGTCCCCTT
>JADBJO010000168.1:40000-42500 GCA_016801955.1 Conus betulinus
GGGGGGGGGGGGTTAATGCTTATATTCATGCACCAAGACAAAAATTGTTCTTTATAGCTGTCAGAGACAAAAAGAAAGGAAAGAAATCGCAAGAAGAAGAAGTAAAGAAGAAAAAGTAAAGCAGAAGAAAAAGAAAAAAAAAAAAAAAAAAAAAGAAAAAAAGAGAGATAATATTCAGGGTCGATCGGGGCGGGCTGGCTGGAGGAAGAGGGGATGGGGGAGGGGAGAGGGGGGAGGGAGGGGAAGGGAAGAGGTGGGAGGGGGGCTGCTAAGAAAATGGACCAGCATCCAAAGCACACAGGGTGCACAAAGAAACTCCGCGAGGGCCAGGCCAGGAGAGCGCAGGGAGGAGGAGGAGGAGGAGGAGGAGGGAGAGGAGAGAGAGAGAGAGAGAGAGAGAGAGGGGGGGGGGGGAAGCAGCAGCGATCGATGCGACTGCCGGGCCACACAGAAAAGCCGCTTCAAAGGGCTGCACCACCCTCTTTCCTCTATCCAAGCAGAGAGAGAGAGAGAGAGCAGAGAGAGAGAGAGAGAGAGAGAGAGAGAGAAGCACCGGGTAAATTGCACAGGGTGGAGTACCCGTCACCCCGCCCGCCACACCGTAAAGTAGGCTCCCCGGGAGCCGGGTGACCCCCCTTGCCGACGAGCATCCCCCCTACCTCAAGTTTTGGCCTAGGATGGATGGAGGAATATATCAAAGCTTGATGTTCCGGAAAAGTGACATCTCTCTCTCTCTCTCTCTCTCTCTCTCTCTCTGTCTCTGTCTCTCTCTCCCTCCCTCCCCCCCCTCTCTCTCTCTCTCTCTCTCTCTCTCTCTCTCTCTCTCTCTCTCTTTCTACTCAGGGCGAGGACTGGATGTGAAAAAAAACACATCAGTGCGTATCTATTATCCTCGTAAATAAAGAATTTTTGTCTTCTCTTGTCTTTTCTCTCTCTCTCTCTCTCTCTCTCTCTCTCTCTCTCTCTCTCTCTCTCTCATTAAACAACATTTCGTTCGTTCGTTCGTTCTCTCTCTCTCACACACACACACACCTTTTCTTTCGGGGTTTTGTTTCTTATTTTTGTTTTCTTTTGTCTCCCAAACCTATACAAGTTTTCGAAAAGGCGGAGGAAGAAAAAGGTTAGGAGACAGATATTCAAACTAGCACGAACGGATCACCAGGGACTAGTTCACTGAGCACCACCGCATGAAAAAACTTCTCTCTCTCTCTCTCTCTCTCTCTCTCTCTCTCTCTCTCAAAGTATATCCAACCTTCAAACCCCCCCCCCAAAAAAAAAAAACACACACACACACACAAAAAAAAAAACTGGACAGCACAGGGCAGGACAGGACAGGGAGCGGTTGCTGGGTAGGGGGTGGTGGGGGGGGTGGGTGGTAGTGGGAGTGGGAGGGGGGGTAGTACTCCGGGATGGGGACACCGGTACCAGGCCTGCCTCCCTCACCACACAGAAAGACATCTGGGCGGAGGACGGCAGAGAGGATGGGCTGAGCCGATCGATGCCAACCCCTGCCAGCGGACAGGTAACCGGAAGATGAAGCGAAAATCTTTGAGAACTGTTCATCAGGCCAGCCCGGGCCGGCCTGTGTCTGTCTCTTCGGCCAGAACCCGGGAGAGAGAATGAGAGAGAGAAGGGGGTGGGGGTTGGAATGGGAGAGGTGGGGGTGGGGGTATAAGGAGAGTGCAGATAATGGGGGGGGGGGGGGGGGGGGGGGTGTGGAGAGTGGAGGGAAGGGGGTGGGGGCCTATTACGATGTGCAAAGAAGACTTTGAAGAACTGGAAATGAAAGGAGCACGGTGGGTGGGGTGGGGTGGGGGGAAGTGGGGGTGGGGGTGGGGGGGTAGATGGCGAGGAGGATGGAGGACTGGGGGGGGTGGGAGAGGGGGGGGGGGTTGGTGGAGTTTTATCTCTGAGAGGTCCCGGGACGGACGGCGGATCGAAGACCACTGTCCTCTTTTCCTTAGACAACAATAGGGTAGGGGTGAGGGAAGGGGAGAGAGAGAGAGAGAGAGAGAGAGAGAGAGAGAGAGAGAGAGAGAGAGAGAACGCACAAAGATGCTATTAAAATTGTCAGACCTTGCGAACGTTGTTCCGTTCTCACATCTGATTGTATGACATTCATGTTGATTACTTCCCTTTCGTTCTTCCTTTTTTTTTTTTTTTTTTTTCTTTTTTTTTTCTTTTTTCTTTTTTTTTTTTTTTTTTTTTTTTGCCAATTCAAAGCATTCTTTTAATTCACACGATAGGTATTGGAAAAATTTGTCAATAATTTTTTTTCTCCATTTTTTTTTTTTAATTTGCAGAGCCTGTGGTTTCGAAAACCAAAAGTTTTTGTTGTTGTTGTTGTTGTTGTTCTTCCATTAATCTTTAAGTGCTCCGTAACAAGCATACAGGTGTCAGAAATACGTCTATGGTGAGGTTTCTCTTCTCACGTGTCTAAGAGTGCGTTTTTTCGCTGGACGGACGCACCCATTCAGGAGATGACATTGAGGTGGTGGTC
>JADBJO010000168.1:47500-55000 GCA_016801955.1 Conus betulinus
ATAGACTTAAAACAACCAGACTTTCTGTCAGCCGGAGTAGCTCAGCTGGGAGAGTGTTTTGATTGTTCAATTCCACTTCAATCCTGAGTTACGACACTTTTTTTTTCAAGGGGTTGAAGCTTGTCTAAGGCAAAGGGTGTGAAGGTAGGGGGGAGGGGGGGGGATGGAAGGAGGGAGTGGGGAGGGGGGATGAGGGTGGGGGACAGAAGGAAATGGAGGACGTGAGGCGGGATGGGAATAAGAAAAAAAGGGTGAGATGGCGGAAAGTGAAGAGAAATCACAGGGGGGGAGGTGGGGGGGGGGAGGGAGGGGCAGCATGGAGATGGGGGGAGGGGGGGAAGCAGGGAGAGGACCACTAGTGTATGTTTTTTCTCTAAACAGGCATTTTCCTTCGTCTGCCCTTCCATCTGCTTACGTGTTCAAGTCTTGGGAGAATGAAATGTTATGTTGAATAGTATCAGACCCTGGTGGAGTCCAACACGATGAACAGTCACATTTCTGTCATTGTTTACGGGTGTAGTCATAGCCCGAGTCAGTTAGTAGGCTAAACATGAGAGCTGGTGGAAGGGAGAAGAAGGGAAATCTTTCCAGTGTGTGTTAGACCACTCTGATAGTGTGTATTAAACCACTCTGATTGTGCGTTTTATTCTTTCTTTTTTATGTATCTGAAACATGCATGTGTGAAAACTGCGAGCAAATCGTTGCTGTGTCGGGAATGAACAGATCGTTGATATGACTGCTCTGTTGGATAAGCTGGAACGTGATTTTTGTACTTCCAGTTCTTATAGAACAGGGAGCACTTTACAATGGGAACGAAGAAATGCTGTCTCTCTGTCTCTCTGTCCGTGGTCAAAATTTGTTCCACTCGCTCCAGACAAAACTTCTGGGCCGATCTTTCTGAGCATTTCTAGGTATGTTCATTATGGGTCACGGATGATGCCCGATGTTTTAGTTTACCAGAATAGTACCGTTACTAACGGCTATAACGACCCAAAACGGTTTTTCTTCTTTATGGAATATCTCAGTGACGAAATAAATTATGACGCATGTTTGATTGTGGTGTCAAATACATTACAACGCATGTTTGATTGTGACGTTTCTCAGGAAGATAAACTGGTAGTACGTTTATATGCTTTGCATCTTGTTTTAAACCGTATTGAACGTGTCATTGTTGTGGTGGCAGACGTTCAAGGGTCATCCTACACCCCCAAAAAAAATGCATTCCTATTTGGCAGTATAGAGTGTATTCCGATTGGTCAATGTAAAGAGCCTGTATGATTGGCCAGTGTAAAGAGTCTACTCCAACTGGTCAGTGCAGAGAGGCTATTTCAACTGGTCAATATAAAGAATCTGTTCCAGTTGCTCTGTGTAAAGAGACTATTCCAACTGGTCAGTCCAGAGAGACTATTTCAGCTGGTCAGTATAAAGAATCTGTTCCAACTGGTCAGTGTAAAGACTCTATTCCAACTGGTCAGTAAAAAGAGTCTTCTTTTTCCTTCTGTATGCGCAGGCTGATACTTCTGCGGACACTCCCTATATAGACAAGCAAGGATTAATCCCATATACCCCAACAAAGAGAATGGAGTTTTGTGTGTATGACTGTTTAGTATTCCGCTATTAAGGCAGCCATAATCCAGCTTCGGGGAAGGCGCATGCTGTGTGTGTAACGTGTCATCCATACCAACAGCCAAACTGGCCTTCTCTTCCGAAAGTTGGTGACGGGATTTTACATGTGTGCAAGATGTTATGCGTGCGTTCACACACGGAACCTCGGTTTGCAGTCTCATTCGAAGGACTGTATGGGAAATGGAGCCAGAACCAACGTTAACTCCGAGGGGAAAATCCCCCTGTACCGAAACGGCCCAGTGGAGACTCGAATTCGCAACCCCGGGATCATCAAGATTACGAGTCCGGCGCGCTCTACCACTGAGCTATTCGGGCCCCCGTCCAAGGAGTCTATTCCGATGGTCAGTGCAAAGAGTGTATTCCGATTGGTCAGTGCAAAGAGTCTGTTCCTACTGGTCAGTGCAAAGAGGCTATTCCTATTGGTCAGTGCAAAGAGTCTGTTCCTATTGTCAGTCCAAAGAGTGTATTTCTATTGGTCAGTGCAAAAGAGGCTATTCCGATTGGTCGGTATAAAGAGTCTATTCCTATTGGTCAGCACGAAGAGTTTATTCCTCTTGGTCAGTGCAAAGAGTCTATTCGTATTGGTCAATGCAAAGAATCTATTCGTATTGGTCAGCACAAAGAGTTTATTCCTATTTGGTCAGTGCAAAGAGTCCATTTTTATTGGTCAGTGCAGAGAGACTATTCCGAGTGGCTGAGAATATCAACTGATCCTGATTTGGCAAACTTTACTCTATACATCTTCCATTGTAGTGTGCCCATCCGTTTCTATCTTGTCTTCTCTGATATTTCATGGGAAAAAAGAAAACCGTTCGTGTTTTGTCGCCTTCTGAGTTGTGCAGACAGGAATGGCTCACAGCATGACCCCCTAAGCGGGTTGAAAGGATGCACGAGCAGCTTTCGATTTCACCGGCAGTGAGGCACCGGAAGTAAATTGTGAGCCAACCGGAAGTAAATTTCTCTTTCTCACGCCAACCCACAGTCTGTCTGTCTCTCTCTCTCTCTCTCTCTCTCTCTCTCTCTCTCTCTCTCTCAAACATACTGGATGTGCAGTGGAACCTCTGAGAGCCCCCCCCCCCTTCCTCCCTCTCCCCTACAATTCCCCTGGCTCTACCACTGATTCTCAGTCAGGAGACCAAAGTGGATTCTGGAGTCGTAACAATAGGGTACAACTCGATCTTTCCCCTCATCTGTCAGTGAAGAGGTAAGTATTTCAACTTTCACCCCTTCTTTGTCATGTGTGTGTGTGTGCGTGTGTGTGTGTGTGTGTGTGTGTGTGTGTGTGTGTGTGTGTGTGTGTGTGTGTGTGTGTGTGTGTGTGTGCGCGCGCGCGCGCCTACGTCTTGTCCTAGTATTAGAATGTACGGATCTGCGTATTGTTCCACACTACTTATTTTGTTCCAGATTAGATTAAACAAGTAAATTTAATAGTGGGGGAGGTGGAGGAAGGGGGGGGGCAGTGTTTTAAATTTTAAAAATTGACACAGAGAGAGATGGGGGGGAGGGGGGGGGGGAGAGAGAGAGAGAGAGAGAGAGAGAGAGAGAGAGAGAGAGTTAGTAATATTTCGGTAGGCAACTTACTGTTAACAACTCATTTTTTTTTTCGGTACCAGATGGTCTCCATGGAAGTAACCCTCATTTTGGACATCTCGCGCAGTTTTCCACATTACGCGGCAGATCCAGTCGTTAGCGCTTATTAAAGGCACAGGTGTGATGGAAGATGCCATTACCGTGAAAAGCGACTGCATGCTGATGTTCCGTAAGCGTTGTTGCGTACGTCGGAAAATGGAGCAACCAATTCCAGAGTGGTGGTGTATTGTGCCAGACGCGATGCAGTTTTCAGCTTTTGTATTTAATCAAAGTTAAGAACAAAAGAACTTTTCAAATGTCAGACAGAAGCCGCCAGTCAAGAAAAAAAAAAAAAAAAAAACGGAGACGCTGAAAGGTCGAGGGAACAAATTTAAACGTGACGCTGCCAGGGATGATGGGGTGTATGATGTTCCCGCGTCTGAGAATATGTCGTCTGCTTCGCCCAAAGAGGATAGGGGGACAGTGTACCTACATATAACAAAATGTACTTTGACAATATGGTAGGTTTTTTTTTGTGTTTGTTTGTTTGTTTTTTTTTGTTTGTTTGTTACAGTGGTCATGATGGAAAACGAAAGTGTACATTCAAAATGATCGGATTCTGTCATAACCAGTGTAGATTTTTTATCTGTGACAGAAGCTGAAGTTTGGGTGTGTTTTTTGTTTTCGTTTTTTTTTGTTTTTTTTTTTCAGAAGATGAAACTGTTGTATTCCTAATAGATGTTATATTTCGAGGGTTGACTGCCAGAACCCAGTATCTCATACACATATATATATAAGAGAGATACTGGGTTATTTTAATGACCTCGTTTTGTCAACTATTCCTTGCATGCGTATCACCTTTTATGGCAGCAATTCATATGCTCTTTTTTTTGCACTTTTCTATTGAAGGATTTTGTTGCTTTGGTTATCAAAGCTTCATTTTTCATCACCAAGTCGTCCCTTTGGTCATAAACTGGAAAAAAAAGGGAACGGGCTACCTATTATTTCTCCATTTTCAACAGACTGAACGGGCTACCTATTATTTCCCCATTTTCAACAGACTCAAAATGTCAGTTTTCATTCACACTTCAAATTCTGCTTTTCATTTCTGTGTATGTTCAGTCGCTCCATCCTTCAGTACCTCACAGTTTTCTCAGAGGGGGGAGGGGGCGGGGGGGGGGGGGGGGGGGTGGCTTTGAGTGATGGCACCCTGAAGGAGATCCTTGTTTCAACCATGCCTGCACAAGGTGTTTCAGAGTTTTTGCGCTCTTTAAGTAAAACTAGCAAATTGAAAAAAAAAAATTAAAATCAGAAACGGTTTACGCTCATCGAGACCCAATAAATTCGAATATCAAAAAATAGATGGCTGGAATAGATAGATAGATAGATAGATAGACAGACAGACAGACAGACAGACAGACAGATAATAAGACGCGCGTGTGTTTGTGTGTGTGTGTGTGTGTGTGTGTGTGTGTGTGTGTGCGCGCGTCTTTGTGTGTGTGTGTGTGTGTGTGTGTGTGTGTGTGTGTGTGTGTGTGTGTAGCACAGCTTGTTTCTTGACACTCATCCCAAGCTTGTAATAGCTGCCTTTCATGGCGTTGTCAACACACAAGAGTGGGGGAGTGAAGATAGATAACTATCCCCTTCCCCACCGTCACTTCAAGAAGCACCAGAGTGCAGAAAAAAAAAAACTAAACAATGTGGACGTACGCCAGCATTCGTGCCTGCATCATGTTGAAACACAGACGCCCCAGAGAACAGTCATCAAACTTCCTGGACTTCTTCTCCTTGCCTGTCCGCTCCCACTGCTCTGCTGACGTGAAGTGATGACACTGGCTGTCGGCTAGGCCATAAACCAAAATGGCCTCCATCATCATCTCCGAAGTCATGCGCTGTTGAATCCTTCCGGCATCCATCTTTGCGTGTGATTGTGCTCGCCGGGAGACCACTCCGCCGCCCGCAATTTATTTTTGCTGTGAGTTATCTGTAAATTGTGGCCTCCGCTGCGTGCAGAGACAATATCGGCTGAGCCTGTTTTTCTTTCTTTCTTTCTCCCCCTGAGGAGGTCGGGAGAGGGATGGGGGGGGAGGGGGGGGGGGGATTAGGGTCGTGGGTCTGGAAAGGGATTTTTGTGGAGGCGGAGGGAGGACGGGTGGGGAGGGGGGTGAGTGGTGGTGATGGGGTCACTTGCCTTCATAGCGCAGCCGACATTTTAGCGACCGCGAGAGTGTTTACAAACTATTCTGTAACTGCAAGCCATGTTCTCCAACAGAATTCCACGAACCATGAATTACATTCAAAACAGAACATACAACCAAATCTTCCATCACAACAGTAAGCAAATAAGCTTTCGAAACATTGAGCTGATTCACACACTAACAAAGGCACTAACGAAAACTGACAAGACTGACTCAGTGACTTGTGACCAATTCACTAACTGACCAACTGACCAGCCCACGGATTGTAACCTAACGAATATGGAACAGGAACACCACCAACCCTACCTCCACCTCCTATCCCCGACCACCCACCCTCCCCACCCCATCCCTAATATTCGTATATGTCGTGAAGAGACGTTCTGTAAAGCGATTGACGTGAGCTGAACAAACTCGCCAATCAATCAAATAACAAGCTAAATGAATTATTTGAACGAAAAACAAAAACATCAGCGCCAACGACAACAACAAACAAGTCAGCCAAGTTTCTCCACCGCACTGTAGAACCTCTAGTATTGATCCCCTTTCACCTTCCCCCTTCTCCCTTCCCCCCCGATCCCCCCCCCCCCCCCCCCCGGCCGATCCCTCACCCCTATTTCTTTTAACCCTGACTTGGGGGGGGGGGGGGGGGAGGGGAGAGAAGAGAGGCAGCCAAGCTTTCAGGTACTTTTGTGCTGCTGTTGTGTTGAGTGTGTGTGTGTGTTGTGTGTGTGTGTGTGTGTGTTCGTGTTCGTGTGTGTGTGTGTGTGTGTGTGTGTGTGTGTGTGTGTGTGTGTGTGTGTGCGCGCGCGCGTGCGCGCGCGCGCGTGTGTGTGTGTGTGTGTGTCTGTGTGTCTGTGTGTGTTCGTGTTCGTGTGTGTGTGTGGTGCGTGCGTGTTCGCGTGTGTGCGCACGCGCGCGCGCGTGTGTGTGTATATGTGTGCGTGCATGCGTGTGTGTGTGTGTTTTGTGTGTGTGTGTGTGTGTGTAGAAGGAAGGGGGGGGGGGTGTAGAAGTAGGATGAGATAGGGGGAGAGTCGTAGCGGGACAGGGTGAGAGGAGGAAGAAAAAGACTGCTGCTGCTGGCTGGCGGGGGAGGGGGGGGGGGAGCGATGGGAGAAGGGGGGGCAGGGGGAGGAAACTGTGGAAATGACTAGGAGGAAAGAGAACAGGCTTATCTGACCAGCTGTCGCCCGGCACATGAGAGAGGGGAAGGGGGGGGGGGAGAGGAGAGGGATATGGGAGTGGGTAATGGCAGAGAGAGGAGGGTGGGGGAGGAGGGGCGTAGGTGACGAGGCAATAGAGAGAGAGGGACAAAGGGGAAAGGGGTTTGTCATTGATCGGAGGAAGAGGAACGAGCCCCCCACCCACCCCACCCCACCCCCATCTCCCCTCCGCTCCCCACCGCCACCTCCCCCACCCCAACCACCAACGTTTCATTTCCCTTTTTTTTTTTTTTTTTTTTTTTTTTTACTGTTTGTATTAGTTCATTTATTCATCTACATTCCTGAGTATCGCAGTAGTGGCCTCTCTTGTCGCTCTCAACCTGTGAAAGATGAAATTTGTCCCCCCCCCTTCTTCTCTACACCCCCCCCCCCCTCCCCCAACACCCCCCCCCCCCCCCTCCCTTCTCAACCAAGCCGACGACACTGACCGAGCGCGACCGACGAGAGATGAGATGTTTGGGGGAGTTTGCTGAGTGAGGTGTCTGTGTGTGTGAGGCCTGTACCGGGGGATAGTGGCTGTGCGATTGATGGGAGATGGACGCGCACCTGCATCAGAGACGAGGTGAAGGGCACTTGGTGAGTGAGGGGTGGGTGTGTGTGGTAGGAGTCCGTGTGTGACTCGGGTTGGCGGTGATGCCGGGCTGTGGGGCTGGCACCTTTCAGTGGGGTGTGGACTCAGGGTCAGCTGTGTTCTTCTCCTGTGGCCGTGTGTGTGTGGAACTACTGGCTGTTTTGTTGGAGGACGCAGAAGGGGTTCTTGTGTCGTCGTCGTTGTTGTTGTTGTTGTTGTTGTGTGTTGTGTGAGTGTGTGTGTAAGTGTGTGTAAGTGTGTGGGTATGTGTGTGTGTGTGTGTGTGTGTGTGTGTGTGTGTGTGTGTGTCTGT
>JADBJO010000168.1:70000-82500 GCA_016801955.1 Conus betulinus
GTCCGTCCGTCCGTCTGTCTGTCTGTCTGTCTCTCTCTCTCTCTCTCTCTCTCTCTCTCTCTCTCTCTCTCTCTGCCCGCTCTGTCTTCTCTTCTGTGCTCTTCTGGTCTGTGTGTGAGTGAGTGAGTGATGTGTACGCGTGGATACGTAGGTAGGTGTGGTGTTGGTATAATGGGACTGTTGTGCCTGCCTGGACCCGACTTTCGACTCTTGGGGCAGACACTTCAGAAACCATAGCAATGGAAAGATCTTCGAACAGACCGACACACCAGTCAGAGTATAGTAAGGACAGGGGGGAGAAAAAGGGGGGGGGGGGGGGGGGGGGGGGGGGGGGGGAGGGGGGACGGAGGACGAGGTCACACCTCAGCTGACCCTAGCGTTACCAAGAACTGTTGGTAAGCTCTGACAATTAATGCGTGATAGGCAAAGATTTGTATGAAGAAAATGTGCAACGAAAAAGAAATGAATTGAAAGGAAAAAGAAAAGAAAAGAAGATATGATTCGCAGGTTCTTGCATTTCATGTTTTATCCAAATAGAAATTCAAACCGAATGCAAAGGAGAGAGACTCTTCCCACCAACCCACAACCCACCCAAAACCCCCCAACCACAACCACCCCCAAAAACCCCACCCCCCCAACACCCACAACCACCACACAAACCCACCCACCCCCCAACCCCCAACCAAACACCCACCACCCCCAACCCCCCCACCACCAAACCCCCACCAAACACCCCAACAACCAACACCACCCAACCCCCACCCCAAACCACACAACCACCACACCACCCCCCACCCCACACACACCACCCACACCAAAACCAAAACACAACCCATTAAAAAAAAAACCAAACCCCACCCCCCAACCCCCCAACCAACCCCCCAAACCACACCTCCACACCCAACCAACAACCACCAAAACACCCGAAAACCCAAACCCCACGCAACCCCCCACCACCCGCAACACCCCCCACACACACCCAACCACCCCCCCCCACAAACACAACCCCAAACACCAAACACACCCCACACCAACACAAACCCCCCCCAACAACCCCCCAACACACAACAAACCCCACCAACACCCCACCCCCACAACACCCAACCCAAACCCCACCCCCACCCCCACCCCCACAAACCAAAAACAACCCCACCAACCCCCCACCAACCAAACAAACCCCCAACCACCCCAACCCCACCCCAAACCCACAACCAACCCACACAAACCCACCCACAACACCCACACCCCACACCCACCCCCAACCACCCCACCACAACACCCCCCACACCCCCCCACCCCCACAACACCAACCCAAACCCACACCCCACCCACCCCCCACACAACACCCCCCCCCACCCCCCCAACCCCCCACCCCAGGCCACCCCAACCACCCCACCAAACCACAACCAACACCCCCCCACAACCCCAACCCCCCACCCACACCCAACCCACCCCCCCCCAACCCACCTCCCCACAACCCCACCCAACCAAACCCCCACCACCCACCCCCCCAACCCCCCACGAAACCCCACCCAAACCCCCCCCCCACCAAACAACACCACCAAACAACACCAAAAAAACACCCCACCACCAACCCCCCCCCCCACCCAAACCACCACCCCCCCACCCGCCCACCCACAAAACCACGACCCCAAAAACCCCACCACCCCCCCCCCCCCACAACCCCACCACCCCACCTCCCAACCACCACAACCCCCCCAACAAACCCCAACCCCCCCCCCACCACACCCAAACCCCAAAACACCAACCCCACCCCCCCCCCCCAACCCATTAACATTTAAAAACCAAACCAAAAACCCCCCCCCCCAACCACACCACCCCCCACCCACCCCCCCCCCCCCAAACCCCCCACAAACCCAACAACAAACCCACCCACCCCCCAAACCCCGCACACCCCCACCCACCACCCCAAACACAAAAAAACACCCCCCCCCAAACCCCCCAACCCCCCCACCCCCACAAAAAACACACCACCCCCCCACCCCCCCACAACCCCAAAACCCCCAACCAAAAAAAACCCCCAAACAACCCCCCCCCCCCACCCCACACAAACCCCACACACCCCCCTCACACCCAACCAACCCCACACCAGAAACCCCCCCAACCAAAAACCCCCCCACCCCCCCACCCACCACCCCACCAAAAACCCCAACAACCCAACACCCCACCCCCCCAACCCCCCCCACAACACCCACCCCAAAAAACCCCCCAAACCACCACCCCAACCCCAAACAAAAACACAACCCCCCCCCCCACCACACCCCCCCCCCCCACCCCCCCCCACCAAACACCCAACACCCCCCAACCCCCACCCCCACACCACCCCCCCCACTCCCCCACACCCCCCCCCCCCCCCCAACCAACCCCCCCCCCCCCCCCCCCCCCCCCCCCCCCCCCACCCCACCCCCCCAACCCCCCCCCACCAAACACCCCCACCCCCCAAACACCCCCCACAACCCCCCCCCACACCCCCCCCCCCCCCAAACCCCAAAAACACCCACCACCCCCCCCCCACCCCCCCCACCACAACCCCCCCCCCCCCCCCCACCCACCCCCCCACCCCCCCCCCCACACCACCCAAAACCCCCCCCACCCCCCCCCAAGGAAAAAACCCCCACCCCCCCCCCCAACCCCCACCACCACACCCCACCCCCCACATCTCCACAGCACACCCCCCCCCCCCAACCCCCCCCCCCCCCCAACCCTACCCCCCCCCCCCCCCCACCACACCCCAACCCACCCCCCCCCCCACCCCAACAAAACCCCCCACCCCAACCCCACCCCCAACCCCACCCACCCCCCCACCCCCACCCCACCCACCCCCCACCCCAAACACCCCACCCACACCACCCAACAAACACACTCCCCCCACCACACCCCCCCCCCCAACATACCCAACCCCACCACACCCCCCCCCACACCCAAACAAAAACCCCCCAACCCCCTCCCCCATCCCCCTCACCAATCCTCACCCCCCCCCCCCACCCCACCCCAACACCACCACACCCAAAAGCCCACCACCCCCCCCCCACCCCCACCCCACCCTTACACCCCCCCCCCCACCCACCAATAGACCCACTATTCCCCTACCCCCCCCCTCAACCCCCCCAACCCCCCCCCCCACCCCCCCCCCCCAACCCCCCCCCTCACGCCACCCTCCCACCCCCCACCAAATAGACCCACTAAAACTCCTCCCCCCCTTTCCCACCCTAACAAACACCACTCACACCCCCCCCCCACCCCCAACCACCCCCACCACCCCCGCCCCCCCCCCAACCACCCCAACCTAGCCCCACCCACTCCCCACCCACCCAAACCCAGCCCCCCGCCCATACCCCATCCCCCCACCCTACCCCAACAACCCCCCACCCCCCCTCCCCCCCCCCCCCCCCCCCCCCATCACATCCCCACTGACCAAATTTCCCCAACACCCCCCACCCCCCAACCTCCACCGCCCCCCCAAACCCCAACCCCCCCCCCCCCCCCACCCTACCCCCCCCCCCCCCAACCCCCACCACCCCTCACTCAACCCCACCATCCCCCCCCCTCCAGTTCAACACCAAACCCAAACCTCCACCCCCCCCCCCACCCCCCACCACTCCCCTCTTTCCCCCTTTTCCCTACTCCCACCCCCACAACCCCCCCCCAGCCCCCCACCCACCCCCCCTCCCCCCTTCACCCCCCCCAACCCCACCCCCCCCACTCCCCCTCAAACCCTGACCCCACTTCCCCACCCTAGCCCCCATCACATAATCCCCCCACTTTCCCCCCCCCTTCCCCCCCTTACCACCCCCCCACCCCCCCATTTCCCCCCTTCCACCACTCCCTTCCCCCGCCCTCCCCCACCCCACCCCCCTCCACCCCAACCTTCCCCCCCCTCCTTCCCACACGTATCCCCTCCCCCCCATACTTTCCCCCCACCCCCACCCCCCTCCCCCCATTTCCCCCGGGGTCTACCCCCTTACCGCACCCCCCCCCCCTTCCCCTCCCCCCCACTACCCATCTTCCCCCCCCCATTCCCCCACTCCCCAAATTCTACCCCCTCACTCCACTCACACACCCCTTCACTCTCCCCCCCACCCACCCTACCCCCGTACACCAAACTACCCCCCACACCACCCAATCTCCCCCCCCACCCCTCATCTCCTTTTCCCCCCTTCCATTTTCCCTCTCCTGTCTTTCACCCCAGTCACCACCCCCCCCGTCCCCCCCCCTCCATCTGCACCATAACCCCTCCTCCTCACCCCCCTCACCCCATCCCCATGCCCTCCCCCAAAACCACCCCCCCCTCCTTTTTTTTTAATTCCCTTGCCTCCTTTTCCTCATCCCACCTTTCTTTAGCTCACCCCACCTTCCACCATCCCCCACTCCCCTCCTCCCCCGGTTCAAATCCCAATTCCTTCCGTTCTCCTTATATTCCCCCCTTGCGTCCCGCCCCCCTTCCTCCCCCTTCCCCACCCCCCCCCCTTCCACTTTCTTCTTTTTCCTCAAACCACCCATTCCCCCTTGCCACCTCCCCCGGACACATTCTACATTATCTAACCCAATGCTCTACACCCACCCCCCATTCCACTATCTTCTTCCCCCACATATCCTTATATTCTCCCCCACCTCTACCCCTTCTACTCAAACCCACCATTCCAATCTTTATCCCTCCCCCCGGCTCTTTCCCTCCCAATCCTCATATCTCCCCTTTTGATCACTTTATTTGTTCCGACCCCTCTGTTCTTGCGTGTCATCTTCTCTTTTATTTTAACTTTATTTTTCACCCATTAAAATTCTTCTTCTTTTCCCCCACCCACTATCCATGGGTACCTCCGGGTATTAATCTCCCTTTTCAAGTACTCCTATCCTTTCTCCTTCTATTTTTTTTTGTTGCCCCCTCTCTCGTCCATGCCCTACTTTACCCCCTTGCCACACTCCCACCGACACGTGCTCTTTGCCTTACCCTGGCTCTTCCCCATACCCCCTTTGGAGAAGAGTCGTGCTTGCCCGCCGGTATTATCTCCCTTTCTGACCTGTTGCCTCTCCTTCAAAGCCGCTTTGGCCTGACGTCATCGGCCTGGTGCTCTCCCTTGTCGCTGGCCACGAGCCCTGGTCCACGGCTGTCTGCGCTGTTGGAGGCTGGGGATAGGAAGAGGGGGTCGGGGAGGTAGGGGAAGGGAGGGAGGGAGGGTGGGAGACAATAGAGGGGGAGCAGGGGGGTGGGGGAGGGTAGAAGAGAGGATGGGGGGGGGGGACAAAGAATGAGGAAATGGGTGATAGGGGGGGAGGAGAGGAGACTAGGCCTGGATGAAGGAGGGTGACACGACCTAGTGCGAGTTTTAGTGGTAAAGGTTGTCTTTGTGTGTGTGTGTGTGTAGTGTGTGTGTGTGTGTGTGTGTGTGTGTGTGTGTGTGTGTGTGTGTGTGTGTGTGTGTGTGTTTGCGCGCGCGCGCAAATTAAAGAACATTCCTGATGTGATGCTCCCAATCATACACACGGGAGCTTCACACCAGCACTATTTTCACTTACAGATCACGTCAGCAGTATTCTTTCATTTGCCAGTTTATTCTGATCATGGGTGGAGCTCTGTCTTGAACGCTATCGAGGATTCTCTTCGGACAATTTCTTCTCGTCAGCTCTAGTTTTGAACTGCTGCTGATAGTAAACTTTGGACTAGTTCTTCCATCAAGCCTTGGACTGCTTCTTCTCTTGAGCACAGACTTTGGACTTCTTCTCTTGAGCACAGACTTTGGACTTCTTCTCTCGAGCATAGACTTTGGGACTACTTCTTCTCTCGAGCATAGACTTTGGACTACTTCTTCTCTCAAGCATAGACGTCTTCTGTCCAGCATAGACTTTGGACTACTTCTTCTCTCAAGCATAGACGTCTTCTGTCCAGCATAGACTTTGGACTACTTCTTCTCTCGAGCATAGACTTTGGACTACTTCTTCTCTCGAGCATAGACTTTGGACTACTTCTTCTCTCAAGCATAGACGTCTTCTGTCCAGCATAGACTTTGGACTACTTCTTCTCTCAAGCATAGACGTCTTCTGTCCAGCATAGACTTTGGACTACTTCTTCTCTCGAGCATAGACTTTGGACTACTTCTTCTCTCGAGCATAGACTTTGGACTACTTCTTCTCTCAAGCATAGACGTCTTCTGTCCAGCATAGACTTTGGACTACTTCTTCTCTCGAGCATAGACTTTGGACTGCTTTTTCTCTCAAGCATAGACTTTTGGACTGCTTCTTCTCTCAAGCATAGACTTTGGACTGCTTCTTCTCTCAAGCATAGACTTTGGACTGCTTCTTCTCTCAAGCATAGACTTTGGACTACTTCTTCTCTCAAGCATAGACGTCTTCTGTCCAGCATAGACTTTGGACTACTTCTTCTCTCGAGCATAGACTTTTGGACTACTTCTTCTCTCGAGCATAGACTTTGGACTGCTTCTTCTCTCAAGCATAGACTTTTGGACTGTTTCTTCTCTCAAGCCTAGACGTCTTCTGTCCAGCATAGACTTTGGACTACTTCTTCTTAGCAGTTACGGCTTTGGACTACTTCTTCTGTCCAACATACACTTAGGACTACTTCTTCTGAGCAGTTACGGCTTTGGACAACTTATTCTGTCGAGTGTTGTTAACTCTGAACTACCTCTTCTGTCAGACGTTTGGTTCAGACTATTTCTGACGAGTGTTGACTTTGGACTACTTTTTTTTCTATCCGCTCCCTTGTTTTTGTTTGTTTGTTTGTTTTGCAGGATTTCTCCTCCCCCCTGCCCCCTCCCTTTTGCATTCTTTAATACAAACTGGATTCTTATGTCGAATATTAACTGTGAATGTCTTCTTCTTTCGAGTATTAACATTTGAGTAGTTCTTCTGTTGAGCATTAATTTTGGACTACTTTTCTCTCCGTATTAATTTGTGTGACTAGTATTTCCTGTGGACTACGTCTTTTATATTAAATACAGACTTGGAATTGCTTCTTCCATTGAGCAATAACTTGAACAGCCAACTTGGGACACTATTTTCTGTTGCGTGTTACTGGAACCATTACATCGCCAATGACAGTTCTTAACGGAACAAATTTAGTTAACGAACCCAGCTCGTGTTAATACGCGTATCTGGATTATCCTACTGCTACGTATTTTTAACTGCGTGATATTCCACTTTACTATCCGGGATCCCTGACCCGCGTGTAACCCGCCAATCATAGGCTCTGCGCGGGCAAAAACGGTCGTTCACCATGTTTGGGAACTCTCTAGGTTGACGCCAAGGGAAGAGTCTATAAAGGCTCTTCTGTCGTGGAAATGATCTTGTGGTTATCTACTGGTTTTGCATGCATGTACCCAAACGTGACCCAAATTTATGCCTTTTTTTTGTGTTATAACCGTATTATTAAAGTTCACCCTACTTTGGAAATGGAATTCGTTAAAGCTAGGACAGACAGATTCCTAAAATCGATTCTAAAGCTTTTAACACAATACAGGGTTCAGTAGGTTTAATTTACAATAGATTTCATTTGAGCTCCAACGCCCAGCAGTGTTTTGTTGTATGTGGGGCGGTGTTTTGCCGTATATGGGGCAGTGTTTCGTTGTGTACGGGCAGTGTTTTGCCGTGAATGGGACAATGTTTTGTCGTATATTGGGCAGTGTTTTGCCGTATATGGGGCAGTGTTTTGTTGTATAGGGGCAGGGGTTTTTTTTTTTGCCGTATATTGGGCAGTGTTTTGCCGTATGTGGGGCAGTGTTTTGTTGTATAGGGGCAGTGTTTTGCCGTATATGGGGCAGTGTGTTTTGCCGTATATGGGGCAGGGGTTTTTTTGCCGTATATTGGGCAGTGTTTTGCCGTATGTGGGGCAGTGTGTTGTTGTTATAGGGGCAGTGTTTTGCCGTGTATTGGGCAGTGTTTTGTTGTATAGGGGCAGTGTTTTGCCGTGCATTGGGGCAGTGTTTTGCCGTATGTGCGGCAGTGTTTTGTTGTATAGGGGCAGTGTTTTGCCGTATATGGGGCAGTGTTTTGCGTATGTGGGGCAGTGTTTTGTTGTATAGTGGCAGTGTTTCGCCGTATATGTGGCAGTGTTTTGCCGTATGTGGTGCAGTGTTTTGTTGTATATGGGCAGTGTTTTGCCGTATATGATGCAGTGTTTAGCCGTATATGGGGTAGCGTTTTGCCGTATATGGGGCAGTGTTTTTCGCCGTATACGCGTTCTCTCCCTTGAGAAAGGCTCGGCCAATGAAGAGCAAGATCTGTGAGTAGTTGCAGCAAGATTGTGCACCAGTCGTCGAATTGATTAAAGAAACAAACCTAAGGATCTTCAGTCAGCGCTTTAGTTTGGGGAACTGAGGGTTCGTTCACCTGAGCACCGCCTGTCGTATGACCTGTCGCATACCCCTGCCACCGTCCACTTACAGCCGAATGCCACAACATGTCGTTACAATAACTGAACTTCTAGTCTTTCCCAAACGATACAGAAAAAAAAGGTCAAATATACAGAGGTCTTTGACACTTTAACAATTTTCACACTTTAGTCAATTTTGAAGTGCACTCTCTCCTTACCCCCACCTTTCTCTCTCTCTCTCTCTCTCTCTCTCTCTCTCTCTCTCCAACTAGTACTACAACTACTACTACTACTACTACTACTACTGCTGCTGCTGCTGCTGCTGCTGCTGCTAATGCTACTACTACTGCTACTACTACTGCTACTTCTACTACAGCTAATACCGCACACACACACCACACACACACACACACACACACACAGAGAGAGTCCAATAAATGACTCGACTCATTGCTCTCTGACCAGTGAGCCTCTTTCCCTCCCAGCCACGGAGAGGATAGGTGCTATCTGATTGGCTGTCTCTGTGGCCACAGGGAGGCTGACAGACACGTGATGACGCCGCGTGTCGACCGTCTGCAGAGCGCCATCTGTCGGCTAATGGCTTCTTAACAGCCCCACGCTCTCCCTTAATGTGTGGGCGGCCCCTGGTCAGCGCTCACCGAAGGCCGTTATTAATCACTAGCCATCCGCTTGGAACCTCAATCTCTGGCCCACGCTGCTTCTGTTCGCTTAGCTCTGTGTCGGACGCGTCGCTTTGATACGCGTCGCTTGTACGCGCACACATAGTCTATACGTCGCGCAAAATTCGTATATTAAGCAGCTCGCGCGCGCGCAGATTCTCACAAAGATCCACGCATACGTACGCACGCACGCTCGCCACGTACGCATGCAATTACGCACGCACGCGCGCACGCACGTACGCACGCACGCGCGCACACGCACACACACATACATACACACACACACACACACACACACACACACACACCACACACAGATAGATAGATAGATAGATAGATAGATAGATAGATAGATAGATAGATAGATAGATAGATAGATAGATAGATAGATGTATATGTGTGTGTACACACACACACACACACACACACACACACACACACACACACACACACACACACACACACACACTGATATACAAGAGCTGTGGTTCTGGTTCCTTCCATGAATTCCTCAGTCCAGAAGCGATGTCTCTGTGCGGCCTTCTTTCTATCTTTAAATTTAACCATGGAGAAGGAGAGGTTTAAAAAAAAAACTGGGAAGACGTTACTTGTCTGTGTGCGTAGGTTTGCAGCAATTTCAGTTTTCTTTTCAAACTGTTGCTGGGCTTATGGACGGGGGGTGGGGGGTAGGGGGTTGGAGGAGGGCGAAGAGGAGGGGAAGGAAGGGGGGGAGGCAGGAAGCTCGAAGGGTGGGCCTTTTTAAGCTCATCCTTCTCCTCTTCCATCATTTTCTGTCTATGGACTTCAGATGCATGAACCGATCACAAATTGCTTCCCGCCCCCCACCCCACCCCCCACCCCCCTTCCCCCCACACTGCTCACTGGTTTGTCTCCCTTTTGGGGCGGCTTTCCTCCCCTCTGACCCGCTTCCGGCTTCCCAGTCGTCCATTAACCCCCCGCTTTGCAGATGCGCACGCAAACGTTTGAATCTGTGGTCACACTGACTGACAGACACGCGCCCCCCCCCCCCCCCCCCCCCCTCTCTCTCTCTCTCTCTCTCTCTCTCTCTCTCTTGGCGCACAATTTTGCTCAGTTGAATGAACTTAAGTGCTACAGTTACTGGGCATATTTGATATGGTTGTTTACTGTCAGCTACTTGTTGTCAGACGATGTGATATTGCCTTGTGTCAATGTTTATTCCTATACTGTACGCCCATCAGAAGGGGCCATGGCCTATACTGATTAAAAATCGTTCGTTCGTTCGTTCGTTCGTTCGTACTTCGTACTTTCGTACTTTCGTACTCTCTCTCTCTCTCTCTCTCTCTCTCTCTCTCTCTCTCTCTCTCTCTCTCTCTCTCTCTCTCTCTCTGATGATCGAAGTTACTTATGCCCTTCCTTGAACTAATATCACGGGAACAGAATTGTAGGTTTTTTTCATTCTTAAATTCAAAGTAAACTGAAATTAGAAGTGAATTCATTCAAAGTGCTATCGAAATCCACCAATGCTCAGCTCTGCTCACTTCTATCAAGTACTAACGATTCTCACAAGTCGATTGTGTGTTTTCGTCTTCAAAAAACATATAAGCCTACGACTGCAGTCTACATCTGTGCAAATACTCCTGTTGCGAGTACTGAGGAACTGTCACTTTATGGGCCACATGTCTGACATTAAGAGATTTTGACTCTCTCTCTCTCTCTCTCTCTCTCTCTCTCTCTCTCTCTCTCTCTCTCTCTCTCTCTCTCTCTCCTCTACAATATCCAGAGAAGAGATATTACTAGCTATAAAGAAATGAAAAAAGCGTGGTGAAAGTTCCGGATCTGATGGTACCATTGGGGAGGATTTTTTTTTTTTTTGGTAAGAATTCTGTTGAAACTATTACAAGCTTTTCATGTAGATTATTCAACTATTCGTTTGATGTTGAGATGTATCCAGAGGATAGGAAAAAATCTCTGTAGCATTGCTTTTATTTAAGAAGGGGGGCGGGGGATGATGTAAACATGTATAGAGATATTTATTTCAGCAATATATGTTTACAAAGAAACTCTACAGGTCCGTTATTAAATAATCGATCTTATGAATGGCTGTCTCAGAATAATTTAAAAGAAGCATCAAGCAGGATTCAAGAAAGATTATTCTTCAAAATGACCATATGCTTAGTTTATTACCTGCAGTTCAGAAACAGTTTATAAGGGTAAAAGTGCCGGAAGAAGACCCAAGAGGTCAAAATGCATTGTGTTTTGTCCTGTACTTTGTTTGTCTGTGTCCAAGGCGATAACTGACTCCTCTCTTCCTAAATTTTGCTTCATTTTCCGCCCTCAGTCACTCTTTTTTTGAAACTTAATTTGTAAGTAATCAGAAGTTGTAATTGACTTTTGTAGACTTCAAAAACGCTTTCCATTTAGTTTAAGAGAAACTGAAATGGCCCATTTTTATGGGATGGATTGAAGACAGATTGTGTAAAAAGTGTGTATAGCGAGGTAAAAGCAAGGATCAGACGTGAAGCAAAATTATCTCTTTTTTTTTTTTTTTCATGTGTACCAGAGGAGTTAAGCAAGGGGACGTTTGTAGCCCAGTGTTGTTGTTGTTATTGTTGTTTTTATCATACATAATTTGGCTTCGGAAACTATTCAAAATGGACAGCATGGTATAATTCTTTTATCTTTAGAAACTATTCATCTCGCTTTTAGCTGATGATATTATTTTGTATTCTACACCTGTCCGTTTGTCTTCAAGGACCATTGAAAAGCGTGTGTTCCGCCGCGCAACTAGAAAAGAGTTAAAGTGAGCAAATATGAATGCCATCATGTTTGGAAAGGTTGGTATTTGGTACGAAGTGAGAGATGGATCTATGAAACTCAATATGTTGTTGTAGTCAACGCATATACATACCTTGGATTTTATTTCACAACCACATTAAACTTTATTTCTAAGTGCCAAAATATTGAAAATACAGCAAAGAGAGCAGTCACGGTCATACTTCACTTTTTCTATCAAGCGAATTGTATTGCATTTTCTCAGGTGCAGCCAGTTTTTTTTTTTCAGTATGGGGTAGACATTTCTGATCTCGAGAACAGTACTGAAGTATGAAATATGCATACGTGTGTGTTATTTTTTTTTTTTTAATGTAGTCAGTCGAATACCGAATGATTCAGTGTACGGTCAATTGGGAAGATATACGATTAATGTTAGTTCGTTTTTGAAATGTACTGAACTTTGATTGAAAGTAAGAAAAAAATCAAGGTCTGCAAGGAGATACTTATGGTCTACCAATATTCGTCAATGATTTAAGTCATGCGGCTTTGCGTATTTCTGGGGCAACCAGGGAATATGAAATATCGCAGTATTTTTTTTTTTCAATGTTTTAAACAGAGTAATCAACTGCTGATGGCAAGACTGGCATGATGATGCTTATTGTAGTGACAGATCTGCGCAATACACTCTTTAAAACAATGCCTATGACAGAATCATACATTGA
>JADBJO010000168.1:85000-92500 GCA_016801955.1 Conus betulinus
GAGCGAAAGCCATCAAACGTAAATATTTTACGCAGCCTTCCTTATTTAAGCTGGTCTTGTTGGTGTTTTCAGTTTCTGCTGAAGACGTAAAGAGTTTTCGCGTTATTTCTATGTAAGGCATTTACGCTCAGAGAAATAGCTGTCTCATGAGAATGATCATATCTGACTAGCATGTTGAGAGCAACAAACATCCTGCTTCATGTGCCTATTGCTGTGCACCTCTCTGACTTTTGGCGTATGGAGTGATACGGTATGTCGGTGCCGTAAACTGTTTTGACATCCTGTGTGTGTGTGTGTGTGTGTGTGTGTGTGTGTGTGTGTGTGTGTGTGTGTGTGTGTGTGTGTGTGTGTGCAGAGCGCAGTGACCAAGACGAGCGAGAGTGGACTGGCAGACGACATGGCGGGGTCCAAGGATGAGGACGATGATGACAATGACGACGATGATGAAAAAGGGGCGTCGGGGCACAACTATGACCCGAGAGGTTGAAGGCCTTCAATGTGAGTCAGTCAGTGTTGACGCCGTGGTTTGGACATAGTCCTCGTGATTTATCGGTGTGTCTCTCTCTGTCTGTCTGTCTGTCTGTCTGTGTCTGTCTGTCTGTCTGTCTCTCTGTCTCTCTCTCTCTCTCTCTCTCTCTCTCTCTCCCTCTCTCCTTCCTTTTTTCCGCTTCCCCTTCCATTCATTCCCTTTCCTGTTGCATTATTCTGAATGTGTTTCACGTCTTCCCATTTATATATATTATATAGTATGTTTTAATGGTGCTTTCATACGTTTTGTCTTGTTCATTTTCAACTTTTTTTCTTCAATAGTTAGTCATGGTTACAGGATCAACATGGTGTGAAACAAATGATAATTTCATATGGATATTCAGAAAAAAATTAACACTTCACAAGGGATGTGTCAGGGTTCCATGCTGAACAAAGCGTGCAGCATGATTGTTTCCTGCGTTTCCGGTCTGAGAAACCAAAATAGGTGTCGGGATTGTTGTCCGCCTGTTCCCTTCGTTTCATGCCTTTGGGTGGCAGAATACGTTTTGTGAAAATTGCCGCCTAGAGCCAATGAGCGGTTTTGCTGTGTTAAGTGTGTCATGTGACCACGCCTCGCTTGAAAATCAAAGAGCAGACGACAACATATCACACCCGCTTCAAGTCCGAAGATTGCACAAGCTTCGTTTGGGATCGATTTATGGCAAGGTCACCTCAACTGCCAGACAAAAGGCCAAAAAGACACTGGACCCCTAAACTGGCCGCCGAATCTCCTTAACAATTCTAACGCCATTCCAGCTTCCGAGGAAGCAGCTCAGCTGATGAAACCCGGTATTTAGGTGTCGGCATTTCATCAGGTAATATCCACAGGAGGAAACAGTATGGGAAAAGAAGCAATTGCGTTAATACGATTGATGTCTCTGAAAAATATCATCTTGAGACATTGACATGAACTTTAGGAAGAAAAACACAGGTACGTAAACTAACATTGATTTCTTTGCTTTCAGATGTTTGTTCGTCTGTTTGTGGACGAGAACTTGGGACCGTTCAGTGCCCATCTCCAAACAGCCCAAGGACAAGATACAGGCCATCTTGGAGGCTTGTGATCGGCAGTTTCCGGAATTCCACGAACGATCTCGGGAAACGCATTCGCACCTACCTCAAATCGTGCCGGCGTATGCGTCGTTCTAAAGAGCAAAACGGCTGGGAACCGGTAAGTGTGTGTGTGTGTGTGTGTGTGTGTGTGTGTGTCTCTTCTCTCTCTCTCTCTCTCTCTCTCTCTCTCTCTCTCTCTCTCCACTCTTGGTCTATCTCTCTCTCTCTGTGCGAGCCCGCACTTGGTATATTTATATATATGTTGATGTGTGCGTGCACCGCATGTGTGTGTGTGTGTGTGCTTGGAAGTAGAATAAGAGAGAGAACTCTTTGATATCTGTGTTCTTTAAACAAAGAAAAAATGATTAAAAAAAACTAGAAAAAAACTGAAAACAAAGGAAAATAAAAGGGAAAATGACCGTAATTACTGTCCGTTTTTTTCTTTAAAATACATTAGATTTTGACATCAAATAATTACTCTTTGGAAATCAGATTAGTTAAACTGACAACGTATATGCATTTACAAGTCAGTAATCAGATGACGACCGTGTCACGGCATGTAGAACACACCTACTCCCACAAGCCTATTTTTAGGTGGGCTGTTTTTGTTTTGTTTGTCTTTCCCCAAGTGAACAGCATAGGAAAACAGATCGTCAAACGGCTGTCTTCCTCTGTGGAAACGACCCAGCTATCTTTTGTCATAAAATGGTGGGGGGGGGGGGGGGGCAGTGGCAATTGGGGAAGGAAAGAGGATGTTACAAAAAGTTTTCATGGGGGACTATTGAAGTACATCTTGCTGAGGCGTACTCTGCTTGCACTTGGCAATTACCAATGATGCGCCACTTCTTATAAACCTGAGTCATCACAATCGACCTAATCACAATTCAATTGCGAGCAGAATTTGAGAATAAGAATTTGGTTTAAAGAAAAAAAAGAAAGTAAAGAAGGAGAGAGATGAAGAGGGCGAGAGAATGAAAAAAAAAAAAACCAACAGAAAGCGAAGAGGGGTTGGGGTCAAGAAGTACATAGCAAGACAATGAGATGGAGAAAGAGGCACACACACACACACACACACACACACACACACACACACACACACACACACACACACAGAGAGAGAGAGAGAGAGTAGCGATAGCGGAGGCTTAGACGGAAGGCAGTGACTGGAGAGCGAACGACAGCTTACGCTCATTTTAATGAATTTCGCCCACGAAAGGCACGCACACAGAATTCATGGCTGGCATCTCCACCTTATTTCTCTTGTTTTGTTTTTCTTCTTCCCTTCCAATCAATTAGAAATGGAAGATTATGATTGAAAGGTCGGACTTTGGTCTGTTTTCTTGCAGTCATCTTGCTACAGCGTATTTTTACAGGTGGTTGTTCTGAATTTTAATGATGCAGCTAATGGGCTAGATTGTATTTGAAGCATTCATTATGCATGTTGAAATTAATACTGTTTGACTGTGTAAGTTGATACAGATGCTACCAGTCTGCTTTGGTTGGTATGGATGTCGCATGAATATGCAGGTTGATATTAATGCTGCCTGACAATGCATATTGATGATGACGCTGCCTGACGATGTAGGCTGATACTGATTCTTCCTGAAGATGATGATGATGATGATGATATAGTTAGACAGATACAGAAAGATAGTGAGAGAGAGTGGTGGTGGTGGTGGTGGAATAATGAGAGCAAACGAGAAATGATCCTGTCGTTATCAACGTTTCCGGTTCCTGACTGGGAACGGAAACCGAGCATCAGAAAAAGCGTTAACAAGAGTAATTCAAATGAAATGAAAATTCAGTAAAACGTAGCAAAAAACACAAACCAAAATGAAATTAGCTGACAATCGCGGAGAACCAGATTAAGCGCCAGATAGTTTCCATTCTTCCAAATGGAAACAGCCAGTAAACAGCAGCACGCGGGGTATGCGGGCAGACCACACCGACAGGCTGTCAGGCAGGCAAGCAGGCAGGCAGGCAGGCGGGCACGCACATCAAGCAGAGCCAGAGCTACAGGCACAGGCAGCACCCGGATGACTTAGGGCCAGAGCCCCTGGGCCTCTCCTGGCATTGTCTCCCCTGCCAGCGTTACCTGTTTAAACATTCATGGCAAAGACCCCGCCCACGCCCATAACGCCCATAAACCCCCCCCGCATCCCCTCCTCTCCTCCTCCCCCTTCCTGAGCCACTTCATTCTCCTTCCTCCCTGCCTTACCCCCCACACACCCACCATCCTCAATCAAACCTCTTTCCGCCCCCCCCCCCCCCCCCCCCTCTCCCGCGCCACCCTCTCCCTTCCCAGTCCGTGATCCTGCCTGCAAAATAGGCTGCTTGCAAAGAAAGCTGGCAGAGAGAACCGAGTCAGTCACACTGCCCCACGTTTCACGCCTGAAACAATGTCTCGCTCTTCCCGCGGGGACTAAATCCGAGCAGGAAGGAGGGAGGGGGGGGGGGGGGGGGGGTTGGGTCAGGGGGGGGGGGGGACCTTACCCCCACCCCACCCCCACCCCACCCCCGAGGAACCGGTTCCCACCCTGCTACCCCCCCCCCCCCCCCCCCCCACTCCCCAGCCCGTCAGGGGATTGAGGTGGGCCTGAACCGTGGAGGCAATTTCTTTCTCCCTGCTTCTGATGAATGCACCCGGCCAGATCGATTTTTGTCACTTCCACTGTTGGGCAATCTAAGCCCGATTTCAATGGCGTACAAATCTGGCTAAAGGTGCAGCGAAAGGTCAGCCGGCAAAAGCATCAGGCGGAGGCAATCTCTGAGGAGAAAATGGGCAAGTCGACGAGTGCTGCGGCTGTGCCCCGTAATAGGAAAAAAGAGAGATGTTTACTTGCGGGGGGGGGGGGGGGGGGGGGGGGGGGGGGGGGACCGACCCATACAATTGTCAGGCGTGAAAAAAGAAGTGACTCGCGAATCGATGCTACCTTCAAACCATACAAGCGTGTCTTTCACGTTAAAAGTCCGTCTGCCTTCTTCCAAGTGACCACAATCGGCCTCAAGTATTGAATGCTTGCTCTCAAACCTTTTCTTTTCCTTTTCTCTCTAGTTCCTGCAAAAATCAATTTGGTTCAAGTCATATCATTATTTTTTTTTTCTAACCCTCACTCCATCCCACACCTACTTTTTTTTCTGCAGCACTCTTTTTTTTTTTTGTTGTTGTTCACGGTGCTTTTTCTTTATAAAGAAAAACATGAATCATTCATTGTCTAGTGCATGAAAAAAACCGGACCAGGCAGTGTTTCGGAGCTGCATTATGATGGCTCTGTCCGAGTGGTGCATGCAGTCTGATACTGTTCTGGAAAAACCATTGTAGTGCACACGATGCTGTAAGGTGTGCCACAGAACCGCTCTGCTGTGTGGAGAAATCTGTAGCTGGGGTCGTCAGTCACTCGGCTGTGGGGAAGATGCTGTAACGTCTGTCTTTGTGTCTGTCTGTCTGTCTATCCCCCCACCCCTTTCTCTCTCTCTCTCTCTCTCTCTCTCTCTATATATATATATATATATGTATTTATTTATATACATACACACACACACATACATATATTTAAATTATATATGTCCCTTTCTCGCTCTCTCTGTATCTCTCACTCACTCTCTCTCTCTCTCTCTATCTCTCTTTCTCTCTATGTATCTCTCTCACGCACTCCCTATCTCTTCTCTCTCTCTTTCTCTATCTCCCTTTCTCTATGTATCTCACGCACTCCCTTCCTCCCTCCCTCCCTCCCTCTCTTTGTGCTCCGGCGCACCAGCGCGTTTGTGTGTGTATGTGCACGGGGGCGCTTGCTTTTGAAAGTGGTTTGTCTGCACGCATACGCCAGTGTGTCCGTTGTTTGTGCCTCTTTCATTTCTATTCTCTCACACACGCACACTTACAAACGTGTGCATACATAGACACGCAAATGCACTCACATTTTTGCATACATTCTGAACCGTGACAAGTTTGAACACAATCCTTTTCCTTCCTGGCTCCTAAAACTTGAGATTCTCTTCCACACGACATCAGGCACTGTGACTCTTTCCTGTCTTTAAAACGAAACTAAAAACTCATCTTTTTACCGTCTATTTCGGCTGATAATTCAAAAGTCCCGATCATACACAGATGTCAGTTTGTGTGAGTGCGTGTGTGTGAAGGTGCACGTGAGTAGTTGTGCGTGTCCGTTTCCCGTGTGTGCTGTGCATTATCTGCTTCCCCGTGCCTGGGGTGTGCGGTTTGGGGGGTGTGTGTGTGTGTGTGTGTGTGTGTGTGTGTGTGTGTGTGTGTGTGTGTGTGTGCGTGCGTGCGTGTGTGTGTGTGCGCGTGTGCGTGTGTGTGTGTGTGCATGCGCGTGTGTGTGTGTGTGCGTGTGTGTTTTCGTTAGTCTTTGTAAAGCGCTTAGAGCTAATCTAGGATTTGCGCTATAGAAATATTCATTATTATTATTATATAAATAGTGCTCAGGGAAAGAGCTGTGGCCGCACATTGGGTCAGATGATGACCAGTGATTCAGAGTGTTTTGTCACTGCATGGAGTGCATTCTTTGATGGGGATGGTGAATTGGCTTGGACACCTTTCATGTACCTACCATCCGTTTTGTACCTGGGTTTTCGTCCTGAAACAAAGTTATTAGAAAAACAACAATAATAGTATCAATGATAATGCTAATAGCAGTATTAACAGCAGCAGAAGAAGTAGAGGTAATAAAAGAAGCAATAGCAGCAGCAGTAGCAGCAGGAATGATAGAAGCAGCAGCAACAGCAGAAGTATGACTGCTAAGTAAAAGCAGCTTCGAGAAGCTGGATGTAAGAATAACAATTTTCCTCGTATAGTTTGGGAGAAGAAACTAACACAACACAGACTGCTTTTAATTCTCTGTGATCGAAGTCCGATTGATTCTGAAGACTTTCGTCTTTAGTTGGGTTTGTGTAGTGTTGCTGGATATAGTTAAGGATAGAACATCATCTGCATTATGTTGGATTTGTATAAAGTTGTCTACATGGTTCCATTGTCAATGCGTTCCTGAAGTTTGTGTTAGGTAAAGATGGCATTCACTGTGGGTGGATGGGGATTGCGTGCGTTTTGCGCGGAGTTGTGCATGTGTGTGTGTGTGTGTGTGTGTGTGCGCGCGCGCGCGCGCAAAACGTACGAAATATTCCGGTTAAAAAAACAAAATGCACGCCTTTTGGTCGCATGTGTATGTGTGCGTGTATGTGGGTACGTGTCTGTGTGAATGATGGTGTTGACAGCATTTACGTCCAACTCCACCTCATTTGACGTCAGCAGCGGCGGAAAAGTCTTCTCGCGGCAGCCTGTGAGAACGAGAGTCAAAACGCCAAGCGCATGCGCATGGGATTGGAGCCACTTCCGGTGAGTTTCAGATGACGTCCATCTGTCTGCCAGTTGTCATACCCTCTCCTCTCCTCTCTTCCCCTTCCCCCGCTCACTCTGCTCACACACGCATCTCCTCTCCTCTCCTCCCCCTCCTCCGGTTTCCGCTTATTTCCTTACCCTCTCACCTCCCTCCACCTTTTTTTTTTTTTGTTAACCCATCCCCCTCTTCTTATTTCTCCCTCCATCTCTGTCTCTCTCAATCTCTCTCTCTCTCTCTCTCTCTCTCTCTCTCTCTCTCTCTCTCTCTCTCTCTCTCTCTCTCTCTCTCTCTCTTTCTTGTATTGATATTCTCATCAGCAGGTGAACGTTTACCGTTTTCCTCATCAAGCGCCAGGACTGTTGAACTGTTCAAATCCATCAAAGCATAACGGACTCATGGGGTCTCTCCGGGGTCCAAGGCGTGGCCACGCAGTCGGTGAACGGAAACGTGCGCGGTCGTTGACCAACTGTTCAAACTGGGGATGATAAATTTTCTTCTCTAGACATGAGGATCTAAGATAAAATTAGAGCGATAGGTGTAGAGTGATCGTTCTTCTTTCTCT
>JADBJO010000168.1:97500-115000 GCA_016801955.1 Conus betulinus
ATGAACTGAACTGAATGGCGTGATGAACTGAACTGAATGGCGTTATGAATAGAACGGCGTGATGAACTGAACGGCGTGATGAACTGAATGGCGTGATGAACAGAATGGCGTGATGAACAGAACGGGCGTGATGAACAGAACGGCGTGATGACAGAACGGCGTGATGAACTGAATGGCGTGATGAACAGAATGGCGTGATGAACTGAATGGCGTGATGAACAGAATGGCGTGATGAACAGAACGGCGTGATGAACAGAACGGCGTGATGAACTGAATGGCGTGATGAACAGAATGGCGTGATGAACTGAATGGCGTGTGAACAGAACGGCGTGATGCACGCCCTGTTCGCCTCAGGCGATCAAAATACGTTTAGTCAGCAGACCGAAATCTGGATCTGATTTTCGTCGGCAGCCCTTTGCAGCATTGCCAGAGGCGGATTGCTTCATCCAATAGCGACGGAGGGGGGAGGGGGGGGGGGGGGGGGGGGGAGTACCTGAGAAACAAAACAGTGGAAATAGCGTGCCAAGGTTATATCAAATTGTTCTTGATATGTCTGCGGTTTCGTTCACGACTGATATTCAAATATCCTATTCCACGGCGGTACTTGAGTCAGACATCGTGAGCTGATGGTCTGAAGACGGTGAATGATGAAGGGAAATGCACAGCACTGTGGTGTCTTCGTACCTGGTGGATGGTCCATGCTGGTTGCTTGTTGTCGCGCAGTGTGATGTGTGTTGCTCTACTAATCGTCAATATTCGGCAGATGGGGGTGTGGTTAGTCCTACCGGTCCTTGACTTGGGCGGTGGGAGATCAGACGTTGGCATGTACGGTAATCAATTGGTGCTTCCCGTAAAGGCATGGGTTATCGAACACAACTGGGGTGAGTCTCCAGCAGCAGAGCGCTGTCTCCTGTGCTGGGGGGTCCAACGGCGACCTGATATCCACGGCTTCCTGGAGACGCTGGCGTTGCTAAAGATGAGCTGGTTTGTACCTGGGGGAGTGGGGGAGGAGGAGGCCGAGCCGGAGGGGCGGGGGAGGGGAAGGGGAGCTTTAATGAGAATCGTGGGAGTAATGCGACTGCCTAGGCATTGAAAACGGAGACGCAAAAAAAGAGAATAGCTGTCGCTGTGCAAAAGTTCTCTCTCTCTCTCTCTCTCTCTCTCTCTCTCTCTCTCTCTCTCTCTCTCTCTCTCTCTCTCTCTCTCTCTCTCTCTCCACCACTCTGTCTCTCTCCCCCCCTTTCCTTTGCCGTGTCCTTTATTAATTTCTATCGTTCTTTGTCTTTTTTCCTATTATGCTTGTTTTTTTTTTATCTTTTAATCTGGGAAACTCGCCGAATGTACTGATGATTTTTCCGTTCTTTGTTTCTTTTCATATTTTCTTTCGACCTTTTCTTCCATCTCTTTATGTGCCTTGTTTTTGTTTTGTTTTGTTTTTTTTTTTACCAAAGAAGAAGATTTTGTTTGCATCGTTTCAGAATTGCTGTTTGACATGGAGTGCCGTTAACTCCACTTTTCCTTTTCACTCCCCCCATATCCCCCCCTCCCCACCCCTTCCATCGTTTCCCTCCCACAGTTGATGGCACCACCTCACCCGTCATTACCATTCACTTCACCTCTCTCTGGCATTTTACCCTTTCATTCTGCTATCCCTACTCCACCCCCGCCCTCCCCCCCCCCCCCCCCCCCCCCCCCCCCGACCCTCGGCACCCCCGCCCTCCTCCCTCCTCCCCTTAGCTCTGCAGGCTGTCTTTGTGTGTGTGTATTGCAAGGGTTTTGAGATCTCACCTGACTTGAGCGTGCATGAGGCGGCTTGCTACATGACAATGACGACTTTTAATTCTTCCTGCCAGTCCTTATCGATTGGCTGTGGCTGTGGCTGCTGCTGCTGCTGCTGCTGCTGCCGCTGCAAACGAACAAACTCTTCCTCCTTTCCTTCCAACTTGCCGTGGATGATGATAATTGTTCTGAGCGCACTGTCTCTGTGTCTCTGTCTCTGTCTCTCTCTGTGAGTCTCTCTCTCTCTCTCTCGCTCGCTCTCTCACTCACTCTCTCTCTCTCTCTCTCTCTCTCTCTCTCTCTCTCTCTCTCTCTCTATCTGCGTGTGTCTGTATGTGAAAGAGAAAGGAAGAAAGAGCACGCACTCATGCGTCTCTCTTTTCTCTCTGTATGTCCTCTGTCTGTCTGTCTGTCTGTCTGTCTGTCTGTCTGTCTGTCTCTCTCTCTCTCTCTCTCTCTCTCTCTCTCTCTCTCACGTCTCTCTCTCTCTCTCTCTCTCTTAACCCTCTTGTACTCGGTTTCTCTGACTGCAACTTCCCCTAGATTTCGGATTTTTTCTACAGGTTTCAGCCTAAAAATGGGTATGTGTGATTATTACTTTAGGGAATGTATGTGAACCTGTGTAGAGAAAGAAAATTGGCAGACAGTTTCATAAGAGCATGCACTTCACTTTGAACTATATTTCGTCTGTCCTAGAAATACAGGTCGTGTCACTGTCACCAAATTGTCACCAGACACGTGACGTTTTATGATGACAATAAAGTTTACAGCATGCAAGCATGCGCAATCACCATGCTGATGCAAGGTGTTAGTGTAAATGAAATCTGAGCCTACCTGACGCGATCCATCTGCTGCCTGGCAGTACAGGTCTCACTGGTTGTCCCACCAATGTCATACAAAACTTGTCACATGTCACACACACAGTACTACAAAAGAGGGTCAGGTGCGCCCTTTGCAGCTTGTTTTTGTCTTGCATACCTGTTTGTATCATCGGCAGCAGTCTTAAAAACACACAGAGGAACAACACAAACGAAAAAATCAAGTGGTGTAGCAGTGTCAGGTAACGAGTGAGCCGGCCCAGTGGGTTCCTGAAACTGATGCACACCCCTGCCGTGCCATGTGTCGCAGGCCGCCATTTTGTCTGAAGCGCTGCGTGGAACATTGTATTCCGGGTCGCTTTGCACTTCACTGTCTTCTTCAACACCACTACCTACTTCTATATCACCTTCATTCTCCATCTTTCTTTCAAACGTCTCTACTTCTACAATAATTTGATCTAACTCCTCTTGCGAGTAGTCGATCATCTCTTCATCGTTTGTAGCAGACGAGAAAGCCGCCATTGTGAAAGTCGGTCAGTTTCCATTCACAAAGTTACTCGCTGTGTTCTGTGCCTATTCTCAATGAACACACGGTTAAACTGAGTGAAGACGACTTTGGAACTGGACAAGAGGGCATAGATGATATAGAAGACATGTTTCATATGAATCCCTCGATTTCCCCACAAAGAGTTCCTAATCAGTTATCTACTGGCCTTTGCCATGAGACGGCAACAAACATGGACAGCCTTCACAGTGTAGGGGATGGCAGCAAACATGGACAGCCTTCACAGTGTAGGAGATGGCAACAAACATGGACAGCCTTCACAGTGTAGGAGATGGCAACAAACATGGACAGCCTTCACAGTGTAGGAGACGGCAACAAACATGGGCAGCCTTCACAGTGTAGGAGATGGCAGCAAACATGGACAGCCTTCACAGTGTAGGAGATGGCAGCAAACATGGACAGCCTTCACAGTGTAGGAGATGGCAACAAACATGGACAGCCTTCACAGTGTAGGAGATGGCAGCAAACATGGACAGCCTTCACAGTGTAGGAGATGGCAACAGACATGGACAGCCTTCACAGTGTAGGAGATGGCAGGAAACATGGACAGCCTTCACAGTGTAGGAGATAGCAACAGACATGGACAGCCTTCACAGTGTAGGAGATGGCAGCAAACATGGGCAGCCTTCACAGTGTAGGAGATGGCAGCAAACATGGGCAGCCTTCACAGTGTAGGAGATGGCAGCAAACATGGACAGCCTTCACAGTGTAGGAGATGGCAGCAAACATGGACAGCCTTCACAGTGTAGGAGATGGCAACAAACATGGACAGCCTTCACAGTGTAGGAGATGGCAGGAAACATGGACAGCCTTCACAGTGTAGGAGATGGCAGCAAACATGGGCAGCCTTCACAGTGTAGGAGATGGCAACAGACATGGACAGCCTTCACAGTGTAGGAGATGGCAACAAACATGGACAGCCTTCACAGTGTAGGAGATGGCAACAAACATGGACAGCCTTCACAGTATAAACAGGGCGTTTGTGGCAGTGACCACCGGCTGCAGTATAACTGTCAACGACTGAAATCTGTGAAATCGACATGACTGGATAGAAATGCTGGCAGTCACATAAGCGTCATCTCGGCGGTCGATTGCAGTCAGGTTGGCACTCGCGTCGGTCGTGTGTTCGATGTTTGACCATTCCTTCCGTGATCTGTTGTCCACACACCGATGGTGCTTTCTCAATGGTGTTTGACTGTATTGATTTTTATTTTTTAACAGTTATTGTATATGAAAATAAATGTTGAGATACTAGTGCACCGAAAAAATGCAGCAAACACTGAAGCAAAGAGCCTCGACCTCGTGGTCTGTTTTTGAAATTGACGTAACAAGGACGTGGAAAGGTGAGGGGAAGGGGTGGCTGGTGGGGAAGGGGAACGAGAGATAGAATGAAATAGAGGACGTTAAAGTGTAAATATAAAATCCTTCACCGGAGGCAAGTCATTTCATAGACTATCCCTATCCGTACTGTGTCTTATCCATGAGAATGGGCGGGTGTAAGCTCACATCCATCAAATACTCTCTCTGTCTGTCTCTCTCTCTCTCTCTCTCTCTCTCTCTCTCTCTCTCTCTCTCTCTCTCTCTGTCTCTCAGGTCCATGGTGTTCTTTGCTGAGCTGCTGAAACACGTATTCAAATAACATGAATCAAACTACACCATACCTGAAGATACATAGACTTTTTTCTTTAGTTTTGTTGAAAGGACTGAAAGTGAAAGTGAACAGATGCTGTGGCTTCTCGAAATGTACAAGTATTTTATTTTAGTTGTGTGTTACTTTGTTTATTATGGTTTTCACCTAGCTTTATAAATGTATATATATAGGTTCATACTCCCATTCATGATTGGCTGAAGCCTACATATGAACAAACCATCTTCGGTTTGTGCCCCCCCCCCCCCCCCCACCCCCCCTCTCTCTCTCTCTCTCTCTCTCTGCTCTCGCGTTCTCTCTCCTCTCGCGTTTCAGTAACTCTTTTTCAACGTATGTAGGCGTCTGTTCTGAAAACCTCCGGTCTTCGCTCTACAATTGAATCATTCATTTTCCCCCCCCCCACCCCCTCTCTCTATTAACTCTAAACAATATGAATCATTCATTTCGTATTAACTCTAAAAACGAAGTAGAATATAACAAAAAAAAATACCCGTCTTCCTGTCGGAAAAGAGAAAGCTTACAGCTGGAAAAATAGCACATTGTCTTGAAAAATACAGCGTTGTTTTTTCTCATTGTTTCGTCCGTCCCGTCATATCGCTTTTCGAGTCACCAGAATCCTCCATTGTCCAGGACCGTTTCCTTACTGCTTTCGTATCGACCAGTGTGTTATTATTGGCTTTTATTCACAGACCAATGGATTGTCGGTCTTTGTGCAGGGATGGCTGTATTGTGAAGCTTTATGGACGGATGTTGAGGAGAGGATTTTATTTTTTCAAATACTTTACATTGTTTATTTGATTTATTCATTAACTCCCATCTGCAAACGTTGAGCACGGACGTTAGGGAAAAAAAAAACAGATAAAAAAAGATCTTGTGAAACAGGAAGAACTGGGGAACATTTAAGCTCAACACTCAGCTGAGGGATGGTAGTTTTATGATTCGGAAGAAAGAGTGACAACAAGAAGGGAGGGGGGAAAGGAATGGCAGCACAATCAATGTAGAAACTCGTTTATTGAAGATTTGTTTATTCAGCTTGATCAGATAGCGCTTGTTGTGCTGGTCGTGGCATGGGAATGAAGAGTGAGAAACAGATACAGAAGGTGGGAGAGGAGGGAGAATGGGGGAGAGAGAGAGAGAGAGAGAGAGAGAGAGAGAGAGAGAGAGAGAGAGAGAGAGAGAGAGAGAGAGAGAGAGAGGTGTCATGTGAATAAAAGAAAAAGAAAAGAGAGAGAAGTAAACAGCGTCAGAAAGCGAGATTGATTTTCACTCGTGGAATCGCACTGCTCTTGCTGTCCCCTGTGAATGTTATGATGGAAAGCAGAACCCAAGTCGCCCGTTTCCATAACCACCATTATATTCGAAGACCTTGAAAGTTAGTCTGTACGCGAGACTAGAGAGGCAGGCTTTCTGTCACTGGCTCACTGCGAGCACACCGCTCTCACACAAACCACGTTCATCACGACTCGGCCATGATAGGCTGATTGCAGCCTTCAAGGTGTCTGTCTGTCTATCCGTCCGTCCGTCCGTCCGTCAGGGAGCTGCGCGCGTGCCTTGCCTGTCTGCGTGCGCTCGTGAATGTGTGTGTGTGTGTGTGTGTGTGTGTGTGTGTGTGTGTGTGTGTGTGTGTGTGTGTGTGAAAAAAAAAAACTGTTAGTGACAATCTGAGAAAGAGCGTTTGTGGATTTTCTCCCCACGTGATTGCTTGAGATAGGCAGTTGTATTGATCGGGGATGGGGGGGGGGGGGGGGGGGGGATGATAAACCTGACAGGGAAGGAGGGGGAGAGAGGGGGGGGAAGGAGGAGGAGAGGGGGGAGGAGAAGTGATGGAAGGATGGCGGCAAGCAGCGACAAGCAGATTGTCATGGGGTTTTGCTTCTCTGCTTGAAGACCTCATCACAGACAGCTCTGGCAACCGGCTCCTGCTCGTGATGACAAGGTTCTGGCACGCGCTGGCCGATAAATTATCAGCCAAGGAGGCCGGTTCTTTATTGTCGGCGCCACGCGCCTGCTGACAGTTTATTGGAAAACAAAGAACCGACGCCGTTTGTGCTGCGTGGCTGCTGGAAGCCCCCTGTTAAACCAAAACCCAGGGAAACCTCCACTGCATGTACCGCGCGGGGGGGAAGGGGGCTGGAAACGCAAGTCACAGCTTCACACCACGACAAATGAACTGCTTCATGACTGCTTCTCACTCCCAGGAACGTTTTAATAGCAGAAAGCTAAGAGGGGGGGAAGAGAAATCAATATCTCGAAAGGAACTCAAACTTCTTGATTGACTGATTCTGATTGCTGTATGTCACGTGGATCTCGCCGTCGTTTTACTGGAGTGAAGAGAGGGATCAGACGGTGTCGCTACGTTTCAGAAAGGATTCGCTCATCGCTTCTTGATATACTTTTTTTTTTTTTTTAACAATCAATGAAGTGAAAACCAAGGGGTCGTGATTTAGACCATGCCACTTGATGCCGCAGCAGCACGCAGAGTTGTGACAAACATCATCGCAGCGTTTTGGGGGTGAGGGAGGAGAAATGTTTGACAGTCGTCATGTGTAGTTAGTTGCAAGTATCTGTCTCCTTGGAAACTCACAGGGTATCGTTGTGCTGATCTCCTGTGACAGCCCAGCCTTCGGTTTGTTTAATCTTCCTCCTTCTGTGAGGAGGACAGACTGTGTAAGTCGCTAGAGGGATAAATATCAGGCAGACCTGCGCTGTCTGTAATCAGATTATAAAAATCAATACCAACCCTCCCTCCCTCCCTCACTCCACCTACCCACAGAGCCTCACGTCTGTGGCAAGCCTTGAAGCAGCGGCAGAAAGCTGGTGACAGACTAGATGTTCTGAGGTGAGAGGAGGACACAAGCACGGTGCCTGATTGCTTCCAGACTGACTGACTGACTGACTGACAGCGCGGAGGACACCGTCTTGGATTGTGGGCCAGTGAGTGTTGTGTGGTGTGGGGGGTGTTGGTTTGTGGACCTGGCCCGGGGCATGGGGGGGTGGTGGTGGTGGTGTGGGGCCCCGCAGTGACAGTGACCAGAGGTCAGCAGCACCCCCGTGCACGCTGTCTGTGGACGTCCTGGCCGCCTGCCTCCTGGAGCTCCTGGAGATATGAGGTGTCAGATGAGAGCTGAGGTGACTGATGCCCTGGCTTGCTCTCCCCTATGTACCGCTCTGTCTCTGTTTCTGTCTGTCCGTTTGTCTGTCTGTGTCTCTCTCTCTCTCTCTCTCTCTCTTTGTTTTCTCTCTGTCTCTCTGTGTTTCGCTTTGTCTTTCTGTTTCCCTGTCTCTCACACATTCTGTCTGTCTGTCTGTCTGTCTGTCTGTCTCTCTCTCTCTCTCTCTCTCTCTCTCTCTCTCTCTCTCTCTCTCAGAAACACGTACACACATTCTGTGATGATAAGCATTGTTCTCTCTCTCTCTCTCTCTCTCTCTCTCTCTCTCTCTCTCTCTCTCTCTCTCTGCCTTTTTTCTCTCTCTCTCTGTCCCTCTCTCTCCTCTCTCTCTCTCTCTCTCTCTCTCTCTCTCTCTCCGTGTCCTGTGTCGCATTCTCTCTCTCTCTCTCTCTCTCTCTCTCTCTCTCTCTCTCTCTCTCTCTCTCTCTCTCTCTCTCTCTCTCTCTCTCTCTCTCTCTCTCTCTCTCTCTCTGTCTGTGTCTGTGTGTCTGTGTGTGTCTGTCTGTGTGTCTGTCTGTCTGTCTGTCTGCATGTGTGTGTTTGTGTGCACGTGCTCGCTGGCATAGGTTTATTTGTGTATAAGACAAATGCATCGCCCTTTGCTCGGCTTCTCGCTCCTCTACTTTCACGCGTCTTTTTTAAAGTCCGTTGTCGTGACGCTGCGCACATATACACGTGACTTCACACAAGCATCCTCTGAACTATCCACCCAATTAAACACGCACATGACACACACGCACGCACGCATGCGCGCGCGCACACACGCACACTCTCTCTCTCTCTCTAATTTGCCTCCCGTTCACATTCTCACACCCTTCTTACACACCCGCACCGCATGCACGTGCACAGATACACATGCACACACACACACACACACACACACACACACACACACACACACACACACACAGACACACACACACACACACACACACACACACATACGTACACAAATACGCACACAAACTTGTGCACGCACATACGCCCCCAGTGCGCGCGCACACACACATACATCACACACACGCGCGCGCGCACACACACACACACACACACACACACACACACACACACACACACACACACACACACACACACACACACACACACACACACACACACACACACACACACACACACAACGAGCTGACGAAGCCGATGCCGCGTCGCGCCTTCAAGTGTTGGAAAAGAAATGTCGAACAGCAGCCGTCAGCGTAGCTAACTCTAAAAGGCCTTGTGAAGCAACTTTGCAGATAAAGCTAACGGTGCAGGACAAATTGTACACAAACATGGAACAACTGCGCCCGTGGGTCGGTGAATGTGCGGCTGCGTAATGTACAAACTGAACACGTGGAATAGACATCGCTTGATACGCCCCAACATATAGTGACGTAGGTGTGTACAGCTGGTCAGATTCTGTGACCGACAGGCTGAATTTGTTGAAACATTTGAGTGAACATTTATGCGTGCAAGATAAGCTGTTTTTTTCCACTTCCTATGTAAATACCATGCAGCATGCAGCCTAATATGCAAAAAAAAAAAGTTTATTAACCGCAAAACTGACAATAAAATCACGATGAGTATGCTAAATGAATAAGCTTATCGTGTGAAAAAGCGTGTGTGAGATAACAAGTGTATGAAAACTTTAAAAGACAGAAAAAAAAACAAGAGTCAAATTATAGTGGCCATAATAAATGAGTGTTCAAAACACGTAGAAAGCGTGCAAGCAGAAGAGTTTATGAACTAGTGAAATGAACAGCAGTAGAATATTCAAATTACGATGATTATGATCAGAATGGGTACGCTGAACTCGTATGATCCGTGCAAGCTACGAAATTCATGAACTTGTAAAATAAACAGCAAGCAGAATCACAATAATTCTGGTAAACGGCTATACTCAACGTGAGAATCAACGCTAAGAAAGAACATTTTCTTCGTCCATCACAATAACAGATCCAAGGTAGGTCATGCCCTCTCTGATAGAGACTTCATTTCTTGCCAGCTTTTGTTTTCTGTTGATGCTTAGATCAACATTTCAAAGAACCGATGCCCCGTCTTTTTTTTCCCCCAAATAATCACGGTTCCCTCTTTTGTGTGGCCTGGAAGACTTCATGTAAATTTAGCCTTCAGTGCAGTGGTGCACGAACACCCAACCAGCCCACCCAGCTTGTTCATCCAATCAGCAACGTGAAACCTTTGCACACATAGAACTAGGTATCAAGGGCCCTGTAAGGGTTAACTTCCGCCGACCAAACACAGTGCATGTGTGTGCAGTTGTCCTCGGGTCTGGACGATGTTCGGAGTACTTTCCAAAGGGAGAGAGAAGGAGGGGGGGGGGGGGGGTGCGCAGATTGTTTTAAGTGGTGCACGAAGTGCTCAAACAATCGAAGTGAACGCTACTTATGTTTAATGTCACAGTCTTATAGGGTATACCAAGCCTTAAGCAAATGGGGGGGGGGGGGGGGGGGGGGGGGGGGCGGGGGGCTGAGTGTCGAGAAGCTCAGACAACTACACTATCTTTTGTTCAATGACTCTCTCTCTCTCTCTCTCTCTCTCTCTCTCTCTCTCTCTCTCTCTCTCTTTGTGTGTGTGTGTGACGCTACATGCGCTTGAGTGACATTCTCTCGCATTAAAGATCAAAAACAGCGATTTACCCCCCCCCCTCCCCCACATCTCGACCCTTCCAACCCTTCCCTCAGCAAGGATTTCTGGAGCAGGTCTATTGTTTCTGCAATCGTCCTGTATTCCGATGCAGCATGTCAGGGGGTAGGAAGAAGATTGCTCCGTGTACCTATGCATGGTACAGAGGGGGGCTGGTCGATCCCTCGAGGAAAGATGAATGTCACAGGATGGGGACGATTGATCCTGGTACATGAGAGGGACTGGGTTTCTCTCTGTCTTACGGAAATTTACCTTCTTCTCGTTTTCTACCGATGTTGTTGTCATCATTTTTTTAGGGTTCAGGTTGTATGGTGTGTGTGTGTGTGTGTGTGTGTGTGTGTGTGTGTGTGTGTGTGTGTGTGTGTGCGCGCGCGCGCGCGCGCGCGCACGGACCGGAGGGAGGGGGGTGGAGGATGCGTTGCAGGTGGGTGAGGGAAAGATGGAGGCGCAGGGAGCGGGAGGGACACAATCAGCCGTGTTTTACTGATGAGTCTGAATCAGCGGGCGAAAGGCCTCAGAGCAGGCGATATGAGTGGTTCTGTTTGCAAGATGGACTATGATGGCCCCCGTATTCCGCTAGTGGTGAATGAAATGTAAAAATATAACGGAATTGAAAAGTCTGCGCTTGATTTCTGCCACTACTTATTTTTGTTCAACATTTCATTGTTCGGTCAGTTAGTAGGAGGTTGCATGTCTTAGTAATTCAGGTAAACGTTGTTCTGCACGATTCTTAGCTGCTGTCAGCACTTAGCTGACTGACAATGCTTGTGTTATGAAACAGTAGAGCTGACCGTTCCGACTGTTGATTCCTTTTGACTTCGGTTGTATCCTTAAATGGATCCTCAAGCACAGGCTCAAAGATTCCCCACTACTTGTTGCTGTTGTTGTTGGTTTGTCACTCTTTATATGATGATTACAGCAACAACTTCCTTGCTTAAAGAGGTGTTTTCCTCATTTTACTATTCTGTCCTTTTGGGTGCCTTTGGGATTCTGTTGGAAACCCTCGGTGATGAGAATACCATGGAATTGTAGGCTTTAGTATATCTCCAGTTGATGGAAAGGGAGGATTGACACAATCGTCGTGTCTCGCTGATGAGTCTGAATCAGCGGATGAAAGGAATCTGGGCAAACAGTGTGAGTGTGTTTGTTTTCAGGATAGACTATGATGGTCCCCGTATGGCGCTAGTCTTTTCCATTGTCATTGTTATCATGACAAAGGAATACTTTGCCTGTGCGTGCTTTTCCCCACCATTTATTTGTTCAAGACATACGTGGAACGCGCTTTGCTCGTTACAAGTTCTTCAGGTAAACACCATTCATTTTTGCCGGCTGCCTGCAACTAGCAACACAGTGACCTACATACTTGAGAGAAAAGATCGATGCAACGGTCATTCAGGTTTGAATCGCCGCCTGTGTATTGAAAAGCCTTTTTTTTTCTATTGAGAGAAAGAGAGAGAGAGAGAGGGGGGGGGGGGGGGGGGGGGAGGCTCTCATTTCCAGATGGGGTATGCAGCAAATATCCAGATCTGTCCCACCTGAAACTCATTATCTTAAAAGACAGCCTTGCTTTTAAGGTGAAGGAGGCGCGAGAAGTTATACTACTCCGTTGAGCGCTCTGTTAGTGTTATTGTTCCTTCGAGGTGGAGGTTAGTAGGACCAGCAAGCGACAGCTGTTTTGGCTCTGTGAAGAGATCGTCAGGCTGCAAATGGATCCTGCTTATCTGCTGATCAGAAGCACTTTCATTTAAAAGCGAGAAGAAAACTCTCCAAAATCGAGCGAATCCTCCTGCATTTATGAAAGAAAAATGTCTAAAAACAAACTGAAAAAAGAGCACTCAGTATAGCAGAAAATAAAGATTTCAAATAGTATGGTAGACTTCTGTTTGTGTGAAACTCGACAGTTGGATTGTTTTTTTTAAGAGACAGCATAGTGGGGCCGGTAAATGGATATAAAAATTCACAAGGATTAAAACAATAGTGTTTGTTTTTTGTTTTTGTTTTTTTTTTTGGGGGGAAGGAAAATTACACATATATGTATTATATACACATACATACATACGGACCTGCTATACACAGCAACATCATAAGGGAAATATCTTCTGCCATGGTCTCCTCTTAGCACAACAATCTTCATTTTACTGGAAAAGGGAGGTAAATCTACCGAACAAGGCCATGGCTGGATGTCAGAGCAAAACTGCCTCCCAGTCAAGACCTTGCGCACTCTCAAACACTTCATAACGCTCGTTGGTTCGTGAGGGTAGAGACACTTGGTGACCACCAGAGGAACATGAACAAAGCACAGCTCACGTGCCTTACCGCTTCCCACAACTCACCCCTTTTATCGATCACAGCCCCCCCCCGCCTTCCTCACAAAAAGGGTCACATAGGTCGTAAAGCGCTGCAGAAAGTGAGGATGTGTATCTCTGACAATTTGCGCGTGAGGGGATGAGTGACGAGTGGCGGGGACTGGGGGGGGGGGGGGGGGGGTACAAGAAGATGGGGGTATGACAGAAAGCCAAATGAAATTCTGTGAGGCATAATGCCGGTTATACACAATTTGTTTCTTATGTTTTTTACGCCCAATGTGAAATATGTTGCTGTGCAAAATACAATTTGAATGATATCTCTTTCCTGTCTCTTTCACTCCCCTTTTATGTATAGAGACAACCCTGCCCCCCCCCCCCCCACGTCTCTCTCTCCCTCTCTCTCTCTCTCTCTCTCTCTCTCTCTCTCTCTCTCTGCTACTTTACTCATATCCCCCCTCTCTCTACCCCTGCTATCTTCTCTCTCTCTCTCTCTCTCTCTCTCTCTCTCTCTCTCTCTCTCTCTCTCTCTCTCTCCGCAGTACAGTTTTATCTTCTGTTCAATTATTGATATTCTGACTCCAGGCAGTCTTCCGTGCCTGTAATTCAAGACAGACAGAAAAACAATTCTTTTTGGTGGTTGCGATGTGGTTGTGCTGGAAATAGGTATCTCCAAGATCCACTTTCATTATCGACAGTTCGCTTTCTCTGCTTCCTTTTAACTTTGCCGATAAACAAATTAAACAAAGTATGCTTTGCCAACAAACCAATATAAACAAAGAATTCATTAATGGTATCCTGCAGCTACAAACCAAATTAACGAACAAATATCTAGATAAATGAATACTTTTACGCGAAGAAGAAAACAGAAACGGGCACATAGCTGCCGAAATTTCGATGCTTCGGGATTTTTTTTTCCAGCTCATTGTCGCAGTCCTCACGTCTTTGTTTACTGATTTTGAGATGGGCTTATAAAAATCCCATTGAGTTTTGGATCTTCGTCGTCGATCACACTCTTTCACCATAGATCATCATAACGATCTATTCTGTGTCTTTATTCCCCGATGTTTAATGTATTCTATCCTTTTCCTGTACTGTGAATCGTCATTTGGTCCATTTTGTGTCATTTTTCTTGGATTCTCAGAGTGGTGTACTTTCATTTATCATCATAATGGCCGATTCTCAATCCTTGTTCTAAGGTTCTCATTATGGCCTATCATATTCTTACAGCGTAGATCATCATAAAGATCGGTTGTCTGTTCTGAATCATCTCTCAGAGTCATGACGTTCTATCAATATTGATCATAATTTGGTCCAGCTGTGTCTTGTGTTATTTGATTATCAAGTGGAATCCGTCATTGTCTTTCCATCATGGATTATCATTTGGATCATTTGTGTCTTTGTTTCTTGATTCTCAGTGCGGTCCATCACAGTCTGTCCACCATGGATAATTCTTTAATCCATCTGTGTCTTTGTTCTTTTATTCTCAGTGGGGTCAGTCTCAGTCTTTCCATCACGGATCATCATACTAATCCATTGTATGTCCTTTTTTGTTTTGTTTGTTTTCAGTCTATCACTTTTTACACCATGGATCCTCATAATGGTCCACTGCATGCTTTTGTCTTTTTGTTTTTAGTCTGCTTGTCACATTTTTTTTTTCATGGATCTGAATGGTTTGTTGTATGTTTTGGTTTTCTTTTTGTTTTCAGACTGTCGCATATTTTTCATCATAGATTATCGTAATGGTCTATTGTATTTCTTCTAAGTTTTCAGTCTGTTTACATTTGTGTCATCATGGATCCTCACAATGGTCTATTGTCGCTTTTGTCTTTTTTTGTTTTTCAGTTTGTCTGTCGCCTCGTGGATCATCGTTATGGTCCAGTTTACTTTTTTTTTTTTTCTCTGTTGTTAATGCGGTTTGTCACCACGACTGTTGGCTGTTGCCTCTTCATTTCTGACGGTCTTTCCCACTGTTGTACAGCTCGGAGAAAGTCAGAGGTTCAGACCTGTTTCAAGATCAGTTTCGGATTTTAACGCTGGTATGTGTGTGTTTGGCGGGGGGGGTATCGGTGTCACTCAGAACTCAAAAATTCTCTGCTTCCTTTTAACTTTGCCGATAAACAAATCTTAGCCATAATCTTTGGGATGGGATCTACCTCCTGTCCACAGAAGATCAGGCCATAGTGGCCCGATAGAGAGACGACCTTTTGCAGACTACAGCACCAGACTTCACAGTGAAGTCACCACCACATGTAATGGGGTGTAGCCCCGTGACAGCACAGCACCCTGTGTTTCACCACAGTCCACAGTGAAGACACCACCACATGACCATGGGGTGAGCCCCAGTGACAGCACAGCACCCTGTGTTCACCACAGTCCACAGTGAAGACGCCACCACATGACCATGGGGTGCCCCAGTGACAGCACAGCACCCTGTGTTCACCACAGTCCACAGTGAAGACACCACCACATGACCATGGGGTGAGCCCCAGTGACAGCACAGCACCCTGTGTTCACCACAGTCCACAGTGAAGACACACCACCACATGACCATGGGGAGCCCCAGTGACAGCACAGCACCCTGTGTTCACCCACAGTCCACAGTGAAGACACCACCACACATGTCCATGGGGAGCCCCAGTGACAGCACAGCACCCTGTGTTCACAGTCCACAGTGAAGACACCACCACATGTCCATGGGGTGTAGCCCCAGTGACAGCACAGCACGTTCTGCTGGACTGCTGCTGCCTCTTCTGTCACCAGAGTGTGTCAGCCTGCCCCCCACCCCTTTCCACCCCCACCCCAAATACCACTGTACTGAAGATCGTCTCCTCAGTGGGGAGTTTCTGTTAAACCGTCGAGTTCATCAACGCTATCAATGGGCCTGTTTACAGCGTCGGATCACTGCGACGAGAAAGAAACAAACAAAACCGCTTGAACCAACTGTCTGGCCAGAACTGGCCCACGATAGTCTTGCAGGCTGTTAACTGAACGGTGCACAGTGTTCATACACTCTACCTGCTGGATGTGGACTAAACGGACATTTAGACATAGTAGTACAGACTGACTTGTGGACTGATCAGGGCGCTTGGTATAGGAATGAAGAATAGGCCATTGACGCCTCCGGAATACGATGCTTTTGAATGGTCTTTTTCATCTTTTTTCAAACCTTCCCGCTGCCTTCTGCTGGCTATGAAAACTCGGAAGATATCCAGCATGCACCAGGTTACACGGGGGGGAAAGGGGGTGTAGGGGAGAGTGAGAATGGGGATACCAGTGCGCACCGCCAAAAAATTGCTGACTAGTCATGATGAACGCTCAGACAGGAATGTCGGTACTGTTGCTGATGGGGTCTGTCATTGTTATACTGCTACCTACTGGTGGCGGATCAACCCCTCCTGCAGTATGCCTACACCACTGCTTCGTCCTGTTTGTTTACCTGCATGAGAATTTGTTGCACACAGTGACATCTTCAAGTCTTCTGAATCTGAACCGCTTTACCGTAGTTGTTGTTGTTTCCCCCTCCAGTGTGTGTGTGTTTGAAAATGTTTCCATGGCGCTCTTGAATTATGTAAGACCCAAGCAAAACTTTGGTCGTTGGCCACGAAAGGTTGTGACAGTCATGTTGTGGTTGTTGGCCATTTGAGGTTGTGGCAGTCATGTTGTGGTTGTTGGCCACGCGAGGTTGTGGCAGTCATGTTGGCCACGTGAGGTTGTGGCATTCATGAGGTTGTGGCATTGGCAGTCATGTTGTGGTTGTTGGCCACACGAGGTTGTGGCAGTCATGTTGTGGTTGTTGGCCATTTGAGGTTGTGGCAGTCATGTTGTGGCTGTTTGTTGTGGTTGTTGGCCACGCGAGGTTGTGGCAGTCATCATGTTGTGGTTGTTGTCCACGTGAGGTTGTGGCAGTCATGTTGTGGTTGTTGCCCACGTGAGGTTGTGGCAGTCATGTTGTGGTTGTTGTCCACGTGAGGTTGTGGCAGTCATGTTGTGGTTGTTGTCCACGTGAGGTTGTGGCAGTCATGTTGTGGTTGTTGTCCACGTGAGGTTGTGGCAGTCATGTTGTGGTTGTTGTCCACGTGAGGTTGTGGCAGTCATGTTGTGGTTGTTGTCTGCAGGCCTCTGTCATGAACACCGCCAGGGAGCTCGGAGGGGCTGCCGCCACCCTCCTGCCCAACCCTCTGCCCACAGTCACCTCAGCCTCCACCCCTGCCCCCCAACAGCAGCAGCAGGTGCCTCCCACCCCGGCCTCCCAGACACCCTCCTCCCTCCTGGAACGGCCCGGCTCCGTGGCGGCGGGTGTCGTCACTTCCGACTTTCTGCGTCACCAGCCTCCGACGGCCTTCCGGGCGGCGGCGCCCGACTTCCCGACGCCCTTCTTCGCCAACGGCAACGGGCTGTGTTCCGCCCCGGAGCCTTCGGGGCCTTTCAGCACCCCGCCCACCACCACCCGGCCCAGGCCGTTCTGCAGCACCCCCCTGCCCTCAGCGGCTCCGCGTCAGCAACGGTGACTTTGGTGAGTAGCAGGCTTTTTTTTTTTTTTTTTTTTTTTTTTTCGG
>JADBJO010000168.1:120000-140000 GCA_016801955.1 Conus betulinus
AAAATAGGAAACTGATTTTGGTCGCCGCCTTGACGATTTCTCTATCTGTCTATCTCTCTGTCCTCTCTCTCTCTCTCTCTCTCTCTCTCTCTCTCTCTCTCTCTCTCTCTCTCTCTCTCTCTCTCTCTCTCTCTCTCTCTCTGTCCCCCCCCCTCTCTCTCTCTGAAAACGCCCAAGACCAACAAAGATTTTGATGAGTGAAATGCAAGCAGACGTTTTTTTTCATTTCTTGTGGGAGAATGCGGAAAATCTTACAAACTTTGAAACAAAACACATCTCAAAGACAATCTTTAAGTAATATAAACAAAATCGAGTGTGTTTGGGGGGGGGGGGGGGGGGGGGGGGATAGGAGTTTCACTGCTTAAGGTTTCAAATCACTTAGATTTGAAAAAAAGAATAGTATTTTTTTTCTTTTTGTTGTTGTTTGAGCAGTAAACTTCCGTTTTTTCTTGTTTTGTCGTCGTTATTTTAATGAAAGCAGAAGATAATTGGTCAGTATATTTGGATGCTTAGCATGAAAACATTTTTTCATCTGATGTTTGAAAAGAGGCATAGAAAAACATTTTATTTTCATCAGCAACGTAATCAGTTGATGAAATAGTTTCTGCATTCCTTGGAATAACATTAACATGCTGTTTCTTTACAAGCAGTACATTGTTTATCGTTTTGAGTTCAGTGAAATAAGTACAGACCAACATAGTGAATGATATGATTGTCCTTAATTTGGCCTAAGCATCCTCCCTCCCTCTCCTCCCATTCTCTCTCTCTCTTACCATGTATATCTCTCTGTATATATATATATATATATATATATATATATATATATATATACATATATATATAATATATATCTATATACACACACACACACACACACACACACACACACACACACACACACACACACACACACACACACACACACACACACACACATATATGGTCTATCCATTCACACTTTCGCTTTAAAATTGATATTTCTAATGACGCATGATTTTCTTTCTAAACTACGCTGGGTACGCATCAATACTTTGTTGCTTCAGCAAGACCATAGGCATGTAAAGAAACAGATTTGTGATGCGCTTATGCCTAGACCGTGTTCATTCCAGTTTTGTTTAAAGGAGCCTCAGATCGCTCTGTGGGTATTCATTTTGGTTTCTATTGAAGACAGTCTGTATACTAAAAGAGAGCAACATGATGCTATTCTTACCAGGTAAAGCGTCATTGCAAAAGCACGATTTCTGAATTTCTGATGTGTACCGACGACAGACACAGGCAACATGCCGCCTCGCCAGATTCCGTGGAGTACAGGATGGACTGTCCATATTGGAGTACAAATTTGTAACGTTTCGGTTGCAGTTTTTCCTTGATAACCTACCCAACTCCCACATTGCATCGGCACGTAGGTGTGGGTAGGTGTATATGCACCTTCCGCTCAAACCTTCATGGGCATTAATAGCACGGCAATGTGGATAACTGTAACAGCTGTCAACAGTGTCGATTTAACAAAATGATCGAACGTCAGCAGAATTGATTATGAAAGTGGCATGCCAAATGAAGTTTGCTTTGGTTCTTTGTAGGTTTGCCTGATGATGCACCGCGTTTCGGCATGCCAATTCAGATTGCACATCCCGCTGGCAGCCTTTTCACCGGACTCCGCAGCTTTGGTCATCAAGTTGAACCAAGCAGTGTCTGTTCCCTGCTCGCTCAGATCTCAGGTAACTTCCGGTCTGCGTTTTTCCTCGCCCCCAGACGTGTCTCTGGCCACATCTGTCGAAGATGTCATCGTGGTAAAATCACTGTCACTGTTGATTGTTTGCGCGGTTTTAGTGGCGACCTCCATCCACTGCAAAGGGACTTTCACTCTGCTTCTTCACCTGAGCAATCACTGTAAAGAACAGGGAGGTTTGGCGCGTGAAACCCTGCGAAAACTGACTCAGTTGTGCACAACTGAAGACCCTCAGCGGCAGCGCAGAGTCTCCTTTGACGGGTGTCCTTATGGCCGCTTGGCATGCATAGTTACCTGTGGACTGCTTCGCAGGGCAGAACAGAGTGTGAGTGTTGTGCCAGGGAGGATGGGAATGGGAGACGTCAGAGCAAACGCATTTTAGATAACTAGGCAGATGAGACAATGAAGAGCGTCTACAGATATGTTAAGTTGTCTAGCAGCTTTTTCTGTGTTTATTCCATTTCATGGGTTTCTTGTGGATCTAGTTTGTTCATGATTTGGGGGGATGGTTTTTTGTTTGTTTTTTTTGAGACACTTTGATGCCTCAGGTGTTTCGTGGAACACGCAACGCGAGTGTGGAAGCGTTGTGGCTTTGAAAATGGTTTTTGTGATTGCTTTTCCTGTGAGAATAATGAAGTGCCGACCCGCCGCAAACATGTTCTTGTTTTTATAAGCGTGCCCAGAGATATTTTTCAAGCGTTATTTTTTTGAGAAAGCATTCCATGCAAAAGCAAAATGTGTGTGAACCTCTGTCCGTCAACGTCACATTTCACTTGACTTTACGTATGGCTGGCATGATTCATTTCAAACAAATAGGATAACATTATATTGGCATCAATAAAGCAGAATCGTGTACGTTTGATGATCCTTTATTATATGCTTTTTTCCACTAATTCCTTTTTTGTCTGAAGCATTTTTTTTTAGTTTGGAAGTACTATTTGTTTTTACTTTGAATGTTTCAAAGTCACATTTCCCTTGGGTGTACTCGCAGTTAGCATCATTGGTTTTAAAACAAAGTAATATGGTGTTGATATCAATAAAATACACATATATTTTTGACTGTAAGATTAGAGGACCCTGTGTTACATGCTTGTTTCACTAACTTCTTTTTTATCTTCAGCATTTTAGAAGTTGGGAGTGCTGTTTATTTGTACTTTAAATGCTCAAACTAGAATCAGACTGCAGAGTATCATATCAAGTATTGCTCACAGGAAAGTGTCAAACTGATTACATATATTGTGTTAACAGCAGACGTTTTTTACTCGCTGAGGCGAGATGCTTTTTTTCCAAAGAAATGATGATGAATGGAATACCTGTCCATGGGCTTAGGGAAGGAGTTTGTGAGGGTTACACCTGTCCATGACGGAAACACAAACAGGTTTCCTTTGAAGGAGTTTGTCATATCCCGGGTTACCACTGTTATGAATAGACTGACGATAACCAATGCCAACGACATAGCCAACATGTGTGTCCCTTTGAGATGAGTTTGTCATCGCACTCATAGGGCCTTTCCGGACTTTACCCATTGTAGACAGAATCCCCACTGTTGGCAGAATGAAAAAAAAATAGTAACCTAAAGAGGCCTGGAGATAGAAAACAAAGCCTAGAAACTGAGTTCAACCAGGTGCGCGAATAGCTTAAGAGATTAGCGCATTAAACAGAGAGGAACAGAGAAAAGGTTCGGAAGGGTAAAAGCGGTACATATGGTCCTCAGTACATTAAAAAGAGAGTGAATAGACAAAGTAGTGGGGGAGGGGGGGATCTTTTAGTGCTAAGGGCATTTATTGAAAATAGAGAGTGAAAAGACAATGTGGTGGGGGAGGGAGATCTATAGTGTCAAAGTCTTCAAAGTATTAAGAAGAGAATGAATCGACCAAGTGAGGGCCTTACATAGGTTCAGAAGACTTAGACAAAGCAGTAGGCGAGGGGGAACTGTAGTGCGAATCGGTATTCGGAAGAGAGTTAATAGACAAAGCAGTGGAAGGAGGGGGGTGGGGGGAGAAGCGAGCGAGGACCTCTGAGACGTAGGTCTTCACTGTATTAGAAAAAGTGAATAGTCAAAGTAGCGGGGAGGGGGTTCTGTCTTACGAAGATTTTCAGTGCATTATGGAGTGAATGGACAAAGTAGTGTGGGAGCGGGGTCTATCTTATGTAGGTCTTTACTGTATCAAGAAGACAGTGAATAGACAAAATAGTGGGGAAGGGGGTGGGGGGAGTCTGTCTTTCGTAGGTTTTCATGGCATTCAGAACAGGTGAATATAGAAAAGTGTAGGGGTTGGGGGGGGGGGGGGGGACTTTAGTACTAAGGTCTTTACCGCATCGAGACGAGAGTGAATAGACACAACGGTTCAGGGGGGGGGGGGGGGGGGGGGGGTGGGGAGGGGGGGGGGGGGGGGGGGGTCAATAGCACTGAAGTCGTCACAGCATTACGAATCGATTAGGAAAATGGTAGGAGAGGTGGATCTTTAATACTACGGTTTTTATTGCATCAAGAAGATAGGGAACAAAGGTGATGATGAAAATTGGGTTTAGGGGGTGGGAGTGGAGTTTGTGGCATCAGTGCCAGAGAGGTAAAGACCTGCCTGTCACTGCATCAAGAAGAGAGTGAACAGAGGGTACAGAGGAATGAACCCTGCGCAAAGAAGAAGTCTTGAGACTGGTCCCCAGCCGTCAGTGCATGAAGAAAAGAGGGACTTGGAGCGGAACCAAGTGCAGATAATTCATACACCTTTATACATTCATAACTGTTTGAATCTAGAGATGCAGAAAGGAGAAGGAACCTCCGATGTGAAAGAGAAGATGTGTGAGCATTTCACGGCCCTGAACACATGTAGAAGAACCGAAACAGACCGCAGCATTGTGGGAATGACAACTGACCCTATTTTTGAAAGATACCGGAAGTAATGGATTTAACACGGAACTGTTTGTCAGTTTGAATTTCATATCATACATTTCTGTCTAAACAGTGTGGTGATTTTGTTTTGAGGGGGTGGGGGGATGGGGATGGATGTGCTTTTCTAAATGATTTTGTACCTTTCATTATTACAAGTCTAACGTTACCTGGAGTGCGTAGACTTGAAACAGAGCAATTGAAATCAAGAAAGAGACTCAAAATTGATCGCCTTGTTCTGCTGTTTGCTTTTTACACTTTAATGGCGTTGTTTATAGACGTTTCGCTGTTTCATGGGTAGTTCTTCTCTGAAAGACAAATACACAGTTTCATGTCTGCACATATTGGCAGTTCTACACGACGAGCTCGCGAAATGCTGAGAGTTGTTATTGGCTCCCTCTAACTATTAGGAGCTGCGCGTTGGTAGAATTAAGTGTAGTGTTGTGACGGCTGTCCTGTTCTTTGTGCCAAAGGACGTTATTATTTGAACAAAACCAGACAAATCCTGATCACGACCGAGCTGTTTCCAAACGATGAGACCTCGTCGCCCGTGCAGACCTAACTGACCTACCTTTACTTCACCGCAAGTGCTGTTTCAGTTTTGCACGTCACACTGGAGACCGCCCTTTCCGTCTTTTGCCATCAATCCCACAGCGTCACGGGAACCACATCGGAGCTGACACATGTATTGTACACACGTCAACAGTGGAAAGGTTGGAAATGAAATAGGGGTCATCTCTAAAGACAAAGACAGACCAATAGGCATCGACTTCTTGAAAATAAAGTACCACATTATACGGAAAGCGTGCTCTGTCTTCAGAAGGTCGGGAGATAACGCCTAGGCTCTATTATTCCCACAGCTGATAGGATCAAAGAGAACGAAATGTAAATTATACTTAAAACTATTATGTATGATTATTACATGTTACAAATGGCAGACGTAACCGAAAAAAGCGAATACACAGTTATCTATCAGACACACTAGAAATAAAAACACTGAAAAATTGAAATATTTGATATTAAGCACACACACACACACACACACACACACACACACACACACACACACACACACACACACACACTATCCACTTTTTGGCACAGTGAAAATAAAGATAGCGCCGACATCAACTTCCAACATTACAACAGATCAACGCATACAGAATTATGCAAAGAAAGCAAAGTTTTATTTATAACCATGATCCTAAACTAATCGTCTGGTGCGGTGATAAGCAACCTAAAGGACTGTTTTGATGATTCATACTTGCCCTTTGCGATCACAAAACTGTTGTCAGCAGGAAGAAGTGTTTGAAGTGACGCTTTTTTTTTAGGGGAAGGGGGATGTTTTAGACAGAATTTAAGCACCTCTCCCTCTCTCTCTCTCTCTCTCTCTCTCTCTCTCTCTCTCTGCCTCCGTGTGTGTGCGTGTTAATGTGTATCCGTCTTGTTAGCCAGCTCCTCCGACATGCTTTAAAGACGATGATTTGTGTTCGCTGCATTTTGAAATACTGCTTTTAAAACGCACGTTTTATTATCTCAGTAGGCAAGCCACAACCAGGTCCTCAATGCGTGCCAGTATCTGCATGTGTGTATCCCTGTTAGGTCTGTTTTTCTTCCACGGCAAATTTGTGTATATTCTTAATGGCATGGAAGGTACAGCACAACACGCGCTCACTCATGCGCGCGCGCGCGCGCGCGCACGCACACACACACACACACACACACACACACACACACACACACACACACACACACACACACACGCTAGGACAGACAGAGGCTGCCAAAGAACATATCAGACTGGAACGGGAAGGAGGAGATGAGATGTGTACGTTTATGTGTGTGTGTGTTGAGAGGGGAGGATGGGTGGTGGGAGAAGCTTGCAATCGTCAAACGATCATATTCCAAATGTCAATGTTGACAAGCAAGCCCCACAGCCTGGCGAAGACCGCGTGGAGTTCTGTAAGCGGAATCTTAATGACCGCTTAACATTTCTCCTGTCTTTGTGTCCGGCCCCCCACACCTTCCCCCACCTCCACCCCGTCAGCATCAGCATCCTCCCCGTCCCGCCCAGTAACGGCGGGGCTGGGCGTGGCAGACTGCCAGGATGGAGACTGCTGCCAAGTGCTGAGTGGTTGAGGGGGGAGGGAACGTTTGGGGGAAGGTGAAGGGGAAGGTGAGGCGGGGAGGGGGGGGGGGGGGGGGTGGGAGTCAGACGTCGCTTGCAGATTGTTGATTGGTGATGACTTCATTTGAGATTCCGACTCGGCGCTGCTGCCCAAAGGTGAACTGACCCAGCCTGTCCAATTTACATTAGATCTCTCTTCCTGCCTGCTTTTTTTTTTTTTTTTAAACCTGAGTTAGTGACCTCCGCTAATAATGGCATTTGCGTGGACGGACGAGTTTTGTTTTCATTTTTCTTGTTGTAGAGCCGAAATAAAACGGTCGTGACTTTTGATCCGTGCAGATCTGTCTCGATGAACAGTTTTTTTTGTTTGTTTGTTTTCAAGTGGTAGCTGCGGAGACATAACAGCGTACAATGATCAAGAACAGACCAACTTTGTTGTTTTCTGTCTGATCTGAAGGTAGAAAGGGACAACAAGGACAGCGTGACCCAATGGCCTCTTGAAAGACCTGGCTGCGCGTCAGGTCATGATAGTATCTCTGGCCATCCAAGACCTATACTATCCTTCCCGTCCACTTCCCACGAACATTGTGTTCCTCTCCACCGTGACCTCGTCTATCCAAACCCCTCTCCTCCCCTCCCTCATGTAGCCCTATGCTGCACTTTCCATGGCTTCAGCTGCACGGAGATGATTTTTTTTTTTTCTTCAACTCTTTCCACCTCCTCCATCCCATTCCCCCCTCCTCCCCTGTGCATCCTCCACACACACGCATACTACTCTCTCTCTCTCTCTCTCTCTCTCCCTCTCTCTCTCTCTCTCTCTGGAGGAAAGCGCTTAGCAAGCTCGTGAGCATTACACTCCGTTTGAACTAATCTCTTTTACAATATTTCGAGGATGAATCGATTGTGCTGAGTTGATTTTAGACTGAGTCTTAATCCGAACGCCAATTTTCAATCGGCTTATGTAGTCCTGGACTATGGACGACTAAAATGATTTGAATTTTGTCTTCTTCCCCCTTCTCATATTCTTGGAGTGGATTCTTCCTCTTACGCCTCATGATCTTTGATTGGATTCTTCTTCCTCTTTCTGATTTTTTTTTGGATTGAATTTTTCTTCTTCCTTTTTGTATTCTTTACCTTGGTTCGTCTTCTTTACTTCCTAATCATTGTCTTTACCGTCTTTAATTGGATTCTTTCTTCTTCTTCTTCTTTGTTCTCATATTCTTCTGTCATATTTCTTCTTTCGTCCCCTTGCCACTTTCTTTGATTGGGTTCTTCTTGTTTTCCTTCACAAATTATTCTTTGGATTCTTGTTCCTTCTTTTGGTTTTATTCTTCGGTTTGATTCTGCTTCTTTTTTCCTCAAATTATTCTTTGGATTCTCGTTCCTACCTCCATCATATTCTCCACCCCTGTCGCCCGCCTCCCCCCCCCCCCCCCCCCCCCCCCCCCTTCCGCCGTCTCTCTCACTCCCTGTCGCCTTTTCTGATGGGAGAGAGAGAGAGAGAGAGAGGGGGGGGGGGGGGTAGAAGAGAGAGGGAGGAAGGAGAGAGGGGTGATATGATTATGGACCGTTAAGTCTTCGTGCCGTGGTTGAGATCTTGCCGGGGCTTCTGGGGGGGCGTACGGTGAAAGGTTGCAATAAGAACAGAAGGGAGGTGGGTGGCAAATAAACAGGGGGAAAGGGGGGGGGGGGCCGGAAAAAGGAACTAAAGCAATCGTTAGCAAGTGCCGGTGAAAAACCTGAGGGTCTGTCCAAAAAAACAAACACACCATTGGGGTTTTGTGGGGGAAAAAAATGGCGGTGTTCTTTGTCGGTCCCCTGAGGGCTGTGGGGGTTACATGGGCGGAGGCCGTGTGAGGTCGGGGGGTTCTGAGGAACGTGGCCACTGGCCGGGGTTTACGAAAGTGGGGGGGGAAAAAGGGTCCATATGGGGGGGGCGAGGGGGTGGGGTTAAGAGGGCGGTGCGAAGACAGATGGGTGGGGGGGGTTATGTACTGGTTCTCTTTGACCTGGCGGAGGAGGGGCAGAGAGAGTGGTTTCAGGGAGGCCGGGGGAGTGTTAGGGTAAGGGGGGGAAAGGATTGGGCGAAAAGAGGTGATTTTTGTGGGGTGTTTGTCCTCCGGGGGGCTCCTCGCTGAAACGAACACGTTCCGAGTTCCAAGCAAACTTACACCGCGAGGATCGGGAGAGCCGATTTCTTGTTAAACAGGTAGACTCGACATTGATACCAAGAATGATAGAATTGAACCTTTTAGAAGGCGGGCGTGTGAAAGAAATATAAACAAGAAAGGAAATAAGGTGGGATACGAATAGAGGGAAAGGAAGAATGAAAAAAAAAAAAATTAGGAATCCTTGGTAGAGGGGTGGGGGGGTGGGTTGGGGGGGTGATCTTTCTGGTTCTTTGTAACGACAGGAGGACGCTTTGAACGCAAATATGCAGATTTTTTAAACAAGCAAAGAGGGGAAACAAGTGCAACACTGCCATACAAAGCCAATACTTACGACGGAGCACGGGTATTTAGCAAACGGTGATTACGTTCATCTTCCGCGCTTGGGTAATTTCCCCTATAAAGTGGCCGGGGTCACCCCGCGGCCGGGGGGAGATCGCCCCTCTTCGGCACCTGGGAGACCTTCATGCAGCAGTTCAGGGGCCCTCAACGACCACCGCCCCAACACCCCCCCCTTCCCTGCGATCCCTATCCGCGTCCCTGCCATCTCCAACAAGACAGCCGATGAGGACCACCGTTTAATAATATTGCAAGAGTAAACAGAAAAGGGGTGGGGGGTGTGTGTGGGGAAGATGTTACAAGGTGTGACGACATGGGGGTGCGCGTCGTCATACATGGGGTGGCGGTAGGGGGGTAAGTACGGTCTGTTTGGGCGCACACTTTGATTAGCGAGAATTATTTTTACTTTGTTTAACTTCACAAGAAACCTATGCAAAACAATATTCTGTGAGAAGAGAACGGCATACAAGAAAATTTATCAGGCACGGATTTAAGCCCGATTTTCTTGTGTCTTCTTCTTCTTTACCACTTGCCCCCCATTAAAAAAAATTCGTCACTGCTTAGTTTTATTCCTAACAGTTTCCACAAACGTTTTGTGACTACCGTTTTGTCCTGCTCGACAATCGAAAGAATATTGGCGATGCGTGCGTGCGTTGCGTGTTGCGTTGGCGTGTGTGTGTGTGTGTGTGTGTGTGTGTGTGTGTGTGTTGTGTGTGTGTGTGCGCGCCGTCAGCGCGCATACGCTGCGCGCGTCATTGTGTGTGGGTGTGTTTGTGTGTGTGTGTGAAGTATATATTTTTTTAATTTACCTGTTCATGAGAGGATTATTTTACTGCAACAAAATAATAGATACTTTGCAAAAAAACCTGTTCAGAACGCGAAGAACATTGGTTCTGTAGGCTGCGATTTAGATTTCTTCTCTGCTTGGGGTTCTGTGGTGTTCACCTTGGGGTTTTATTGGTTTTGGGGGAAACGTTTTGTTCAATTTGTCTGCTCGAACAGCAGATCGAATGTGATGTGCGTGCGGCAGTGCGTGGCCACGTGACGGTGTGTGGGGTTGTGGGTGTTGTGTGTTGGGCTGTGTTTGGGTGTGTTCGTGCGCGCGCGCGGCGCGCACGGCGCGCGGATCGTGCATGATTTGTGGTCAGGTGTGTGTCGGTGTGTGGGTGTGTGTGAGGTGTTTAAGTATATATTTTTTATTAAATGTTCATATGGTCAACTCAAAATAGGTGATGTTCAAAAACTGGTTTTAGGCTAAAGAGATTCTATTTCTGTGTTGTTGGTTTTTTTTTGTTTTTTGTTTGTCAATTTTGTTGGCGGTGGTTTGTTGGTTTTTGCGTAGTTTCTTTTACCCCCATTAGTCCGTTTTTCTCTCCGAGACGTTTTTATTGATTCAGCCTATACTGTTGCTAAGTGTGCAAGTGTCACGAGACTTTTGAATGCCTTTCTTTTATCGATTACTATACATTCAATGGCAAATTTTGCGTCTCAACAAAATAATTGTCTACATTTTTTTTAAACTTATATTTTATCGTCACGGCTCGGGCCACCATTTTCTTTGCCAAAACTCATCTACGCTCGCTCCTGTTGAGAACCAAGAACAAGACATGGTGAAGGAGATTAGAGAAACATGCATTGTTCGGAAGGTCGTAAGATGCATGACCTGGGGCTTTGTGAAGAGATGAAATGAAAAAGACTTCCGAACCCCACCCCAACGCCCCTCCTCCTTCCCTCCCTCCCTGCTTCCCCTCTCCCCCACACCCCCCACACACCCCTTTCAGTAAGGGAGATTCTGTTCGTCAGATGCAGATCAGTAAAACTGTGTCAGTTAAAAACTGTGTCAGTGTTGACGCACAAGTTGGTGAGCTTTTCATCAAAATCGATTTTAACTATTTGACAGAGAGAGGGTGAAAAAAAGCGAGCTGATAGGGTTTTTGTGAGTAAGTGGCTCAGAAAATGTTATCCCAGGAAACTGTCTCTAACATTCTACTGACTAGATTTTGTGGTGAGTGATTTTGGAAATGTGTGTCCCCTAAAGTTTAAGATTTTTTTTTGGAAAAAGATTTGACTGATCAGTTGTTGGGGTGAATGGGTTCGGAAATGTTTCCCCAGTGAAATTGTTTTCAATCTTTGACGGAAAAGAAAAAAGTCATTACGACGGAGAGTGTGAACTGATTAGAAAATATTCCCCGCGAAAACGTGTTTAATGTTTGACAGAAAGGGGTTGACTCATTAGGTTTTTAGGGTGACTATGTTTGACAGAAAAGGATTGACTCGTTAGATTTTAAAGGGTGATCATATTTGACAGAAAATGACTGACTCATTAGGTGTTTAGGGTGGTGATGTTGACAGAAAAGGATTGACTCGTTAGGTGCTTAGGGTGATGATGTTTGACAGAAAAGGATTGACTTATTAGGTTTTAAGGCTGATGATGTTTGACAGAAAGGGATTGACTCATTAGGTTTTTAAGGGTGATGATGTTTAACAAGAAAAGACTGACTCATTAGGTTTTAAGGGTGAGTGAGTCAGAAATGTTTCCTCAGGGTTTCCCCGAAGATGGAGTATGGCTGCCTTAATGGCGGGATAAAAAAAAAAACGGTCATACACACAAAACCCCACTCCTTTTGTTGGGTAGATGGGATTTGTCGCTGCCTGTCTATACAGGGAGTGTCCGAGGGAGTATCAACCTGCGTACGCAAAAAAAAAAAAAAAAAAAAAAAGTTTCCCCAGGATGTTGCGACGTATTCAAGATCAGCAGAAGCACGTGCGTATCTACAGCCTTAGTCTATGCTGAAACACTCTGGATGGTGATGTCGCCTGCTCCCTCTCTTTCCCATCATACGGTACATCCTAACGTATCGGTACCTGCTATGTACAATGAACTGTCTCTCCACGCACAAGTTGTCCTCGGCATTGCCAACGTAAATCTACTGATGTCTGCTGCCCTTGAGGAGCTTCCAGACCATACTCCTTCCACCACCACACTCTTCCCCGCTTCTGTCTGTCATTCTCTCTCTACCTCTCGTCTGTCAGTCAGTCAGTCTCTCTCTCTCTCTCTCTCTCTCTCGCTCTCCTCTCTCTCTCTCTCTCTCTCTCTCTCTCTCTCTCTCTCTCTCTCTGCATTGATTACATTACACACACACACACACACACACACACACAGAGAATATTTTTGTCTTTGAAACGTGCGTTAGTTTGATCACAGGAGGCCGTGGTCATGATCAGGGTTGAAATTTCCTTCGTGACGCGTCATAAAACAGACTTATATTTCGATAGTTGCAATTGTACCTGACCATTTCTTTCTTCTCAGAACAAAGTCGCTGGTATATTGGGAGTTGTTTCTTGTTTAGTATTCGGCCAAATCAACATCTTGTCCAGTAACAGCCAGAGTCCGACTGCTTGAAGAATGGACTTAACCGAACTCAGTGGCCACTCCTCTGGGCAAGACTTCTTCACCGAAGTCCGCACTCCAAAAGTCGACCCCAAAGTTTTATAAATGTCATTGAAACTGTTGAGAGCATTGTACTTTTTTTAATTAAGGCTCCAACCAGTACAATGGTTTGTTTGGTTGTGTGTGTGTGTGTGTGTGTTTGAGGAGTGGTAGGGGTAAGGGAGGAGGGGGTCAGTGGTTTTATCAATGATTTATGCAATGTTTGAACCTTACAGCTTGTTACTCGATTCGTTTTATGGCCAGAGAAAGCAAATTGTTTTCCTCTATAATCACGCACACATCCACGAGTTTCTTGTGAGCAGAAATCAGCGCACTGTGAACAAGAAGGTCATCAGAGAACTATTATATCGCCAGCCTAAACGCACTAAAGAATGACCTATACTACAGAAAAGAATGTAAGAAACACTCTGTACATACTCTGCTCTTTAGGGTGGTGTTTGGTTTTGTTTGTTTTTCATTCTTTAAAATCTAATCGTTAGAATGAACATGAATTGGCGCAGAACACGCGCATTCGTCGGAAAGAAAGTGAGCAGCTATGTACCCTGAATAGATGTGTGGCGTGAGACACAAGTTATGGTCCCCCCACTCACCCACCATCCCCAATTTACACAGAAAGTATGACAATACTTGCCCATTTACTTCGAATACGTTCCCGTTGTCAGTATAATTGATAAACCATTACACTTCAGAACTTACATTCCACGACAACCAGTTCCGCAAAGGCATTGTTAAGTTGCTGGCGTGCTATTTTTGTCAGATTTGTATCTAGTGTGGCCATGATACCAGGACTTGCGGTATCGACTTTGAAACCTGCTATGTGACGTCACTAGCAGACACCGTTCAAGTGGCCAGCCAAAACTGGTCATTGCTCATACTGTCCTCTACCCTGTCACAATGTCCACTACCCTGTGTTTTTTGATGCTCTGTCAAAGCCAACAATGTTTCAGTGAACGCGAACCATTTGGTCAAATATCTTCCGCATGAATGTCGTTGATATCGAACGCAGAATTTACTGTTTTATTCGTGAATTTCTTTCTTTATTTTCAAAATCTTCCTTTTTTTCCCACCCTAAAGGGAGCGCAAAGAGTTGTCTTTCATTTTAACTGACGTTGACTATTTTTCAAAGCACCGCGCTTTCTGTCGTGAACCATGGCCATGATGCGTGGATGGTGCCCCCGTTTTGCAGTGGGAAACGAACGTGGCATGACCGACAACCTTGATGCAGGAACCACACCGGTTATAGCCCTGGATGCCAGTGCTGTCCCAACCGTCATATGTTTGTTGCCTACGATCTTTCGACGACCGTCAAGGTGTCAGTTCCACTGAAATCCGCTGCACAGTGCAGTAGTCTCCTCCTCCGGTGGTTGCCTCATGTTGACTTTACATTGTCTGCTCCCTTTGGGTTGCCGCGACCGGGGGCTTTTTTTTTTGTAGCGGCTCGGGCGCCGGGCTGTGCTGTGGACGAGGAGTCAGAATGAACAGCGTGGGTGCGATGCCACTGAGGTGGCACGGAAGATTGGACAGAAAAAAAAAATCCGTTGTAACGTAAAGTGTTCTGTTTCTCGGCCGAAACGATTCACTATATCGTCAAACCTCCGCTTGTAACAAAAGCCGGTTATAACGAAATGAGGGGATTGGGTGTTTTTGTTGGGTTCATTTAGCTCAGCAGTGAAAAGTCAGACGTTGTCAGTTCCAATCAAAGTCGTGGCCGACATCAAAAATAACTATTACTTGCTGCCCCGATAATGTGTTGTTCTGGGGGGTGCCAGTGTTGATGTCAGATGGATTCTTCCATATCCCCCCTACCTCAGAAAAAAAACCCTTGCATGGTGGTTATCCTTGTCTGTCGTGTATCACCTGTGGTGGTGTGAGCGTTAAAAACTGAATGGAAGCAAGGCCTAGCTGTGTAACAATGCATGTCACTCCCTTAAGCTGTCACTGTCACCCTTCCATTTCAATATAACTGGCCTTGGGTTCTGTTGGATCCAAGGAGTCACGTAGCGCCATCGATACTCTTAACTACAGGAAACAGCTGCAAAAATGTGGTAAATGTGTGCTTGGTGGCTGGTGTGGGTGATATTGTGGGTGGGGTGGGTGGGTCCCTTCCCTGGCGGCTTGAGGTGAAAGGAGCGTGTGACCACTGTTTGGCTGACTGGGATCGATCTCTTTAACTGTTGCATTTGTTCCGTTCTGTTCCCGCGCACCTCCCTCTGGATGGGGTTTTTTGATCAGTTCTTTGTTGCATGTTTATTAAAATGTTTGTTATTAAGGGGACTTTGCGCTTAATTACTGATGAAAAAAGAAACACTTATTCAGCTTGTTTTGGTTGGTTTTTGGTTTGGTTTGAGATTTATCTTGCATCTGTTATCATCTCTGCCCTCGCCCTCTTTTTTCCCCTTGGCCCCTGCGCGTCGTCTCTCCCTCCGCGCCTCGTCACGGAACGACACACACACACACACACACACACACACACACTCTCGGGTCCTCTCGAAGTTAAAAAAATCCCTCTCTCCTCCATCCTCTCTCCGGATCTTTTAACCCGTATCGTCCCCTCGCTCGTCTCTCCATCTCCTCTCAGCTCGAATCGACGTACACACACACATCACACTCTCTCTGGGCTCTCCCAATCCTGTCTTCTTCCCCTCTCGCTCCCTCCTGACATCTCTCCTCGTCTCTCTCCTCTTCCTCCCTCTCTCTCTCCTCTTCTCTTATTTGACAAAAAAAAACATGTGATCATTAACCCTAAGCTTTCTTGTATTTCGAAGAAAACGTTTGCTGTGAGATTTGTTCTCTTGCCTCCTTGTACGATGAAAGGAAAACGAACAAGTACAAACAAAACAAACCTGAAAAAAAAAAACAATAAGATAAAGATAAACGATTTAAAAGAATGAAGAAAGAAGAAGTTTTCTGATGACACGTATGTCTCATCATAGTCACGTCATCAGCGGGCTGCGGAGGAGGCTCAGGCAAGGTCCAGTCTGTGCCGACGTCTGCAGGGTTTTTCCTGTTGGGTTTTTGCAGAGGTTTTTGCTTTGCTTTGCTTTTGGTTGGGTTTTCTGTTTGTTTTTCTTTTCTTTTTTTTTTTTTGGGGGGGGGGGGTGGGGGGGGGGGGGGGGGGGGGGGGGGGGGGGGGGGGGGGGTGGGGGGGGGGGAGAAGGATCGGGTTTTTTTTACCCGATTTTTTTTTCATGTGTTATATGACTTTATGAGGCGGCTGTGGTGGAGTGCGATTTCCTGTTGCCTTTTCACACCGATGTTTTGTTTACAGGTTTTTTGTTTTTTGGGGTCTGTGTGTTGGGGGGGCTGCGTACCTGACGCGTACTTTTCTGCCTTATGTATTTTTGCTATGTGAAAAGAACCTAAGGGGTGGGAACTTCTGGATTTTGTACCTTTTTTTCTGTTTGTTTTGTTGGTTTTGGGTTTTTTTTTTTTTTTTTTTTTTCTTACCACACCTGGCTATGTTTGTGTCTTTACTGATCTCGCTTCCCTACCTCCATCCCCGCCCCTGAATCACCCCTCTCTCTCTCTCTCCCCCTCCCCTCTCTCTCTCTCTCTCTCTCTCTCTCTCTCTCTGATCTCAGTCTCACACCCCGCCCCCTGCTCTATCCTCGCTCCCCCCCCCCCCCCCTTTCCCAAACTTCCACCGCGCCCATTTCCACCACTTCACCGCATCTACCCCTCCCTATGGCCATGTCTTACAGACTTGGTTGCAAAACGCATTCCTCTTATGATTGCTGGACTTCTTGGTTGGCATACGTTGGTTTTTCCATCTGTTCCGTGTCCCCGGCTCGAAGAATATTGTTACCCCATCTACTGTGAAATGATGTAGACTTTTTTTTTAAAAATAACGTTTATAAGCTTGATTGGACATTGTACGCTGTTTGCGTGTATACATACGCCTTACGCTACTGAATCGGAATTTGAATTGTTTTATGCATTGGATGTGGGTTTGGATGCTGTGTGGATGTTTTGAATCAGGACGGCCATGCCCTACTCGCTTTGTCTGTATCTCTCTCTGTCTCCCTGTCTGTCTGTCTGTCTGTCTGTCTGTCTGTCTCTCTCTCTCTCTCTCTCTCTCTCTCTCTCTCTATCTATCTATCTATCTATCTATCTATCTGTCTATCTATCTGTCTGTAAAGCGCAGATTGTCAATTGAAAAGTTTTTTTTTAAAAATGAGGCGTACAATTAAGTAAGCATATTATTGCTCTATTTTTACATGCATTTCTCTGGGAGTTGTTTTGGATACTGAATCGACGCTTGTAGTCTTATTTTACAGTCCGGGCTTAATTCATCTCATCTCCCCTCCCTTCCCCTTCCCCACCCCATCCCCACCTCCACCCTTCCGTAACCCCACCATCCTCGTCCCCCTTCCCCCCTCCCCCGCCCTTGCTGTCTCTTTCCCATCAATCACCACCCCCTTCCTCTCACCCGCCATGCCCACCCATCCACCCCCGCCTTCAACTATTTAGCCCTCTCCACCATAATCTGCAGTGAATTGATTGGATTGTTTTCATTCGTTGTCAATATTGTGAAGGTTTGCTGCTTGCCAGTGCGCTTACATGACTGAACATTTATTGTTTTCCAATTGTATAATTCATTTTCCGCTTGTTTATTCATTTGTTGCTGTTGTTTTGCGCTTTTTTTTTTTTAATTCAAACGTGTTAGCGATCCATCCAACATTTTTTTTTTATATCGCATTTGGCTGTACAAGACACGATTCTTTTGAGGTTAATGAGTAAGCCGTTAAGTCTAACACTACTCTTTCAGCATCCATCAGGCGTACGCCATTAAAAAAAAAAAAAAAAAAAAAAAAAAAAAAAAAAAAAAAACCAGCAAAAAAAAAACAAACAAAAGGTCCGTACACCACGTTTGGGGGGGGGAGATATTTAGTAGAGAGAGTTTTTGATTTTTTCTTCTTTTTTTTTTAATATAGGATCACGTTTATTTTTTCCTTGGTCGTTTTTGTGAAGTCAGATATTTCCGAACAGTTTTCTATGGGTTTTTCTTTTATAAGATTATAGATTTTTTTTCTGTTTGATTCGTTTGCGTCTTTTGTTATTTCCTGATCCTTTTTTCACGAGTTTTATTTGTAAGCGTCATTCTTATCTGGTCGTGTTTTGTAGCCCTATCATGTCAGCGTTGACTTTGAAAACTGATTTTGTTGATTAGTATGCCGATCCGTTTTTAGGAAGACTGAATGGACGAAAGCTGGCAGGATAACATATGTTACGAAGACTATCAAACAACCGTTGTGCTTGTTCTTTCGATTTATTTTGCTTAGTTGTAAGTCTCTCGGATTATACTGAGACACATTCCTGATTGTTGATGTGTTGTGTCACGACAATGTCTACACATACCCGCGTTATTTAACCTCAAGTTGGACAGTATGCGTTGAATGACTAGCGTCGCCCGTCCCCTCCCCCAACTGCCCACCCTCCCAAATCAAAGACAGGTGTTCTCCACTTGGGGCGTTATATTGCTAACGTCAGTACGACTTCAGGTGGTGTCTTCAACTGTTTATAGAAACAGTTCATGCCAATTTTGTGTGATCTGTCTGATAGTCATCATTGTAGGTTCTGAGTAATGCTCAATATGGCTATGTTCGACTCCCAAGTTTGACTCTTATCAATAGACAGACAGGTAGGCAGACAGACAGCCATGCATTAATTACAAACTTGCCCGACAATCATACAAAACGAAGGTAAATTTTCTCTTTAACTGGAGGATGGGTAGAGGTGGGGGAGCAACAGAAGACACTGTATCATGAAAATGTACGTGTAGAAATTTGAAAAAAGAAAAAAAAACGAAAGAAAAGAGAAAAACGCACGTTCCGTCTGCTGAGGTAGTAGTTTCCCTCTAAAATAGGGAGGAAGGTGGAACCCAGTCTAGCACAAGTCTATACACGAATAAATAACGCGCCCTGCTGAAGGATTCTGGCCAGGGGACGGCATCCATTTTGTCGAGCTAAACAGACATGATTTGGACATACCGTGACATTTTACATCACGGGCAGAGCGCGTGAAAGAAATTAAAAAAAAAAAAAAAAAAGAAAAAAAAAAAAAAAAAAAAAAAAAAACCAAGGCGATTGTTTAGGATCCGAGCGTGAAAGAGCAAGTCAAGTGTATTTTTCAGACTATACGCGCTATACTGTAATTTTTTTGTTGTCCGTATTCCAAACCGCCTTTTTTTGTTTTGTTTTGTTTTTGTTTCCATTAAAATGGATTTGTTTTATTTTTTGCTTGTTTATTTGCTCGTTTGTTTTTAATGCGGTCAAAGGTGCTTGTGTCAAAAAAAAAAAAAAAAAAAAAAAAAAAAAAAAGAAAGTTCAGGTCCGTGGGTTTTCCTCTCCTGCTGTTGTGATCTCAGTGTCGGTGTCCTCTCCTCATCTGCCGTGTGGTGTACTTTGTGCGCAAGTCTTCAATGTCGGCACATTCCTGGGGACCGTTGTGGCTGAAGCGACGTGGCGCCGTCTGGTGGGGGACCGCTCACTCACTCTGGCTTTTCAGAACGGAGCAATTATTGTCGTCAGAATATTCAGTGATGCCCGGTGTGTGTGTTGCATCAGAACAGGCACCATTGAACACCTCTGGGACTCAGAAGCGATGCAGTGTCTGCTCTCCCGATGTCGATTGCTCCTTGTGGACTGCCGGTGTAGGGGCTGTGACAGGACAGTCGTGGGTGTGGTTGTGTACGGGTGGAGCGGGAATGAGCGGCATGGGAACAATGCCACTAAAGGGGGTACGTGAAATGAAACTAGATAAAACCGGCTGTATCGCAGCGATTCGCCCCCCCCCCCCCCCCCCCCCCCCCACCCTCCCCTTCCCATCGTACCCCACCCCCCACCCCGACCCCACTTGCCACCCTCAACTCCCTTGTCCCGTTGTTTATTCCGGTTTGTATATAGAACGACAGCCAGAGATATTGAAGTGAAATTTACAGTCCTTCGAGTTCCATATATGTGGTATAGACATCATTTTATGGATGGTAAACGAGGGGTGATAGCATTGTCTTCCCTTGGTTCGGATCCAAGGAACTGATCATAGGGAAACCAGTTGTTATATGTTCTCCCGTGTCGAACGGCAGTTTGTATTCCTTGCTGTCCCAGTTTTCTGTGCAATATAAGTTATTTGATTTGGTGTGCAATGACTGGCAACTTTTTTTTCTCTCTGTACATGCGTGTTTTTCCCCCTTGAGTTGTCCTGACTTCGTTATTCCTGCCTTCCTCTTTCCATGGCTGTGCGTCTGTCACTATTCTCATCATTATTGTTATGATTATTATTATTATGATTATTAT
>JADBJO010000168.1:145000-150000 GCA_016801955.1 Conus betulinus
GTTTGAGGGGTATTGAACTTGTATCGTTTGAAACGTTGCTGTAGTAAAGGACTTTGATAAACCATCAGTTAAACGTTGTGCATAGTAAAGAACTTTGATAACCCATTAGTTCTATGGATTGGTTCCTGGGCTGGATCAAAAGGCTATAGATTTATTACATGGCTGCGTGCTTCATGCTTGTGCTAGCTGATGATCTAAGTAGATGACGTGATGATCAAAAGTCCAGTACAATAGTTCCTCTACTTGTAAACGATGTACAGATAGCATCGATAATAGCCTATGCATGCGCCCTTATGGTTCATTGATTTGGGTGTGTGGTAATTTGAATATGGAAAAAGGGGCGAAGGAGCACAGCTGTGATTTGAGCAAAGGAAATTATAAATCAGTTTGAACAGAGCTTTCAGCTGTGAACTGGAGGGATCGTCTTGGCACTCATGAAGAAGAACATTCTTGGCTGGAAAAAAATTGCAAATCGAATATGCAGATATGTCAAGACCGTCAACCCAACCACGATGACAGGTGAGGTGAAGGAAAGTGTGAGAAAGAAATGTATAACGTACAATGTAATGTAATGGTCGTGGACACTCTGAGTACAAAACAGGTATTTTTTTAAACGATCGGGAAAAGAACCAAGAAAGAGTACGGGAGAAAGCTTGATAAAGGAATTAACTCATAACTTACATAGTTTTTATCAAAAGAAAAATTTCAGTTCAAAATGAAAATTGATGCTGGCCTCAGCCTTTTGTAACTAACTGGTCTACACTGGCTTCTGAAGACGAAAAGACAAAACATTATGTTTGCCCTCTTCCAGTACTTTTTATGTATGAAACTTAAAAAGGACAAAAAAAAATAATGAGCTTCAAAACGAGGGAACAAAGAAACGACAAAACAGCCACAACGCGTTTCTACCTATTGCCCTTCTTCGGGCAGGACAAATAACATTCAACACAATGCAAAAGAAAGGACGAACATCCTCCCTCCATCCATCCATCAAACACAGCATTCCATACTCTGAATTCTCCGCCTGCATCCACTCTGCTCCGACAAACTACATTTTACGCTGCAAGCAGCCACAATGAGTTCTTCACCAGCCATGGGTACCCCAGAGCCGTCATCAACGATGCTGTCCATCGCACCACAGCTGTATCCAAGGCAACTGCCTTGAAAGCTCAAAGTCCAGAGAAAAACAGACAGAGCCACCGCCTGTCTCCTCTTCTACCCTCAGACACTTCCCACCTGCATGATCAAGTCCAGCTGGTTTAATGTATGCGATCATAAATCTGCCTTGGAGGCCAAAGCATGATTACTTTCAGGCGCGACAAGAAGCTGAAGGACCTACTTGTGTACTCCAAACTGAACTAATCACCGTGCCTAACTCAGCTGGTACCCATCCCTGTCAAAACCCAACTGCAAAGTCAGTCTTCTCACCAAACCAGGACCTACTTGTTTACTCCAAACTGAACTAATCACCACGCCTAACTCAGCTGGTACCCGTCCCTAACTGCAAAATCAGTCTTCTCACCAAACCAGGACCTACCTGTGAACTAATCAACGCCTAACTCAGCTGGAACCCGTCCCTGTCAAAACCCAGCTGCAAAATCAGTCTTCTCACCAAACCAAACACCATCCTCTATGGCCTCAAAAGCTTGTTTCAAGCTAAACGTACCTGCTCCTGTCAGAGCCACAATATGTGTTATCCACAGTGCAGTAAAAGATGAGTGGGTGAGACATCCCCGCGCACTTGATGCCTGCATTTCTGAACACCTGGTCGACATCCGCCATTGCCAACCCAAACTAGTCACTTTGCACTTCAACCATCCCCAACACAGCACCAATCCTGTCAAAGTCCTGGCGCTCTGGCTGTCACAGAGTGACAACTTTGAGAGCACTGTGCAGGGATGCTATCTTACTGCAAGACTAGCGACCCTCCGCCCGCTCGGCATCAACACCCAAAAATAGTATGTATCTATCCACCTTCACAACAGCAGCCCACAATACTGTCCATAGACACACTACCATACTGCTCATTATTAACTCATGTGTATGTTACACCTATTTCTCTCTTCTCTCCTCTTTCCTTTGCTATCTATAATTTCTTTATCAATCTAATCTTCACTCACCTAACGTTCACCCCCTTTTCTTCATCTGATTTTCTTTCAAACACACATACTTCTTTTACATATAAAAAGTTATCATTTATTTGCTGTTTCAATAGTACTCTTAGCTTTTTGGCTTATTAGTTAGTTTCAGTCCCCTCCACCTACTTATTATTAATGTTATTATATTGTTATTATTATTATTATATTATTCATCATCATCATCATTATTATTATTACTATAAAAATATCATTATTGATTTAATCTTTATGAAAATCGTTTGTAGCAGTAATGTTGAAATTAGCATCATGATGATAATGACTATTACAAACATTATTATTATCATTGTTATCATCATTGCTATTATTCTTATTTTCATTTGTGCTCTGTTATAATTGCTTAAATGCCGTTTGTCCTGTTTGAAGAAGACCAATCGGTCGAAACGCGTTGTGTCTGTTTTGTAGAATGCTTGTACCTTCCCTTGGCGGCTCAATAATGCTACTTTTGTTGCTGTTTCGATTTCTGACACTTTTGAAGCCTAAACACTCAAACAATTTTACCCAACATGAGTATGGCAGAAGAAAGTGGCGGAATCATAATTAGGTAAAACAATCATTACACAGAAGGCAGCTCACAACGAATTCTAGGCTGCTCATGATAAATTAGGAAAAAAAAAGTTAAACTCGAACACTTGACTTTTATTGAGTGTCTTTGAAGAGCAATGCAATTTCGAGCGACCTTCCACAATGGTTGCTAGTATGACATGATCATGAAAGGTTTCATCGGCGTGTTTAGTCCCTGCATCTATACCTGACCCTGTACCCGTAACACAGACACGGCGGATGGCCCAAGACATGCTCCTGTGGTGATGACTGACAAGCCCCTACAGTGACACCTTCCTATCGACCCTGAAACCCCGCGCTGGCAAAGCCTGGGAAGTGGACCCCGTGTGAGGGACGCACGGCCTGTCAACTGTGCCTAGAGGTCACGTGCAGCAGAGCATTGGCTAAGGGGCAAGTCAGCCAGTCAGTCCTACAGCGGCGCAACGCCCCGACTCTGCTGTAGCGCTGGATCTTTCTTCCACCCGCCTCCACAGCTCTTAGTGTTGGGCCGGACCTGCCCTTGGTGGTCACGCGACAAGAGGAGAGGGCGAAGTTCCCACTAGTGAGTGTTGTGTGTACCTTGACGTTGCTTGACGCTGACTGTCATCTTTCTGTTCAAGTTCATCCCACCTGTCTGTGTGTCTGTGTGTGTCTGTCTGTGTCTGTCTGTCTGTCTGTCTGTCTGTCTGTCTGTCTCTCTCTCTCTCTCTCTCTCTCTCTCTCTCTCTCTCTCTCTCTCTCCAAATGATTCTTGTTGTGCTGTTACTTCCATATCATGGGCCAGAGGCCTGACATTAAAACACTGTTGACTCTCTCTCTCACTCTCACTCTGTGTGTGTGTGTGTGTGTGTGTGTGTGTGTGTGTGTGTGTGTGTGTGTGTGTGTGGTGTGTGTGTGTGTGTCTGTGTGTTGTGTGTGTACGTGTGTGCACAATGTCCAAAAGATATATAAGTGTTATATTCGAGTGGTAAAAACAAGCGGATTTTTAATAATCGTGAGATACTATTTCAGAATGGCTGTGGATCTGTATGGTTAAATCAGTGAGTGGAAATATGCAGGTTTTATGAGAGCATTCAGTCAAAGACTTGTCTGTGTGACAAAAGGTAGAACTGGAATAGACCTTCGTGAAAGTGATAATAGTTTTTCAAAATACAAAACACTCTACACAATCAGAAATTCTTTTCCTTGTGTGTGCTCAGATTGATGGACAAATTACATACCATTCGACGAAGTTCCAATTTGGCAGATCAGATATAGCAGTACTTTGTGATCGATTTAATACAGTTTTCGAATCACCCTAATCGGTCTTTGCATGAAAGTCCACTTGGTGGTATCACAAACATTTGGGCCTTGGTTTTTGGGTTTTTTTGTTTGTTTTTTACCCACTCTTATTAGTGACCTTCTGCAAGAGTATGTTCCGTCACATGTTATGCAGACCCATATCAGTTCCGCTTTATCGTACTAATGTAGAATGAAAACCTAATCATTCTGGGAAATGTCTATCCGTATAAATTCTGTAAAGGGCGAGCTATTCTGTCTGATGAGATGTATGTAATATAATTCTGACATGTTCATTAGTCTGCAGTTTGTCGTGATGCAGCAGGGGTGAGTTGCTATACTGTACTTTAAGTTTATGGTTGCACTGTTTCGCTTTATATATTTTCTACGCCCCGCGCACACAAACATGCGCGCGCGCGCGCGCGCACACACACACACACACACACACACACACACACACAGAGAGAGAGAGAGAGAGAGAGAGAGAGAGAGAGAGAGAGAGAGAGAGAGAGAGTATGAGGGAACGCATACACATTATTCAAAGACAGCGGACATAACTTCTTTCCGTATCATAAACTGTCTTCTATTTACACTTCGAAAGAATCACTGCATGAAAAAGCAATTTGAAGTCAAATCTTTATTCAATAAATAAGTAAATCATAAATAGCAAAATAAATAAGCAAACAGCACGAACAAAATAACGAACATAACACAAACTTTTGGGGAAAGCTACGAAGGGACGAGACACTTGCGCTCAGGCAGAAAAAAATTGCTTCCCTTGACGACACGGATTTACTGGCCCTAGACATTGCGCCTCTTTTCCAGATCCACCCAGAGGATTTTGAGTTTGGTTAAAAATCTGATTGTAGACAGGGACTGGAAGCTGGGTCTCACTGGATAGCTAAATGAGAGAACACACCGAGTCGCTCTTATTCATTTCGCCATTTTTGGTTTATTTTGCCCCGGTGTCATTTTGCCAACAGCAGTTCCCGTCGGTTTCGCCCGTATGTGATTTTCTCTCTG
>JADBJO010000168.1:152500-160000 GCA_016801955.1 Conus betulinus
AAAAGAAAAAAGAAAAAACAAATGAATAAATAAATATATAAGTAAGTAAATAAATAAATAAAGTATACGGCAAATGCAGCCTCTGTCTAACATCCCTCACCCCATCCTCCCATCCTACCTGGTTTTTCTCGCTTCCATTTACACACACACGCGCGCGCGCGCACGCACATACATACACATGCACACACACATACACATAGAGAGAGAGGACGGAGTATATCCGTATATTATCTATGTCATACATGCAATAGTCCCCCCCCCCCTCTTCCACCCGTGCACTCTCTCTCTCTCTCTCTCTCTCTCTCTCTCTCTCTCTCTCTCTCTCTCTCTCTCTCTCCTCTCCCTCTCTCTCTCTCTCTCTCTCTCTCTCTCTCTCCTTCATTGATTAAAGGAAAGGATGATAATGCTCTTTTCAGGTCAACATTCTTGATTTTCAACAATGTATTTGTAGATGGGTGGAACAGTAGCTCTTTGTTAAGGATAACGACTCCAAATCGTTTAAGATAGAACGAGGATGCAGCAAGGTGAGCCAAAGTCACCATACTTATTTATCACATGTGACGAAATTTTAGCATTCACGACCCACGAGAACGTTAATATACATGGAATTGTTATTCATTATGCTGAATTCAAACTTTCTCTCGAAACGCAGACGATACCGAATTTCTTTTAGAAGGTGACCAAAAACCATTTATGGCACGAGAAAAAAAAATACTAAAAATCGGTTTTAAATAATGCGTGTTTCCATATGCATCCTGTGGAAACTAGCGCAGCTGGAGAGCTGTATGGACCATACAAGGTTGGAGTGGAACCCTGAGAAAGTTAAAATTCTCAGAATTTCGTTCACCAGTGATACCAGCGACCATGGCGCACCTGTAACAATCGCGAATTGCCGGCTGGGAAGCCAGGGCTTCGATTTTCCATCAGAGCCCATTTGTATTTGTAGAATTTTCAGCCCCGACCGGCTCCTGTCAAGAGTTGGGTTTGCTGTGAGCTCAAATGGGAGGACTGAAGCCACACACGGTCGATCTTCCTCCACTGATTGGGTGCGTCTTTTACAGTGTTGCTCAAATTTTCTGACCAACACCGTAGGCGTCTGAATCTCTCGAGCCTCGTTGCCGGCAGGATATATGATACACAGCATGCTGCTCGCCAACAAAATGTATACGAATATTTCGTTTCCAAATGGCTCTCGCAGATTCATGATGAACGCATTCTCGCCAACAAAATGTATACGAATATTTCGTTTCCAAATGGCTCTCGCAGATTCATGATGAACGCATTCTCGCCAACAAAATGTATACGAATGCATTCTCGCCAACAAAATGTATACGAATAGTTTGTTTCCAAATGGCTCTCGTAGATTAATGATGAACGCATTCTCGCCAACAAAATGTGTACGAATAGTTCGTTTCCAAATGGCTCTCGTTGATTAATGATGAACGCATTCTCGCCAACAAAATGTGTACGAATAGTTCGTTTCCAAATGGCTCTCGTAGATTAATGATGAACGCATTCTCGCCAACAAAATGTATACGAATAGTTCGTTTCCAAATGGGCTCTCGTAGATTAATGATGAACGCATTCTCGCCAACAAAATGTGTACGAATAGTTCGTTTCCAAATGGCTCTCGTAGATTAATGATGAACGCATTCTCGCTAACAAAATGTCTACGAATAGTTCGTTTCCAAATGGCTCTCGTAGATTAATGATGAACGCATTCTGTGCCTTACATGACACGGCCATCACACGTAATCTTCTGCTCATCAGGGTAGTGGAGTACAGGAACAGGAAGGATGCATATGATCAGTCGGATTATCGCCGAGAGTCGTCGGCCCTTCAGCGAAGATCCGGCAGCACGGCGAGTATCCGGCATGGCGCATGGCCAAAGTTGTCTGGATTCAAGGCACTCCATCTGAGCACACCACAGCATTGGAGTATTGCAGAACACAGCGCTGTCACACACAGCGACATCCTGCGCAGTGCAGTGCAGGTGGAGCAGCCCAGTGGGATCACATGACAAGACCGGTTGAGTGTCTGGCTTTGAATATGACGCTGAGAGTGACTTGAAGGGTTGTGTGAATAATTAATGAGGCAAAGAGATCGAAGATCTGAACAGAGAACTTATAAAATCTCCCATGAAATAATGCTCGCTAGAAAGATTAGTTTAAACGCCCGTGGCAGGTTGGGGTATTCGAAATAAATGCAGTCATGAGGGGGAAAAAGTTGGAAGAGCTATGGAAACGGCCGGTGTGACATGTAACATACTGGAATGACCCCGCGCACTTTGCTGTGGCCTCATTTTTGTGTCAGTGTTTAGCAGACCTTCCGACAGCTTGCAAAATCCACGAGAATTTCGTTGACATTTTATTGCACTCACTGTGCACAGCAAGCTCTGGCAACTGTGAGCACAGTTCATCTCCCGTGTTACAAGGGTAACCATTGAAGAGCGGGAAATGGAGAGTGAAAGAGTGGGAGGGGACGGCATAACCAACCATGCCTCGAAAAAGTCATCCAGCAGTAGTGGATTGCAGCTGTATTCTTGCATGGCTCTATAGTGGCATGCCCGGCAAAGAAGCTGCTGAACGGATGGGAATAACCAAGCTGGCATTCAGCAGCTGCTGGAAAGGTTCTGGGCAACGTAAACACCCAACAACAACACCCTGCTCTGGACGGACATAAGGTATGTGTCGTCGTGAACCCCGTTTTGTTCTGATATAGCTTCATGTAACAGCACCAACAGCTTGCACAGTGTGAGAAATGAGCCGAGGATGGCAGCTAACGTTCACGTCAGCCAGAAGACATTTTTTTCTCGACCGCTTCCACGAGTGTGACCTTCGTGGCAGAAGTGCCGCTGTCCAGGGGCCACTCATACAGGCGCTCCGTCAGGCTCGTGCTCAGGGAGCACCGACGTCAGCAGCAATGGACGACGCAGCAGCGGGGTGGAGTACTCTTCACGGAGGACCCCCCAGTTCACAGTGTCCGACAACGATAGCAAAAAGCATGTCTTGAGGCGCCCAGTTAAGTGATTTTGTCAATGGCTGTATTTTTTTAGCACGATTGGCATGGGGAACGGCTCCCAGATGATCTGGAGAGAGATCAATCTCTATAGAAGAACCCCTCTTAGCCATGTTCAGGACAATCCAATATACGTGCGTAGAAGACCTATCTTTACCATGTTGAGGGCAATTCTACAGGTATCAGGTACAGAGGAGACCTCCCATTTTTACGACGTTCAGGGCAATCCAAGAGGTATCAGCTACAGAGAAGAAATCTGGCAACTTCTCATTGTAACAGCCCTGTAGGCCTTAGGACCCCAGCTCCTTCACGATGGCATCAGTCGTCTCTCATCTAGATGATACGGTCCCAGAATTCATGAAGCAGCAGCAGCTTGAGTGACTGGACTGGCTAGCACAGTCACATGACCTGCGGTCTCTTGTATGAAGCCTTACTGAAGGGTTTAGTTTTTGATTAAATGCAAGTTGTCAGTTAAAACTAAATTTTTTTCCAGTGTGTGAGTTCTCACTACCCGTTGTTTTGGCAAAAGTTGGTCCCCCAATTTCCACCTCATCCTGAGCTTGATGTAAATTGGTGGCAGGCAACTACATACCCTGAAACAAGATGGCCGAGGCGTTGGCCTTGGAGCGACAGAGAGATGTGAGGGCATACACACTCGCTGGAAGACCAACCACGCCACAGACTGGTGAACTTAAAAGTTTCTTTGAATCTGTGGGCTAACTTTGCGAAAGTGAGCGACGACCTGGACGTTTGGTTGGAAGGAAACGATGGCAACCAGAACCTACCGTACGCCCTTGGTCGTCATTTCTTTACGCTGACATTTACCCTCTTTGCCATCGGTGTAATTCTGCAGTTCCATGCAACAGGGCACAGGACGACGTCACATCATTCTTGCTTTTCCTGCGTCTGCGAGTTTTGTTGCAGGAAGTGACTGAAAAAAAAAATGCGCACTGAAATGTTTGGATTTTCCCGCAAATACATTTAGAGGCCGCTTACTTTGATGTGATGTTCCATGTTGTTTTCATACAATCTGACGTGCTGAGGGTGAAGCAACTTCACAGCCGGCAACTTTCGCTTCGTTGTCTACGACGACTTTTTAAGGCAGAGATCGCTGAGACCGATTTAGCGCCATGAGACATCCTGAGACGACGCGTTCAGGCCAACGACCGACCGCCCATCAGCGAGCCTCGCTGTGCTGTGTCTGTGTCTGCAGAAGGAGCGATCCCATCTCTCAGGTGATGATCGTAACCCTGGCAGTCTCCAAGAGAGACCCAGATGTTCTAACTGCCTTGTGGTAAACGGGGTGGCTGTACGCGTTTCTGACTGCTGCCAAGCATAGTGAGGAGTCTCTCTGACTTCCAGACCTGGACGAAGGGCTGTTTGACTGGCTCTATCGTGTCCTGTGAGTTCTTCACCAAGGACTTTGTTCAGTCATCATACCTCTGGCACAGGATAGAATTACAGCATGGTACAAGTTCATTGTTGTGTTTAGATTAGGTTGGTATCTATGAACAATCAATAAGGGGCGTAGATTGGAGCGGAGTAGGGGTGGTAAAGGGGCGTGGATTGGAGTGAAGTAGGGGTGGTAAAGGGGCGTGGATTGGAGTGAAGTAGGGGTGGTAAAGGGACGTGGATTGGAGTGAAGTAGGGGTGGTAAAGGGACGTGGATTGGAGCGGAGTAGGGGTGGTAAAGGGACGTGGATTGGAGTGAAGTAGGGGTGGTAAAGGGGCGTGGATTGGAGTGAAGTAGGGGTGGTAAAGGGGCGTGGATTGGCAGGAAGTAGGGGTGGTAAAGGAGCGTGGATTGGAGCGGAGTAGGGGTGGTAAAGGGACGTGGATTGGAGTGAAGTAGGGGTGGTAAAGGGGCGTGGATTGGAGTGAAGTAGGGGTGGTAAAGGGACGTGGATTGGAGTGAAGTAGGGGTGGTAAAAGGGCGTGGATTGGGAAGTAGGGGTGGTAAAGGGGCGTGGATTGGAGCGGAGTAGGGGTGGTAAGGGGCGTGGATTGGAGCGGAAGTAGGGGTGGTAAAGGGACGTGGATAGCAGCAAAGTAGGGGTGGTAAAGGGGCGCGGATTGGCGTGAAGTAAGGGTGATAAAGGGACGTGGATTGGAGTGAAGTAGGGGTGGTAAAGGGGCGTGGATTGGAGTGAAGTAGGGGTGGTAAAGGGACGTGGATTGGAGCGGAGTAGGGGTGGTAAAGGGACGTGGATTAGAGCGGAGTAGGGGTGGTAAAGGGACGTGGACTGGAGCGGAGTAGGGGTGGTGGAGCGGAGTAGGGGTGGTAAAGGGCGCGGGATTGGAGTGAAGTAGGGGTGGTAAAGGGACGTGGGATTAGAGTGAAGTAGGGGTGGTAAAGGGACGTGGACTGGAGCGGAGTAGGGGTGGTAAAGGGGCGTGGATTGGAGCGGAGTAGGGGTGGTAAAGGGACGTGGATAGCAGCAAAGTAGGGGTGGTAAAGGGGCGTGGATTGGAGTGAAGTAGGGGTGGTAAAGGGACGTGGATTAGAGTGAAGTAGGGGGTGGTAAAGGGACGTGGATAGCAGCAAAGTAGGGGTGGTAAAGGGGCGTGGATTGGAGTGAAGTAGGGGTGGTAAAGGGACGTGGATTAGAGTGAAGTAGGGGTGGTAAAGGGACGTGGATTGGAGCGGAGTAGGGGTGGTAAAGGGGCGTGGATTGGAGTGAGTGAAGTAGGGGTGGTAAAGGGACGTGGATTGGAGTGAAGTAGGGGTGGTAAAGGGACGTGGATTGGAGTGAAATAGGGGTGGTAAAGGGACGTGGATTGGAGCGGAGTAGGGGTGGTAAAGGGACGTGGATAGCAGCAAAGTAGGGGTGGTAAAGGGGCACGGATTGGCGTGAAGTAGGGGTGGTAAAGGGGCGTGGATTGGAGTGAAGTAGGGGTGGTAAAGGGGCGTGGATTGGAGCGGAGTAGGGGTGGTAAAAGGGGCGTGGATTGGAGTGAAGTAGGGGTGGTAAAGGGGCGTGGATTGGAGCGTAGAGTAGGGGTGGTAAAGGGGCGTGGATTGGAGGGGGTAGTAGGGGTGGTAAAGGGGCGTGGATTGGAGCGGAGTAGGGGTGGTAAAGGGGCGGGGCGTGGATTGGAGCGGAGTAGGGGTGGTAAAGGGGCGTGGATTGGAGCGGAGTAGGGGTGGTAAAGGGACGTGGATTGGAGTGAAGGGGTGGTAAAGGGACGTGGATTGGAGTGAAGTAGGGGTGGTAAAGGAGCGTGGATTGGAGTGAAGTAGGGGTGGTAAAGGGACGTGGATTGGAGTGAAGTAGGGGTGGTAAAGGGACGTGGATTGGAGTGAAGTAGGGGTGGTAAAGGGACGTGGATTGGAGTGAAGTAGGGGTGGTAAAGGAGCGTGGCTTGGAGTGAAGTAGGGGTGGTAAAGGGACGTGGATTGGAGTGAAGTAGGGGTGGTAAAGGAGCGTGGATTGGAGTGAGTAGGGGTGGTAAAGGGACGTGGATTGGAGCGGAGTAGGGGGTGGTAAAGGGACGTGAATTGGAGCAGAGTAGTGGTGGTAAAGGGACCTGAATTGGAGCGGAGAAGGGGTGTGAAAGGGACGTGGGTTGGTGCGGATTCAGGTTGAAGGTTGGGGGATGAGGATGGCGAGGTGTTTGTTGACAAGCAAGTCATAAAATCTGTCATGCGCCTCTCAGCTTTCGCGCCAAGGTGACAGGCTTAATGGCAGTGTGAATCTGTGCCGGACGGATTGAGTACGTGTATTTGAGCGACCACGTTCTCTCCCCAACCCCGACCCAAACCCACTCACTTTCTTCACCTGCCGCTCATCTTCCGCCTCTCTCTGTCTCTCTCTCTCTCTCCCCCTCTCTCTCCCCCTCTCTCTCTCTCTCTCTCTCCTCTCTCTCCCCCTCTCTCCTCTCTCTCTCTCTCTCTCTCTCTCTCTCTCTCTCTCTCTCTCTCTCTCTCCCCTCTCTCCCTCTCTCTCTCTCTCTCTCTCACACACACACACACACACACACACACACACACACTGATTATTTGATGCAAATCGAGTTTGGTATATCTCAGAAACTGACTGTAGAATCATGTTCATAAAAAAAAAACTTAAAGCATGAATTTTTTAAATTGGGTTATCTTTTCATAAATATTTCATGACCCCCATAATGCCTTCAAATATGTATTGATCGATTTACCTGACTTTGTTTTAGTTATTAATTGGCTACAGACAGTGGTGCGTTTTGAGACTTTCGCTTTCAATTAGACCTTATGAAAATATTTATTCTACTTCTTGCAATTTCTACAATACCACCACGGGGGCTGCAAAACTGATTAGATCTTTTCTAGTGGTATTGCCACAGTATGTGTTAACTGTTCACATTGGGGAAAAAAAGTTAAGTAATGCGGTTTAGAAAAGGTGGATTTCTTGGATAACAGGAGCAATGGTATTACAAAAGTATAGGATCAGAAGTGGTCGGTGACTATTGCTATCTGGGTTTCTGTTTTACAACAAAAAATGAGCG
>JADBJO010000168.1:170000-172500 GCA_016801955.1 Conus betulinus
CGGAACCTCGGTTTATAGTCTCATTCAAAGGACTGTATGGGGAATGGAGTCAGAACCAATGTTAACTCCGAGGGAAAAATCCCCCCTGTACCGAAACGGCTTGGCGGAGATTCGAACCTGCAGCCCCAGGATTACGAGTCCGGCGCTCTACCACTGAGCTACTCCGGCCCCCATTTCTCCATATCAAATGAAATCATGTTATTATATTCTGTCCAGAGCTTCACTCATCCACACATTTCAACATCATAAGAAGAATACTCATAATGGCTTCATCAAACGTCTACATTTGGGGAAATGCGCACGTCTTACAATGTGCGGTACTTTAATTACTCAGTGCCTGTGAATCTAACGTTGCTATGACTACAGCTTTGTGTGTTTTACCTTTAGGCCTAGCATTGGATCCCGTCATATAAGCAGTAACGTGCACGTCACCTGTTTTTACCATGGTTTTTGATCTACCGTGATCTTTGTACCAACAGTTACGTACTTTTCAAACAATGAACGTTTCTTCAGATAGGTGTTCAGTTTAACTCATCTAAAAGACTGAAAATACATAGTTCTATAAACTATTGCCATCTCTTTCACTGACGTGACAATTCTGCTTATAGACAACGTAATGTTGATTGGTTTTGATGTTTATGCCCTAGTCGATTTTTTTTAAAATTCGTAATAGTGGTGTTTTTAAGTCTACTGCACACAAAACCGTATCGTATCTCCATAGGAAAGGTCTGTCGTAACACTGTTTTCAGAAGGGATGTACACATCCGAAAACATTATGCTTCACATAGATATGCTAAAGGGGTGTGTGTGTGTGTGTGTGTGTGTGTGTGTGTGTGTGTGTGTGTGTGTGTGTGTGTGTGTGCTTTCATATGTGCGTGTGTGCGTGCGCGCGTGTGTGTGTGTGCGTGTGTGTGTGTGTGTGTGTGTGTGTGTGTGTGTGTGTGTGTGTGTGTGTGTGTGTGTGTGTGTGATTATTATAATGAAATTGCCGATCTCCATTGAGAATGAGCATTGCAAGTGCTTCCACTGGAATACATTAGATGCTGTTGGCGCAGCTGAAATACATAATCATAATGTCGATGTTATATTCCCAAGTAAATCATCACTGTAATTTCGAATGAGGGCGAAGATAATTAGTTCAGACTTCCAGCTGTTCGGGGGAACTCGGTATCATCAGAATCTTGGACCATTTCGTCAGTCACTGACTCTGACGGAGAAATACCTGCGGGGACATGTTCAGCTCTGGACAGGTGAAGCAGATGTGTAAACCACATGGTAAAGTAGATTCTCTGTACGCATTGATCGTGTTTTGTGTGCCCACACACACCAAGAGCTGATTTAATAGCGGTGAAGTCTATAGACTGCTTTCTTTCCCCTACAGTTTTGGGCGTTGAAAAATGAACTTCTTCCCATTCGGTCAATTTCGATCGAAAAAGACTTATGGCTGAATGAAGTAAGAGAGAGAGAGTACGCAATTACGTGTGTGCGTACGTCTGTGTGTACGTGCATCTCTCTCTCTCTCTCTCTCTCTCTCTCTCTCTCTCTCTCTCTCTCAGTGTCTCTGTCTCTGTCTCTCTCTGTGTCTCTGTCTATCTTTCTGTCTCTGTCTCTCTCTCTCTCTCTTTGCGTGTCTGTCTGTCTGTCTGTCTGTCTGTCTGTCTGTCTCTGTCTCTCTGTCTCTCTCTCTCTCTCTCTCTCTCTCTCTCTCTCTCTCTCTTCTGTGTGTGTGTGTGTGTGTGTTTCTGTCTGTCTGTCTGTCTGTCTGTCTGTCTTTCTGTGTGTGTCTCTTTCTGTGTGTTTGTCTCTTGTCTGTCTGTCTGTCTGTCTCTCTCTCTCTCTCTCTCTCTCTCTCTCTCTCTCTCTCTCTCTCTCTCTCTCTCTCTCTCTCGCATCGTCTCCCTATACTTACACTCCATCCTTCCACCCCTCATTCTGTAGTGTAGATGGGCGTGGGGGTAACGGATTGGAGGGATGAGGGGGGTGCGTAGGTAGAGAGGGGGGGGGGAGGAGAGGTCAGGCGACTCACGTCTTGATTTGGTGCGCGTCAGGTGACTGACACCGGTAATATATATATATATATATATATGCTTTTTTTAGATACCCGACCCCATTAATTCCTGGTCACGTGGGAGTGCGAGCGATGCTTTGATTGGCTGACCAGAGAGGTGGTGGTGTTGCTGTTGCAGGCAACTTGCTATGTATGGTGGCGGCTGACCCTCACGCCACGACCTACGGCCACGCGGAGGCGGACGTGGACCTGCCCTGCCGGTACCGTCTGACCAGGTACGAGGCCTGGGTACCTGCCCGCTGTATATGGCCTGGGTACCTGCCCGCTGTATATGGCCTGGGTACCTGCCCGCTGTATATGGCCTGGGTACCTGCCCGCTGTGTATGGCCTGGGTACCTGCCCGCTGTATATGGCCTGGGTACCTGCCCGCTGTGTATGGCCTAAGTACCTGCCCGCTGTATATGGCCTGGGTACCTGCTGCCCGCTGTATAT
>JADBJO010000168.1:180000-205000 GCA_016801955.1 Conus betulinus
GGAGTTAACATTGGTTCTGACACCATTTCCCACACAGTCCGAATGAGACTATAAACCGAGATTCCGTGTGTGAACGCACGCATAACATCTTGCACACACGTAAAATCATATCACCAACTTTTGGGAGAGGCCAGTTTGGCCGTTGGTATGGATGACACGTTACACATAGCATGCACCCTGCGTAGTAAATGCAAAGAATGAAGGAAGTAAGGAAACTGAGTGAACGATAGCGAATGATATGGACTGGATGACACGGAAAACGACTGAATGAAGCGCCAGCTGGCAGCTCTTCAGCTGGCACTACCCAGTAGGCAGCCTGTTGTGTAAACAAGTGTGGCTTGTGAAGCGCTTAGAGCTTGGTCTTTAGCCGAGAATAGGCGCTATATAAGTATCCATTATAATAATAATACATACATACATACATACATACATATCACATGGCGTAGGTTCAGGCGTAGGCGTAGGCATTAAGTTCAAGTACCTCCCCCTTCGTCGAACACAGTATCCAATAGGATAAGCAATTTGATCTTAACGTTTGTTCATCGGGTGAATCAATATTGGTATGGCATAATGCCAGCTTCGCAGAATTGTGTGACAAAAGACTTTTGCCCTTAAAAAATATAGCCCATTGGAAAAAAACGTCACATGACATGTCACTTGGAGACACTTAAAACAACCTCTATTATGTGAGATTATTCGCTGTAAAATTATTGGCTTTCTGCGTGCTCCAAAAAAGTAAGTGATCCAACTCGCTTCCAAAGTACGGGGGCCTTACTAGCGTCAAAACCATGGGAGTTTGCAAGCTTTAAAAGTATGGCATCTTATGAGTTTCAGAACTGCAAATATTTGTTCTAATGACATCGGCAAGCTTGTTGGTGAACAAAACCAACTCGAATCACGTCGTTTTTTGGATGGAGGGCAAAATTAATCTTCTTGAACCTATCTTGCTCAGTTTATGGAGGGCTTCGGAAATTACCCCAAGAGTCTGTGCGGCGTGAAGAATGACAGCGCCGACCTGTTTATTGCACGTGCTCAACAGCTGGGGCTGGCCAACAAACAGCTGGCGGTCATCTACGATATTCTGGACCAGGCGTTCAATCAGAGGTCAATCCCACAGCTGTCTTTCCATCTGGCTGAGATGCCCCGCTATCTTTCTGTCTGTGTCTGCGTGTATGTATGTATACGCCTGCACCTCTCTCTCTCTCTCTCTCTCTCTCTCTCTCTCTCTGCATGTGTGTGTTTGTGTGTGCGCGCGCGCGCTGCGCGCGCGTGTGTGTGTGTGTGTGTGTGTGTGTGTGTCCATAATATTGTGGTGTTCTCACAGCCAATGGTTCAAAAAAGAAACCAACAACAGCCCCAAAGCTGTGGTGTGTTTCTATTTGACGCCAGGAGCACAGACATAATCAGCCGTGTCTCCCTGATGAGTCCGATCCAGCGGACGAAAGGCCTAGAAGCAGGCTATACAAACAGATCTACCTTCGAGGGGGATTACGATGGTTCTCTCATGCAGCTAATGAAGAGTTTTCATATTTATAATATATTTTCTTAATCTTATGTTCCCATTTTCTTCATCTTCAACACACTCCCCCTCCCTTAAGTTCAAATCTTTGCCAAGCCATTACTGTGACGATGGAGGGGTTGTTGGCCTGCGTTTGTTTTTTCCCCCACTATTAGATTGTTCGTCTTTGGGTTTGTCTGACTTTATGCAAGTTAAAAGGCTGTGCCAGTCTTGAATAAAAGTTACTCTGTGTTAGGTTTTCTTATGGGGGAAAAAAAAAATCTTTGAAAGGACACCAGGTTCATGGACAACATCATCGTTTCTGGAGCCTCCAGAGAGGAACTGAATGCCATCTAAAAGACCTTGAACACACTCCTGACAAGTTCATCTTTGATTCACAGCACATTAGGTATGTGGGGGCGCGTCTTCACGGCAGAGGGCTTCAAACCAGACGCAGCCGAGGTCAAAGCCTCAGTGATCTCGCCACCATCGCCGGAGAAAAACAAACACCTCTCAACTCTCATAGACATGAAAGGAAATCTCTAATGAGGCAGTGAATAGTAAACCGTCAAAAAACAAACAAGTGTGGTAACTTTCTAAACGATTTGCTGCTTACGACACCAAATCGCCTGTCAGGAATGTCAACACAGAGCACACAGAAGAAACAAGTTGACATAGAGAGCCCCTTTATCACTGCCTTCAATGTGATAACAGTTTCTTTCCTGGTGTACAGAGGGGGGGGGGGGGGGAGGGGGGGGGGTAATGCGGAGGGGTTTGGGTGGAGAGTAGTAGAATTTGCTTGATTGCGCTGGCACGTGTGTGTGTGTGTGTGTGTGTGTGTGTGTGTGTGTGTGTGTGTGTGTGTGTTTTCTATGACGATGAGTTGCGGCCTTCTCCCAAGTTGTCAACTGTATCTATAGTGACAACAGCAGTGTGTGCGGGTATATCAGGGGTAACCCGCGGCACGCCGAATGCAAACGTGCCTTCCAGGCCTTCAACGAGTCGGCCAACAAAGCGGAGGACCTGAACGCCTGTGGAGTCATCCTGACCAACGTAAGTCTGGCTAGGCTGGTCAGGCTGGACATGCAGGGGAACTTGACTTCCTTCTCTGTCCTTCCCTTACCTTTACTCCTTCCTCCAACCTTTCACACACCAGCCCCCCCCCCCCCCCCCCCCTTTTCACCTCAACTCCCCTCTATCTCTCCATTCAAAAATATGAATTATTATTGTTTCATTTCCACCATAATTAATAGCATTATTTACGTTTCTCGAGCGGGCGGAGAGGAGGAACGGGTAGCAAGATGCGGAGCGGGGGGGGGGGGGGGGGGGGAAACGCTCATGATTTACTAAGTTCTTTTAAAAAAAAAAAAGTTTCTACATATTTTTATGATCGTCACTGCCATCATCATCATTGTCGTCATTACTACGTGGATTTTTTATGACGATCATGATCATCAGCTCTGATTTGAGCCGCGGTGATCAGATTGGCTCTATGCAACATGACTTGATGATGATGATGATTATAATGAGGAGGAGGAGGAGGATGGTAGTGATGGTGGCGATGATGATGATGATGATGTTGATGATGAAGATGAAGAAGATGATGATGAAGAGATGATGACGACGACAACGACGACTTTTTGACAAGTTGACACAATTATCTGTTCTCAGCGCAACTTGAGGATCTGTGTGTCGAAAAAAGCAGGAGCACCCCAACCGATCGAAGTCTTTACGGCTTGCTTACGCTTCCGGCAAACCAGCGCAGTCGCAGACTGCAACTTCCTCAACACCACCCTCTCTGAGTGTGGCGGTCTCCAGGAGAGGCCGGATGTGGACCTTACTTCCTGTTTGCCCTAACGTCCTGGGGGATTCACCCTGCGCACCCTAACATCCAAAGGGGGTGCCGTGTCGTTACTGCTGGGGGTTCTGTGTGTTGGTTTTCCTGGTCTGTCTCAGCAAATTAGGAATGCATCATGTCTTAACTACCCTTTGTTTGCTTACTATCTGCTCTAAAACCGATGTATGTACCATTTTCTTCTTATTCTGGGGGTAGCTCAGTCTTCCTAAACATCTCACGAATACAGCTTGCTTGCCTTTGTGGCGTTTAACTTTCGTCTGTCCTCATACATTTACAAAAGTATCTGTAGTGGTGATAGAAATAGTAACAGTGGCAGTAATATGGTGGTGGTGGTGGTGGTGGTGGTGGTGGTGGTGGTGGTTATAGTAGTAGCAGCAGAAGAAGAAATAGCTGTAGCAGCAGTGGTAACTGCAGTAGCAGATGCAGCAAGAGCAGCGACAGTAGTAAAGAAGTAGTAGTCAATTCAAACTGCACCTTCCACTGAGAACTCTAATGTTGTAACGTGATAAAAACGCGCAGAGGAAAGTCGGCAAACTTGGAACGCCTTCGCAAAAACGCTATAGTCAGTGCAACGTGATTAATTTCGCAGGAAAACTCAGTATACCCTTTAGTGTTCAATGGTTATTACACCAAAGCATAAACCAAGAGGAATAAACGAGCGTGAACACGTCAGAAAAGTTGTTCTGTGTTGAACACCAGGTCGGGTGATATGGACTAGAGTGTAGGCTATTTTGACATAGAACTCAGAATAAGTTTCCATAGGATCAGCCGCTGCGCCACCTAATCCTTGCCAGAATCATAGCGCCTCCAGAGCACTTCTCGTTACCCTCAGTATGGCCTGTGCGAATGCGTGGGTTGGCAATACTAGCTAGTGGATGGTGTTTGGTCTGTTATGTTAAAGGAGGACAACTCTCTTGACATTTTCCATCCGGGCATTCACCGTCTTTCACTTTTTATGTAAGGTGATAGGACACAGGAAAAGTGCGCGCGCGTGTGTGTGTGTGTGTGTGTGTGTGTGTGTGCGCGCGCGCGCGCGCGCGCGCGCGTGTGTGTGTGTGTGTGTGTGTGTGTGTGTGTGTGTGTGTGTGTGTGTGTGTGTGTGAGCCAGCGTGCGTACGTGCGTGCGTGCGTACGTGGGTGCGTGCGTGCGTACGTGTGTGTGTGTGTGTGTGTGTGTGTGTGTGTGTGAAAACTGTTTTAAATACCGCCAAAGTATTGGCAGATCAGTCACGAATTGTCATGGTAGGAATATAAGTGTAACGGAAAAGTATTGGATGATCTGGTTAGTTTGTGAGGCCAGAGAAGTGTCTAAGTAAAATAATGAATGTCAAACGTCCCATAGTCGACTCGATCGTGAGATTTTAAACTGACAGGAATTAGGTGTCTTAAATGGTTAAACAAATAAGCCCGGTAACATACACCCAGAATGTAGAAAGAGAGGGGTAGTTACCGCCAAGGACTGGTCCTGTGCCTTGTCCTGTGCTTTGGTTGTCTATGTCCTTGGCGGTAACTAGCCCCCTCTCTTTCTAAATTTTGCTTTATTTTTCTGCCCTCAATCACTCCGTTTTGAAAAATCCACCCAGAATATTTATCCAGGCAATAAACAAATAGAAAGAAATGAATGAAAGAAGTTATCCGCCGAAAACTGTCTCTGTCTGTCTGTCTGTCTGTCTGTCTGTCTGTCTCTCTCTCTCTCTCTCTCTCTCTCTCTCTCTCTCTCTCTCTCTCTCTCTCTCTCTCTCTCTGGCATTGTTTATTCTACATCTGAAGCTCCAAATGCAGTTCTTTCAAAGGAAGTCATGTTTAACACAACATGTGTTTAGCTCAACACAAGGCGTTCCCATTGACCCGACTGTTGCGGATTTACCGCCTTCCCCATCTCACACTTCAGAACAATACAGTATTTAAAACTTTCTGAGGGCGAGGGGAGGGGGAGGGGGTGATAGGGTTGACTACGTACCTCACTCAATCCATTTCATAAAATCTTTAAGTTCTAGAAACGTCCATTACTTTGAAAATGTCTTCTTCTTTTTTTTTTTCTTTGTACCAATATCATGTCTTCGTATGTTTGTTTTAGTTTTCTTTTTTTTGTTTTCTCTCTCAGCCAAACATCCCAGAATTGCTCCACACATCGCTGGGTCCTTACTCTGCATAGCCCAAATAGTGTGAGAACTTTCATTTGACGTTCTCCCCCCTCCCGCTATCAAAATCATGTTATATAAGAACATGTTTCGCTTCCCTGGGATACATCCTGTGTTCGCAGTGTCCCCACCGCCACCCCACCATCCTGTCCACTGTGTAGCATTGTAGGGAGGTGGGGAGTGTAGGCAACGGGTTTTCCCGTTTGTCCTCGAATTAAGGGGAGAGATACACCTCTCTCGGGTTTTCCCATGTTTCGTCTCTGTCAACATTATCTGGAGATGTGATTGCCTTTACAGCGGCTGAGTTCTCGAGAATGTAATGACATTCTAGGGGCGTACTATATCGTCTGAAGCGTTTCGTTTCTCTGTTCACTCTAATCCCCGTAGAAACGACACATGTGTTGTGTCCCTTTTGTTCATCACATATCATACGGTTACACTAACCTCCCATTCTTCGCCCCGTTTTACAAGAACCTGTCACAACATTCTCAAGACTTTTCTCTGAAACAAAACTGTTCCATAGAGCACTTCTTAGAATGTTGTGACTCTTTTTCTTTTCAGCCAAGGAAATGTTTGTCGACTCATTTTAGGGACGCGCTGTATCTTTGCAGCGGGTCACTAAAATCAAGGGAAGACAATGTCTGTACAGCGGTTTCGCCCCCGTCTACCCTAGCATTGTAGGGAGATACATGGCTTTACAGTGGTTTAGACCTGTCTACCCTAACATCATAGGAAGATACATGGCTTTACAGTGGTTTAGTCCTGTCTACCCTAACATCATAGGAAGATACGGGTCTCTAAGTGGTCTAGTCCTGTCTTCCCTAACATAGTGGTATAGTACTGTTTACCCTGACGTCATAGGGAGATAATGTTTTACAGTAATATATTCCTGTCTATCCTAACATCACAGGAGCTACATGTCTTTACAGTGGGTATAGTCCTGTCTACCCTAACGTCATAGGGAAATACATGTCTTTACAGTGGTATAGTTCTGGACCCTAACATTATGGGGACATACCTGTCTTTACAGTAGCTTAGTCTTGTCTACCATAACATCATGAGAAGATACATGTCTTTACAGTGGTATAGTACTGCCTATCCTAACATCATAGGGAGATATATGTCTTTACAGTGGTATAGTCCTGTCTACCCTAACATCATAGGGAGATATATGTCTTTACAGTGGTATAGTCCTGCCTACCCTAATATCATGGAAAGATACATGTCTTTACAGTGGTATAGTCCTGCCTACCCTAACATCATAGGGAGAGACATGTCTTTACAGTGGTATAGTCCTGTCTACCCTAACATCATAGGAAGATATATGTCTTTACAGTGGTATAGTCCTGCCTACCCTAACATCATAGGGAGATATATGTCTTTGTAGTGGTATAGTCCTGTCTACCTAACATCATAGGGAGATATATGTCTTTACAGTGGTATAGTCCTGTCTACCCTAACATCATAGGGAGATATATGTCTTTACAGTGGTATAGTCCTGCCTACCCTAACAGATAGGGGAGATATATGTCTTTTACAGTGGTATAGTCCTGCCTACCCTAACATCATAGGGAGATACATGTCTTTACAGTGGTATAGTCCTGCCTACCCCAACATCATAGGGGGAGATATGTCTTTGTGGTGGTATAGTCCTGTCTACCCTAACATCATAGGAAGATACATGTCTTTACAGAGGTATACTTCTGTCTACCCTAACTCGTAGGGAGATACATATCTTTACAGAGGTATACTTATGTCTACCCTAACTCGTAGGGAGATACATGTCGTTACAGAGGTATACTTCTGTATACCCTAACTCGTTGGGACATACATATCTTTACAGTGGTATACTTCTGTCAACCCTAACTCGCAGGGGGATGGTTTGTGCGGTACATGAACTTACACAGACGCATGGCTTAAGCGGAAACATACATGATGGAGCTATTACACCTTCAAAGGCCACGATTCAAGATTTGTGAAGTCAATAAACAACCGTTATATTATGTGGAATCAGCAAGAGCTCGCTTCTCAACGAGAGGGCAGCGGGTAAGAACTCCGGTAGAGCCTGGTGTGACTGTGTGCACGTGAAGTATGCACTCACTCGCTGACTGGTGTAACTCCGTGCACGTGTGAAGTGTGGGCACTCGCTGACCACTCTACAGTGTCATTATGCAGTGCGGGACATGCGTTTTCCCCATTCTATGTGTCATTAGGTGGCTGGACTTGTTCGGCTTGTTCGGTTTTCTCGCAGCCAGACAAGGTAATGAATTTGACCAAGAAACTCAACACTCCATAGGGGAGATAAACACTATATATATTTGGTAACCAAGTTATTCTTCCAGGGTTGCTTCCCTTGTCAGTTTTCCCGGCAGCCTTCTTCTCTCTCGGGTCTTTCTGGCTCAGTTCTGAGATTTTAAAAATGGATGTTATTATCTACACACAGTCTCAGTGGACGTCATACGGGCAGGGGAAAATCAGCGCCTCTGACGATGGTAGCTCTGGAATCCCCAAAGTTCAGAGAATGTAGTCGTTCCAGTCATAGACACAATTGAACTGGATGGATGAGGGGAAGGGGGGGGGGGGGGGACGATGAGGGGAGAGTGATGGTGTTGGTGCTTCACCCTTCGTACAGATTTGTGGATCGTTTGTCTGGTGGAGCGCCATGGTACGCCCCACGTCATCAGCTGGCGACAAACGACATCAACATCCAACTGACTCCAAACGGTTCAGGGGGCTGTTTACTGAAATAAGGTCAAACACGCACATCTAAAAAAAAAATATATGATATTTATAATACGCCTACCAACTGTTTCTATCAAAGTACTGTGCCAAAGCCGCTAAACAATTAAAAGACAAGGCTACTATTTTTTACCACTTTTTTTAAAGTAACTTTCTTAGTAAAGCTATATTAACCCCTAAAAAAACCATCGTTTATTTTGAACAAAACTTCTGTTTTTTGAGTATAGATGTTTTTGACAATGGATTTATTTCAGTTGAGTTATCATTTTCCTGCCATCTGTTTATTCGGACGAGTGTTGTTAAACAAACAGCTGAGAGAGGACTTGTGTTTTGTCCGCTGAACTTGATAACATTGGAACTCTTCAGTACAGCTATAATGTCTTCCAGTCGTCAACGTCCAACAGTCGGACACGACTGTAATTGGAAAAAAAAATTTTGATTGCTACGTTATTGAGTTGTTGTTACTCTTGGTGTTATTTAAGAGCAAAGGACAACATTTCAATGGAAAAAAGAGTGCTTTTGTTTTAGCGCCAATGAGTAACGGAAGACCAGTTTCAAACCATTGTCCTCTTCCTCTACCATATTGTAAACTCCTATGGTTATTTACCTTCCTCCTCTGCCATAGTGTACGCTCCTATAGTTATGTCTTTCTGTTCACACATTACTATGGTCCTTTCTTTTGAAGGAAAGTAGAAGAAACGAAGACGATGCTAAACACTTTAATTTTTTCAACCCAGGGATTTTTTTTTTCTCTGCCTCTTTTTTCCCCTCCCCCTCCCCCACCCTCCCTCTCTCTCTCTCTCTCTCTCTCTCTCTCTCTCTCCCTCTCTCTCTCTCTCTCTCTCTCTCTCTCTCTCTGTACTTTCTTAATACAATTTTATGCTGCATATGTACTTGCTTTCTATTTCATTTTCTTCCATGATGTTGATTGATATTATGTTTTTTTTTGCCCCCGCCCCCCCCCCCCCCCCCCCCCCCCCCTCTTTCCTCTTCAGAACGGGCTTTGGTCTTAATCTAAATAAATCTCCGAATTCGTATTCGTATTTTCTCTCTGTAGTATAAAAGTGACTGCATGGGTGTAAGCACAAGGTTTGGAATCGACTCTTAAGAACTTAATCGTAGTTAGTGTTCTGTTAAAGTGGCATTTTGACTGAACATCTCACATACCAAAAAAAAAAAAAAAAACCGTCTAACATACTTTTAATCTCTATACTTTTACGTCACCACGTCACCAGTATAAAGGCTTTGAAAAATATGCCTTGACTGTGACGATTATATCGAAGTATAAAGAACACACCACAAAAACAAATCTTATAGCCTGAATACAGACGACACAACACACACACACACACACACACACACCACACACACACACACACTGACTGACTGAAAAGATGAACAGATGTCTTTCATTGCCAAAGAAGCATAATTAACACACCAAAATACGCGTGACTCACGCACATGTACGCACTTACATAAATACACAAATACACGCATCTCTTTTGCACGAACATACACTCAAACTGTGCACACTCCCATGCACTCACTCACCACACTCCACACACACACACCACACACACACCCACACAACACTCACACACACACACACACACAACACACACACACTCATCACTCGAGCACTCTCTAAACTCGCCCTCTCTCTCTCTCTTCTCTACTCGGTCTCACCCCTCTCCTCTCTCTCTCTCACACACACACACACACACACACCACACACACACACACACACACACACACACGAGTGCGCGCTTACACACACGCACGCACATACGGATGCGCGCACGCGCGCGAAAGACAGAAAGACAGAGAAACAGAGATAATAATGAATATGGTAGCCAGACTCTCCTGGGCAGAGGCCCGTTTCTGGTTACCGTCAAATTTTATTCTACACATCAACTTCAGATCGATCGTCATAGCAAGGGAAGCAACTTCAATAAATTCCTGTTCGTTCTCAATTTGCGGTTATTTCCCTTGCCCAGAGCCCACAACTATTCCACAGCGACCAGGGTCTCCGCATCAAATTCTTAATATGTCGGGGTCTTCACAGTTCTGGACACACGCCACAGTTAAGATTATGCACTAAATCACGCTATAATCCCTGCAAACGTTTAGAGGCCTAGCATAAATTTCAGCTTCGAACTGATATGATGATATATATATGATGATATAATAAGTGAGCACACACACGCGCGCGCGCGCGCACACACACACGCACACACCACACACACACACACACACACACACACACACACACACACACACACACACACACACACACACACACACACACGCACGCACGCACGCACGCATGTACGCACACACACACACACACACACACACACACACACACACACACACACACACACACACACACACACACACACACACACACACACCAATCGTACTTGTTTTTACGGATTTCAACGATCAAACCTTTCTCTATTTAAAATACGTGAGCTACTCCTTACATGACGTCACATTTGAGATCACTGCAGCAAAAATAGTACGCCCTTCGATCCGTAGGGCGTACTTCTTTTTTTTTTTTTTTTTTTTATTCACCCCACCCCGTGACTCTGTCTTTGTGTCGGTGGGTTTTTCCAGAATAGTCCCATTCCTTTCATTCTGCCTGGAACCACCAGGCATGCATGCTTGATGAGCATATGTGTCCAGGACGGGGGAAATCGAGATGGTATTGCTTAAGTGCACTAAGTTGATGTATCATTAGTCAGGCTTAACACACCAAGGTTATCTTTGCAATCGTGATGGTTATGCTTAGTGCACTAAGTTGATGTATTATTAGTCAGGCTCACACACCAAGGTTATCTCTGCACTCATACACGCATATGCACACTCATGCGCCCACCAAACATTCACCTCTCTCTGGGAATGGGATGTCACGCATTCGTTTTGTTCCTAACACGACTGAGAACACGAAATATAGCTTCTATGCTACTTACAATTACACATGAAAAATCCAACTACACAAAATGGAATAATTAAAACATAAAAGATCAATACTTCCTAATCCCGGGTTTTAATGAAATGGTTTTCTTTACCTGGCCAGGTTTCCACACACACAACCACTTTCACACCACAGCACAGTTCTTGAACACATCACTTCAAGTTTTCTTCAGCACTGGGTGATGGTGACGCCCATGGTTGACTGGCTCCAGGTTTCAGGACTGGGTCTTTGTGGTCGTCTCTGGGAACGCGACGTAGAACTCTTCTTCTTCTTCGTCTCTTTCACCCACCTCTGAGCTTCAAACTCAGTCTTTTCCTTTTCAGCTTGTCTTTTACCCTAAGACTTTGCTGTCACTTCTGTCTCCCAGACCACGTTTCTCTCAGCCCTACTCTTTCCTGTTCACTCTTCTGTCCTGTCTCTCCTCTGTTCTTCTCTCTCTCGTGGTGTTTCTTCTCTCTAAAGCTCTTAAGGCCCTTTGTGAGAGATTTCGCTCCCTTGACAATATGAGAGAAAAGAAGACAACTCAACTTTCAGTCAGACACGCAAGAAAAATTCTCAAAACAAAATAATCGTGCTTGTCTATAAATACTCGGTTTCTTAAGCAAGACTTTGGCGCTATGATGTTTGGTGTGCAACCTCAGAGACGGATTTTCCTGTCAACCGCCAAGATGTTGACCGCTTTAACGCGGTGAATGATGTAGCCATGCATACATACAGTAATGTTTGTAAATAACACAGACGGACATAAAAAGCAAGCTTCCTAGATTCTGACTTACCTTTTTTCTTTGATTTCAATTGCACTTCGTCTTCAGTGAAACCAGGATAAATGTCGTGAGAGCGGTGGAAGGTTCGAAAGGAAATCCTTTCAAATCCCCCCCCCTAGGCATCAGAAAATAGTCACGTCCTCTGGTCGGAGATGCAGGTTGTGAATTTCACCTCCCCCTACAGTCCATTTTCATTTCGTCGACCGAGATTATTTTCTATTTTTTTTTTCTTTCATACTCACCGAATCCGAAAATAAGAACGGTCAACTGTCCGAAAGTTCGAAATCGAGTCCATGCCAATGAAACCATCAGTTCTTCACAAAGGTTAGTTTCCAAAGATCACGTGGTTAACGTGATGCATAGGAAATACTATCATTACTCTGAAATGTCCATTATTCGACAGCGTTTACTGTTTTCTCGCTAGGACAAGCAAACTGAACAAAGCATTAGTTACTTCCCACACGAATAACACCACAGCCACTACCACTACCACCACCACCCGCTGCCTCCTAGTTGTCATCCTGCGGAGATATGCTTTAATTTACGAAATGAATACATCGAAAAGATCGACGATATTCCAGTACACCACGGGAACCTGCGAGTCACACGATTTCCATATCATCTATCTTTAGACTGGACTGGAAACGAAATCTTCACACACACACACACACACACACACACTTCTGTTTTGTGTGTGTGTGTGTGGGGGGGGGGGGGGGGGATCAAGTGGAGTGCCTGGTACCTCGATGAGTATCCAAGTCGCAATGAGATGGGCATGGCCAGTTCGATTTCCCACCGGTGCCAGCAAAAGCTGCCAATGTTACGGTTCATCTGAATGTGTTGCCGTTCTGGTGGTACAGTGTAGTGTTAGGTCAGCCCCCTTACCCACACTGTCCTGGACTGTCATCCCCTTCATCATTTTTTTTTTTTTTGGTGCTTTACATACTTGGTGACTTCCCATCTGTCAATAGCACATGGATCACGATGTATGTTCCAGAAGATGACATCATGATTATGCAGGTCAAGCAGATGGGGTTTGCAGTTGACTGCCTGACTTCTGTCTCTGTTCTGGACTGATGGCTGTGCCACAGTGGAGACCTTAGTAGTGTTTCTTTGCCCATAGTTGTGAGGCAGCTATCGCTTTTAGGCAGAAACTTCAATGAAATGAAATCAAGTGGGTCAAACTGAACACGACATGAGCGAGCATCAAGCGACGTAACATTCTCCCTCTCTCTCTCTCTCTCACACACTCACACACACACACACGCACACGCGCGCGCGCGCGCGCGCACGCTCGCACACACACACACACAATCACACACAGATAGATAGATAGATAGATAGATAGATAGATAGATATAGATAGATAGATAGAGATAGATAGATAGATAGATAGATAGATAGATAGATAGATAGACAGACAGACAGACAGATGGATAGATGACAGATGGATGGATTGATGGGTTGATGGATTGATAGATAGACAGACAGACAGACAGACAGACAGATACTCGAGAGAGATGAAGACAGGGCAACACGAATATTCTTCTTTTCAATAGTTTATTCTTCCACTTGGATACAACAGCGTGTGAAAACAATCTCATAGGCCAGTTTGTTGATATACGTATTAACCTTGGTGTGAGATGCTATGCACGTGCAGGGCGTTTACTTATAGGTGCATACACTTTATTTAACAAATATTCACACGTTTCCAAAGCATATATACATTGTACTTACAAACACATACATTGACAAATGTGAGATCAACCCAGTCAACGGTTCGTCTCTTTTGGACTCTTCCATGCAGCAATAACAGTAGTTTTGCAAAGAAATACGCTCTCCAGACCAGAAGGGAGGTCAGGTTTGTGCAAACTGGTACCGTGTCCAACGGGAGGGGTTTTGGCGGGGGACACAGAATGGGAGAGCGTGGGCAGACGTGAGCTCATTTCGTCCAAAATGGGGTACAAGTTGATGCATTTTCAATGTCGCATCTTTGATGAGGAATGGGTTGATCCATTATGTTCTCGTTCATTACGTCGATCTTGATCTGTCATTGTCAACACGCTATGAGGAACGAGTGATGAATGGATCTTTCTCTAGACAGGAGCTCTGAATTTAAACACAGCTAACCTCTTCAGTCCGGACAGAAGAGGACAGAGTTAGTACACATTTGAATCGACATTCAAGAGAGCAGGAAATGTTTAGTGCCCGTTTGAATCTTCATTCCAGGGAGGAGGAAATGTTTTAAAACACATTGAAAAGTCTTCATTTCAGAGTGGAAGTAATGTTTGGTGCATGTTTGAATTCGTTTCATCGGCGAGATGATGTTATGTGCACATTTGAACTCTTCATTTTCGACAGGATTAAAAATCTAGAGGACAGTTCATCTCTTATTTCAGAGACAGCAGATTCAGCGTTCTTGGTTCCGCAGATGAGGACAGGTAGCGTACTGCTGAACTCTTCACTCCAGAGAGGTGGACTGATTTAGAGTACACTTACACTTTTCGTTCTGGAGAGACCAGGTACAGTGCAGAGTTAAACTCTTATTTTCCCAAGATGAAGACAGTTTAGTACAAAGGTGAACCCTGTGTTGCAGAAACGATGACAGGTTTGCGTATAACTGAACTGTTCATTACAGACAGGAGGGCAGGTTCTGTGCAGAACTAAACTGTTCATTACAGACAGGAGGGCAGGTTCTGTACAGAACTGAACTGTTCATTACAGACAGGAGGGCAGGTTCCGTGCAGAACTGAACTGTTCATTACAGACAGGAGGGCAGGTTCCGTGCAGAACTGAACTGTTCATTACAGACAGGAGGGCAGGTTCTGTACAGAACTGAACTGTTCATTACAGACAGGAGGGCAGGTTCTGTACAGAACTGAACTGTACATTACAGACAGGAGGGCAGGTTCTGTACAGAACTGAACTGTTCATTACAGACAGGAGGGCAGGTTCCGTGCAGAACTAGGCTGGGTTTTAGTGTCATGAAAGAGGCATCAAAGCGAGCAGTTGTGGACTCTTCATTCCAGAGATGAAGACAGGTGTAGTGCACAATGGAACTGGGACTCATGGTGAGAGAACAGCAGATTTAAAACCTAAGAATTTCGGTATCTGCCCATTAGAAGTGTGCCAGGCTTCAAGTCTACCCTGGACTCTTCATCACAGAGAGGACAGGCTTCAAGTCCACCATGGACTCTTCATCACAGAGGACAGGCTTGATGTCCAGCTGAACACGTGACATCCGGTTCACCTTGACACTCTAGGTCCTAGACCGCAGTTACGAATTAGGCCCCAAAACGCCATGTATTCTCTATTCTCTACGTGTAACTTCCCTCAGAACACTGTCCCTCATTAAAAACAAATTTACTGGAAGACAGTGCCTTAAGAGACACTGTGCCTGACTTTGAAGCAGCTCTAATGTTTTCTTCACTTAAAGTGCAAGCACAATCGTCATGGTCTTCTTTGTTTCCTTACCAAACTTTTGATTCCCAGTCGCCTGTGCTCCAACAATAGTACAAGAAGACAAGCAGTATACAATCATGCATATTCCCATTATTCGTGTTGGCGTCTAGCAGTGAATTCATTTACTAGATCTAAATACAAGAAAACAAATTTATATCCCACATAAACCAAAAAAAAAAAAAAAAAATCTTTTCACAGAAGCAATGCCATATCCATCTAGTCAAACGTAGTTGTTATCACTTGACCTCTACCGTAACCCCGAACTTTGACCTGTACATTAATAATAAGCCCGAGTCACGCGAGTGTGTTCAGGTGGACCCACCCCTCCTGTCTCAGCCTCCTACCGGTCCATCCGCTGTCAGTGTGATACGGACCGTGCATGGTGGACCTCCCTACACACAGGTCCGAGCGCTGCTGAGTCGTCCTTGCCAGAGAAGGGACAGGTTTGTGCGCGACTGGTTTTTGCCTTAAAAGAGATGAATGGGCTTAACCGATCCACACAGTTTGATTCCTCCAGTCTGGTGCTGGATGGGTGGGGGTGATGCTGGTCGGTGGATGGGGGGGGGGGTGGAGGGTATCTGTGTGGGGAGAAGACGTGTGAATTGACAAGTGTGCTCTCTCTCTCTCTCTCTCTCTCTCTCTCTCTCTCTCTCTCACACACACACACACACACACACACACACACACACACACACACACACACACACACATGCACGCACGCACGCACGCACGCACGCACGCACACACACACACACACACACACACACACACACACACGTACACACACACCTGTGTACAGAGAACGGTTTTGTGAATAACCAGACATCCCCCCCCCCCACCCACCCACCCACCAGACCCTAAACCCCTCGTATCACCAATGCACTTTCTCCAACTCTGTCTGTGGTTGGTGTTGTGAGCAGCCTCCCCCACAGAGAACCGAGTGAAGTACGCATCTCTCATATTCTGGCGCTTTAGGACACATTGATGGCAACATCAACAAACAAGGGGGGGGGGGGGGGGGGGATACGTGGGTAAAGAGGGATGCAGGAGATACTGACGCCAAGAGGCGAGCGACTCAACCCCCGTCTACACGATCTATATGCATACAAAAAAAGGTAGGGCGCTCGGGAGATCGCGGACCTCTGTCACGGTCCACTAGAACCTAGACCTGCTCTTCCACCCAGGGTGGCACCAGACTGCACTGGTTTCTTCCTTGAGCCACAAGGGTCAAGGAGAATCGATTTTTTTTTTTTTTCAAAAAGGAGGAAATTACTGGCACAGAATTTCAAGGAGGCGGGAATAAAACACACTTTGCACTAAACACCCCCCCCCACCCCCACGCCCACCCACCCCCACGCTCCTCTTGTGGCAAGGCAACCGTAGGCAAAGTTTCCACAGCACTGATGATGTGATGTGCTCACGTCACCACTGATCATAAGATTCAATGTGCGCACGTCACCATTGATGATGTGACACAATGTGCTCACGTCACCACTGATGATATGATGCAATGTGCGCACGTCACCACTGATGATATGATGTGATGTGCTCACGTCACCACTGATGATGTGATGCAATGTGCCGATGTCACCACTGATAACGTGATGCAATGTGCTCACGTCACACTGCTGATATGATGCATGTGCTCATGCAATGTGCTCACGTCACACCACTGATGACATGATGCAATGTGACTCACGTCACCACTGATGATGATGATGCAGTGTGCTGACGTCACCACTGATGATGTGATGCAATGTGCTTACGTCACCACTGATGATGACGTCACCACTGATGATGATGGAATGTGCTCACGTCACCACTGATGACATGATAGAATGTGCTCACGTCACCACTGATGACATGATGGATGTGCTCACGTCACCACTGATGACATGATGGAATGTGCTCACGTCACCACTGATGACATGATGGAATGTGCTCACGTCGGCACTTAAGGACAGTACCTGCAGAAGCAAATGTGGCCTTGACCTGGCGCACTGCGGGTAGCTGGGGAACACCGACACCAAGGTTAGTTATATCAATTACAATACAAATGATGATTCACAGTGCCAGAGTTTTTGTCATTAATCCATTGATGGTACGGGTGGCAAGATATTCAAATCCAGGTACGCTTATGTTAACGATGCGATGGAGTAAAAAAAAAAAAAAAATCGACTAAAAATATTGATGTTGCCATGGAATACAAAGCCACTGATCATGGAGCGAAGGTGCACCAGTCTAATGATGATAACGGTGCCAAGATGTACCAGTTTTCTGACATTGATGATTCCAGCATGTGACTTTCAAATGGCATCGGTGGTACTAAAGGGTGGTAGAGAGAACGATACACCCCAAGGTGCGGGTGGGACTGAGGGAAGTGCTGTCCTCGCCTGCCCGAACCAACCTGCTGGGAGCAATCCTGCACCGCCCTTGGAAGCCGCGCATCTTTCTCTCTACCGCTCCAACGACAACGATGGCATATTCATTCCAGTGACGCAAATGGCACCTGTATTCTGTTGCTGGTGACAGGAACGGCACTGAGCAATACTGACGGTACCGAGGATAGGAATGCCAACAGCAGTTCTAGGCGACTGAACACTGCCACTGGACGTTCATGCAAAAGACTAAGTGTGTGACTGACTCATCTTTGCCCGTGATGTTGATGGGGTCGCTATGAACATGACAAACCAACGGCATGTACCGTCCCAATGTACACCAGTGCCACTGCTATCACGTTAAGTTTATCAGTATGAATGAAAGTACCACGGAAAATCGCCACCAATCATATTGATTGTACCCAACAAAACTAGTGCAACGTGGTGTCGTGGTCCTAAATTCTGTGGATGACATGAACAGTACAGAGAAATATGATGACAACGAATGCTATCATAATGCTGATACCATTGCGAACAGTATCAGCAAACTTATGATGTCCGCCGCACCAAGATTTCACCGTACTAACAAGACGATGGGCCCGCGGCTATTTCACTGCACATCTAGTGGCCGAGATTGTTATCATCAAATTGACATTACGAGTTACGGAGATAATTGCTAAAAAAAAAACCTGTATGCTTATACGCCTGTGCTTTCCTCGGAATGAGCAGCATTTCAAGTCATGGGCTAGAGAGGGGTGGAGGGTGGGGGCTGGGAAGAGGGTCGAGGAGGTGGATAGGGGAGGCTGGGGTGGAAAGGGACGGAGGGGGAATTAGGGGTAGAGACTGATTGGGTTCCAAAAGAATCAGCGCGGAAGAGGAACTGTCTGTGTCAAAGATCAAGTTTCAAGCCTCAAAAAAAAAAAAAAAAAAAAAAAAAAAAAGAAACATATGCATAAACAAAGAAGCGAATGATTAAATCAATTAATAGCAAACTGAGACAGCCACCGGGAGATTTTCCAGTATTCCACTAGAATTTCCACCACACCATTTCACAACATACAGATGGACTTACAGATCACACACACACACACACACACACACACACACACACACACACACACACACAATGTGATTGGAGTTGGAGAGAGAGAGAGAGAGAGAGAGGGGGTGGAAGAAAGTGTGTGAAAGAGAGAGAGGGGGGGTAGAAAGGGGAGGGAGAGAGAGAGAGAGAGAGACTGAGAAAGAGAGAGAGAGAGGGAAGACTAAAAACACAGATCAGTCTGTGGACAGCTTTGAACTGTCACATACAGATACGATAGCATGTGATCCTGTCAGAATATAACACATTCATGTCCTTTCTCCACCGATGACATCACAGATGATAACACATCAAAGCCCTTACCCACCAGTGAAATCACAGATAATGATGCATTCAGATCTCTATCTCATCAAAACAATCTCTGAACATCTTACGTTTACCTCCCTACTGTACCAAATAGTATCGCACAGTATGACACATTCATGCCATTACTCCATCAATAAACATTGCGGAGCATAATGCTTCGTGCCCCTGTTCCGCCAATAACATCGCAGAATACAATGCATTCATGCCCCCCTACCCCACCAATAACATCGCAAAAATATATGCATTCATGCCCCTACCCCACCAATAACATCGCAGGATATGATCATTTCACGTGCCTATCCTGGTAACGAAATCGCGGGAAACAGTACTCGCATGCCTTGACCCCCACCAGTAAATCGCACAAGACGGTGCGTTCATGCACTCGTGTACCTACTCCACCAATGAAATCGTGCGTAACATGATGCATCCACCCATAAACTCGCAGAATTTTTGATGTGGCTGCTCCACAAATGGACTGGCAGAGCATGATACATTCAAGTGGCTATGTCATCGATGAAATTACAGAAGATGATAATATCTGTACGTGGTTGCTCGCCAAAATCACAGAGTAACAACATCCGTCCGTTTACTTACATCACCAGTGAAAGTGCAGAACATGATAGGCCTATATGTATGCGGGCTTCTCCACCAATACTATGGCAGGATATGATGCAGGCACGTTCTCATTCCACCACGGAAATGCAAGAGCACACTGCATGCGTGAAGTCATTCTCCCGGTGATAGGGAAAATAACTTGCCCGCAAGGCTTTTGTTTTTCGTCAACCAAACCAGATGATACTGTCTCTATGCTTGATTGTTTATTCTATCAACCAGACTGCATAACATAATTCTGCTAACGCTGTTCTTCTGAGTTTGCGCACTTTGTTCTACGAATGCGTTTTCACGTGTAAGCTGATTTCAATGAACGTTCCCATCTGATCGCTTGTGACGTGAACCAGGGGTGTTGTGGACCCAATGACGACCTCCGCGCACAGTCTCAGACCTGGTTACCTATGCAATTTCGTCGTATTTTGAACACATGTTTGTGCAAAAATATGACGAAAACGACGAAGTTGAAAAAGAAAAAAAGAGAAAAGAAGAGAGCGCTAATTCAACTTAGGGTGTGTAACCATGGAAGAGATTTTGATCAAAGAGCGACAACTCTCGCTAACTTCCTCGCGTAAAATCGCGTGAATTTTTATTGACAATATGCCTTGAAACATCGTAAAGAATTCAAACGAAAAGAGAAAGCCGACGATAGAGCATGAGCTTGTGCCAAAGTAGACTGATGAATCGGGTTTGAAAGTAATTTGTATAAGAAAGAACCTATTTCATCATTACACAAGATCACAATTCCACTCTTCAAATTTTCGGCCACGTGGCCTTTTTCAAGAAAAAAAAAGAATACAACTACGTAATGTCCATCTTTGACAACTGGACAGAGCAAAGAACTGCCAAAGTTGGACATTATGTAGCTGTATTGTTTTTGTTTTGTTTTTCTCTTGAAAAAGGCCACATGGCCGAAAGTTTGAAGAGTGGAACTGTGATCTCGTGCACTGTTTTCTTCCCTTTGGAGGACTATTGCTTTTATTTCATCATTGTTAATGCAGGACCAGATGGAACCTCTGCAGTATGGGGCAGGTGAAAACGAACGCCTTCGCGCTCGTGTTTGGTTGAAAAGGACACCAGAAACATTTGAAGGGTCAACAGGTCTGATGTCTGTCCATCTGTACTGGTGTCAGAGAGGTGGCCAGGAACGGACCTGCCCACTCCCTGGTGGAGTCCTCAAGATCTCTTCAGGACAGGGACTGGTGTGTTGATGTTGTTGTCAGCTGCATTGCATCGGAGATTTTTGACATGGCAATGTGTATGCGTGTGTGTGTGTGTGTGTGTGTGTGTGTGTGTGTGTGTGTGTGTGTGTGTGTGTGTGTGTGTGTGTGTGTGTGTGTGTGTGTGTGTGTGTGTAAGGGAGGGGGGGGGGATGTCGATGTACATGTGTTTCTGCATGTTAATGTGTGAACGTAATATGAAACATTTGTATTACAGGCAGATACGGCAAAGTTGCTACTTGTAGATACTCATCAAAATGGAGATCGAGATGTCAAAACTCGAAGCCATTCACCACACCTGTTGACATTCTGTTAGTCTCAGACAGTGTGCAACGCCACGTAAATCACTTTCCCTCACAAGCACATGCTCCGATCAGGCGGAAAAGTCAATGGTACTGACGTGTTTCGGCTCCCTTCTCAATTGTTTAGTGAGCAATAAAAAAAAAAAAAAATAAATAAAAAAAAAAAAGACGTGCACATCACAGGCGTCAACATCTGAACTCATTCTGGTCGGCTCCACGTCCGTTTGATAAATCCGCTCACTGCACACAAAAAAAAGTTCAGTTTTTTTTTTTTTTTAGGTCTCAAAAGACGCTTTAAAAGCTGAGGAGGACAGAAAGAGGACAAAAACAAAACTATCCAAACTGCTGGGCAGGCAGAGTCGCCGCACACGCTTGTTGTGGTCCGGCTTCCCTTTGACCTTTATGTGTCTGAAGACACTGCCTCCTCCTCTGCGAGCAGTCGTGGTCAGAAGCTGCTTTGCAGTTCATTTCCAAGAACCTCATTTTCCGGACAAGGCCTGAATTGTCGTAGAAACAAGTTATCTTCTCTATCTGATCAAATCTTGGGATGAGTTCATGGTGATTTATTACGTCACTAACTGCTACTGACAGACGGCGTGTTGTCGTGGAGTAATTATATTCAATGCTACTTCTGAAATCACTGCTACTACTACAACTGCTACTACGACTGCTGCTACTGTTGCTACTCATGATGATGACAACAGTAACAACAATAAACCAAAGTACCAACAAGAGTAGCGCCCCCTTAACTCCCAGCAACAAGAAAACAAAGCACTGACAAGAGTGACAGCCCCTTTAAGTCCCAATATCCGGGATACTCTCCAACATGGGCGACATCTCGCGGGGAGCCGGCGAAGTCCCAAGGGCACAAAACTCAGTTTCCCCATCCTCCCCACCCACCACACCACCCCCATCCCCACGCCCCACTCCCGCCCCCGCCCCAGCCCCAGCCCCAGCCCCGCCCCCCCACCCAGGGAGGCAGCAGTCGCCCGAGGTGACTATCCCCTGACGCTGGGCGAATCTGGCCACGGGGGACAGGTCCCGCGGCGCCCGGACTCCGGGGAGCGGCGGTTCCAGCAGCCTGCTGGAAGACTCCCTGTCCGAGGACACAGCGCCAGCGAGGACGTGGTGACCGCCGAGTAGCTGGACTGGGGCCTGTCGGACCTCTTGACCAGCGAGGTGGCGGTCTGGCAGGTCCTCTTGACCTCCTGGTTCCTCTGCAGGTACTCGTCGTAGTAGTCCACGTCGTAGCCCTCGCGGCGCTGCCGCTTGATCTGCGTGACGATGAGCGTCATCAGGGCCGTGGCGTAGAAGACGATGACCACGACCACGTAGAGCAGCTCGTTGAGCTGGCTGTCGCGGAAGGGCGGCTTGAGCAGGAGGCGGACCAGCGTGCCGTTCACCATGATCACGTGGCCTTCGTCGCCTCGCGCCGCCGGGCTCCCGCCCGTGGTCAGGTTGACGTCCGGGGGGATGAAGTAGGCGTAGCCGGCGATCTGAGCTGTGTTGGCTGAGGAGCAGAAGAGTGGGATGGGGGGTGGGGGGGTGGGGTAACACAAGGGAGTCAGACACAGCACAGCATGGCACGGCACGTGCAACACGAAACAGAACTACTAGGTCAAAGCATACACGGCAGATGACAGAACAGAACAACACAGTGCCAGTTCCAGTGTTGTCCAGGAGTCGTCACTAGTCCAGACATACTGAGCCACATCTTGTGGGGTGATGTCAACAGATGATGAACGACTAAATGACAATGAAGAGTATAAGTAGCAGTTGAAACTAAGGGGGGGGGGGGGGGGGGGGCTGAAAGCATTGGAATGTCTCAATATAATACTTCACGTGCTCTTATCTCCCTTTGCATTCTTTTTGGCTGACAAATCATAGATTTCCAGTTGTTTGTTTGCTTGTTCGTTTTGTTTTAACTTAATGGATAATTATTTCATTATTTGTTCGCGTCATTTGTTTCAATGTGCTTTCTTCCTGTTTTCATATACCGCACCTAACTGGTGGCTGGAGTGTACATGAACGTGTGTTTAGTGAAAAGTCATATTCGTCGACATCAGTAAATAGCATAAATTACACACACACACACACACACACACACACACACACACACATGTATATGTATGTATAAAATCAAAAAACCATTGTTGGATGCAAAAGCAATAGTCCTCCAAAGGGAAGAAAACATTATAGAAAAACACAATGCCACTCTTCTAATTTTCGGCCACGTGGCCTTTTTCAAGAGAAAAAAAAAACAACAACAAAAAAATGCAACTACGTGATGTCCATCTTTGGCAACTGGAATGACGTCAGTTCTTTGCTCTGACCAGTTGCCAAAGATGGACATTAGTAGTTGCATTGTTTTTGTTTTTGTCTTTTTTTTTTTTTTCTCTTGAAAAAGGCCACGTGGCCGAAAATTAGAAGAGTGGCATTGTGATTTTCTACATTGTTGGATGTATTGGACTTTTATGGTTCCAGTATTTTTAACTTGGAAATGGTTTTACAGGAGATGAGACTGATCTGGTCATGCCACATGCCACTTACTCTCAAGTTGATTGAAGTGTCAGTTACGTTAGACAGAAGGTGTTGCATGTACTTGAAAACTTGATGTAAAAATTTATGTCCAAACGTTTGAACCAAAATGTAAACATTCTACCCTTTTCCTGAACTTGAAAGGGGAAGTGTTCAGTTTCACCGAACACCTTTCAAAATGGGTGTGCTCTTGTTCAGTTTCAGTATTTTTTTTTTCAAAAACTGTAGCTATCATTTAGCTGTTAATGTTCTCATTGCTGGGCACCAAACCTTACAACTATAATTTCAAAAACTGTGACAGAATGGGGGAAAAAAAATCATTATATCGGTTAGTCCAAGTGTGATATCTAAATGTGAAGTTATTATCTTTGAATGGCCAAACATGGTTCTGGAAGCTCGATCATGCAACTGCTTCTGTCCTTCATGGAATCTGTTATCGCAGATAAACTGGATTTCCGAATTTTGAAGCCAGATGCTATACCTATATGTATAGTCTTATAAACTGAAAATGCGGAATATTTCGGATCTTCCCTCAAGACAAAAAAAAAAACACCCCACACAAATAATTTAAAAGAATTAAAACACACACACACACACACACACACACACACACACACACACACACACACACACACACACACACACACACTTCTTCTTAAACTTCCGCCTGCATTCACCTCACGTTGAAACACACAACTACTTCAGTTTGGGAAGTATTGATTTCGGCAATCTAGTTCTCACAAGTTCTCCATCCAGCACAGCGTTTAATCTTCGCTGCATTCGTCTGCTGATTCAGCACACACAGCTGCAGGAAGTGTGAGATGCCACAGCTGCAAAGCAGTAGCCCACAGAGGCTGAGGATATAAGACACGACAGTCCACTTCGATGCCCGACGGTTCCTTACAACACGAGGGGACAATGAAACACCTTTCACTTGAGTACCGAGGTGATACACACACCTCGTCACACGGCTCGCTAAGAAGAGCACAGAGCAGTGCCAGACGAGGCAACACACGCCAAAGCCCGCTGCCAGAGAGAGTTGCCGATCATCATGAACATGAAAGCACAACTACTGCTATACCCTGGTCAGATAAGGCGGTGGGTGC
>JADBJO010000168.1:207500-212500 GCA_016801955.1 Conus betulinus
GAGTAAGCGCAGGACGTGTGCTTAAGCTTTCCGATACACATACCAGCACACGATTCCACACTCAGACACGGGGGAGAGGGAGAGAGAGAGAGAGAGTTGAGACACTCAGATACCGAGAGAGGAGAGAGAGAGAGAGAGTAAGAGAGTGTGAGAGGACATACCAGAGAGAGAGACAGAGAGAGAGACAGAGAGAGAGAGACAGAGAGAGAGAGAGAGAGAGAGACAGAGACAGAGACAGACAGACAGAGAATTTGCAAGTACATGTGGGGACAGTCGATGTGGAAGGTCGATTTTCTGACCTAAACCAGCCTCTCACCCCAGCTCAGCAGTAAACTCTGCAGGGCGTGACGAACGATGACGAGAACAGCTGGATGGTTTGTCCATGGACGCTTTATTGATCAGGGAAAAGGTCAGGCCGGCGGAATCTTCCTGAAGAAATTGCAACTGTGGGAGAACGAAGTGGACTGGAAGGAGGAGGAGGGGGGGGGGGAGAGAGAGGGGGAGAGAGGGGAGAGAGAGAAACGGGAGGCGGCGCCTCAGCCTTAGCCTACTACCCAGAATGCAAATTTTGCCAGCAGCTGCGTTTTCTGATTTGGTAATCACACACACACACACACACACACACGCACGCACGCACGCACACACGCACACACGCACGCACGCACGCAAGCAAGCGCACACACACACACACACATATACAATGCGCGCGCCCTTTTACACACACACACACACACACACACACACACACACACACACAGGGGGGGGGGGGGGGGGGGGGGCGCCCGCGCGAGTTCGCACGCGCGCTTCTTCACACACGGAGCAGCACATAAACGCACAAGCACACGCTCACATTCAAGCGCGCGGGGCGATGCATGCATGAGGTCTTCTGGATGTCCGCAGCGGTCACGGGACAGGAACCCAGTGTCTGTTTAATGACTGCGGGACAGCCATGGGACAGGAATCCAGTGTCTGTTTAATGAAGCAGTAGGACAGTCATGGGACAGGAATCCAGGGTCTGTTTAATGACTGCAGGACAGCCATGGGACAGGAACCCAGTGTCTGTTCAATGACTGCAGTAGGACAGCCATGGGACAGGAACCCAGGGTCTGTTTTCAATGACTGCAGGACGGCCATGGGACAGGAATCCAGTATCTTTGTCATGACTGCAGGACAGGATCAGAGTCCTCTGGCTTTATATGATTTGGAGCGCGTGACGCGCGCGGTTTAACACTGCACACACACACACACACACACACACACACACACACACAGGACACACACACACACACACATGTATATATGTTATAGGGAGGAGAGACGCTTCAACTACGTTTTTATTGGCAATTGCCTACATGGCCTTTATGTCAAAAGGGTATACATGAATATTTGCAGCGCCGAAAAAAACACATCTTATGATGCAAAGAAGCATAAATTGCAACGGATTACGTAAATGTTAATGAGAGAGGCTCGTAGCCATGACAATTGAGAGAGAGAGAGAGAGAGAGAGAGAGAGAGAGCGCCGAGAGAGTTTATGAGAGAGAGAGAGAGAGAGAGAGAGAGAGAGAGAGAGAGAGAGAGAGAGAGAGAGAGAGAGAGAGAGAGAGGTTTGCACCTGTGATGTAAGTTTTGGATCTTGATCTCCCAGGTCGTTATGTACGGCATTTTGTCAAACATCGTTTGTCATCTTGTGCTGTCCATTTCCCATCCCCACTCTAATCTCCACCCCACCCCACCCCACCCCCCCGATCCCTTTCGTTTCAACTGAACCCTATGTGGCCTTATCCGACTGACATAACATCACATCTGGAGTGGAACTCAACACGGTGGAGAATGAACGATCATGGCGTATTGTCCGATTCTGATGCCAAGCCACCAGGTCACCACCTGTACCGTAGAGCACATGCACAGATCCAGTCAGACAGCAAGGTCTCCTCAACCTTTATCCAGCGCCGTGATCTCACCTGCGAGGTGGCATAGCAGCGAACACCAAGCGAGAGGTAGCAGCTCTCCTTTGAAGGGCACTGATGTGAGAGGTCGGTGTCAGGCGGCGCAGCGAACCTTCCAGCCGCTTGGGCGACGGCGGGTCTAGCCTGTGTCGCCGGGGGACGGCTCTTTGTGACGTGGGCGATCACCGATGGAGCGCTGCCTGACTACGATTACCCGTGTCCAAGGATACCGTGTTTTGAGGGTCGGGCATGGGGGTTCCCCTCACGGGGTTGGGCTGAGAAATTGCCCTCTCGGCCGTAGTCTACGTGGACCACAGAACGGACTCGTGCAGCGCTCCAGCGACTTTCGTCCTGCTCCCACTTTGAAGCGGCCACACGCGGCACAGGACCATCGCCACCCGAGCATGAAGCAGGCCGCCTGGTGGCCCTGAAGACAGGCCTTTGGAGGGGGAAAGAGGCAAAGAAAACCGACGCTCATCGTCGGCCGACCAACACCAGAAAGTGAACCTGAGTTTCACAAGAAACCAGAGCTGAGGGAGCGACAGACGACAGTCCCCCCCCCCCCCCCCAGCCCCCCGCACGGAACCAGACACACCACTGACAACAACAACAAACTGCCAAGAAGTGTGCAGACTTCAGTTTGCAAGATTATCTTGTCCTTAAGGGTCTTCAGTTAGCAGGACGTGAAACTCTCATTAATGTGACGTACGGGGTGACAGGTATGTATCGGTATGTATCGCTCCATGACTCCGCGTCCAAGACTACCCCTGCAGGGCGCAGAGGGGGGTGGACGTGGTCTCAGCTGACCAGCTACACTGTAGACACACACTCAGAGGAGGTGGGGTGGACGTGGTTCTCAGCTGACCAGCTACACTGTGCACACACACACTCAGAGGAGGGGGGTGGACGTGGTCTCAGCTAAACCAGCCACACTGTGGCACACACTCAGAGGAGGAGGGTGGACGTGGTTCTCAGCTAAACCAGCCACACTGTGACAGACACTCAGAGGAGGGTGGACGTGGTTCTCAGCTGACCAGCCATACTGTGACACACACTCAGAGGAGGAGGGTGGACGTGGTTCTCAGCTGACCAGCCATACTGTGTGACAGACACTCAGAGGAGGGTGGACGTGGTTCTCAGCTAACCAGCCATACTGTGACACACACTCAGAGGAGGGTGGACGTGGTTCTCAGCTGACCCAGCCACACTGTGACACACACTCAGAGGAGGAGGGTGGACGTGGTCTCAGCTGACCAGCCACACTGTGACACACACTCAGAGGAGGGTGGACGTGGTCTCAGCTGACCAGCCACCATACTGTGACACACACTCAGAGGAGGGGTGGACGTGGTCTCAGCTGACCAGCCACACTGTGACACACACTCAGAGAGGAGGTGGACGTGGTCTCAGCTGACCATACCACACTGTGACACACACTCAGAGGAGGAGGGTGGACGTGGTCTCAGCTGACCAGCCACACTGTGACACACACAGAGGAGGAGGAGGGTGGATACTGTGGTCTCAGCTGACCAGCTAACCATACTGTGGCAGACACTCACGTGCGACTCGCACACACTGCTGCCCGAAAAGTCTTGTTGTGAAAATGAAAAACAAACACAGTGACACGTAAAGACAATGATTGACAACAATCACTATACAATTTCTTGGTCTACAGACATCATTCAGAGAGGGGTCAGCTCTACGTATCACCGTGTCTACGTGTCACTGTGTCTATGTGTCATGTCATCGTGTTTATGTGTCACCGTATCTTTGTGTCATCGTGTCTATGTGTCACCCGCTCTCTGCGTCACCTTTTCGTCGCAATGAAGATTCTATACGTCACCAGAACTATTTGTCACCGTGTCCATGTATTAGTGTTAGGGGTTTGATTAGGATTAGAAATAGGGGTAGGGGCAGGTGGTTACACACATAGACCCAGGTGGCCTACAGACACGGTGACATAGAGACCCAGTAACATAAAAGACCCGCTGACATATAGACCCGGTGACAGATACATCCGGTGACATATCGACATACCCCCTCCCTACCCCCCCTCCCCCCCCCCCCCCCCCCCCCCCCACCTCAGACAGGATGTCTGCAGGCTATTTCCGTGTATCACCGGAGTGTCACGTGGGTTACAGACATACTTTGCGTGCGCACTTAACAACGGGTGTGTCGTGTCAACCTCATCCAAAGAACCTGTTTATCTCCATTCCACGTAAAACGGAATACAAAAACAGAAAGAAAAAAAATCGAGCCCTAGAGAACAGAAAACTGTGTGACATATCTATATTCTGGGAACATCTTCGCGTTTTTATTTTCTTTATTAAGAAAAACGAAACCAGAAGAACGATCGGCGCAATCATATTGCAAAACCAAAGACCTTGCTGTCAAACAAAAAAAATATCGAAGAAGAAAGCATGACAACGCATACACCACACACACACACGCATACACACACACACACACAAACAAACACGCACACACGCATGCACGCATACACACACACACACACACCACATATATATATATATATATATATATATATATTATATATATATATATATATATATATACATACAGAGAGAGACAGAAAAGACAGACACAGAATACACTTTAATCCGTTTTAATCAACGTACAAAATATAACCTTTGCACATAAAGAGTAACGTTTTTTATCTCTTTTTTTTTTTTTGGGTTTTTGTTTGTAAAGAAAAAAAGGAATACAAAACATACACGAAAGAAAGAAAAAAAGGCACAGATGAGATGAGAAAAAGAGAGAAAAGAAAAGGAGAAAAACACAAAACACACACTTTGGGTCACACACAGAACAAGGAGAGAGAGAGAAAGACAAGGGAGGAGAGAGGAGACGTTATGGAGAGTCCAAAGCCACAAAGACTCTTGCGGTCAAATGAAAAAAAAAAAAATAGAAGAAATAAGAATCGAGGACCTAGAGACGCAGGACACAACTGTGGGAACACACCCTATATTCTGGCAACACCTTGTAGGGGCCACAATACGCACGTTAAGGCAAGACAACACTAGCACGCACTCG
>JADBJO010000168.1:217500-237500 GCA_016801955.1 Conus betulinus
GCAGACTTTCCCGCATATCATCGAAATGCAGCAGTGAAGTGTCTCCTCTGGTGGGTTTCAGAGGAACGGCGCTGTTGGCATCTCTGTGGAGTGCAGTCACAACCTGGAGGATGAGGTGCCATCAACGTTACAGCTCCTCATGACCTGCCGTGAATGTTTCATGCCAGACACGGCCACAGTCTTTCGTGACGTCCAGTCAGCTGTGGTAAAGAGTGAAGGTAGTGTGGGGGAGTGTTCCTCTCATCAGCAGTTTGATAGTTCGTCCTGTTCTTCCACAAGCTTTTGTTGTGTCTGTCCGGTGAGTCTTCTCACAAGAGCCACCACCTTCACTTTATGGGGCGACTGCTTTCAGCTGACGGTCCTGTAGTTTGGACAGAGTGGCAGATCTCTTTGGCAGGGCAGATGTATTATGATCCTTTCAACCACGGGTGATAAAACTGACGGTTACGTGGTTTTGACAGAGTCGTACATTCCCTTTCTTGGCCAGAGGTATTGTGTTCCGCGTAACCTTATGGGCTCTGTTTCCCAATATTCCTTGACAGTTTGCTGCAGTGCTTTGGCGACTTCTGGCCCTCCGTGCCTGCGTAGTTCAGTCGACAAGTTATGTACTTCTGTAGAATTCTCCCCTTTAAATGTTCGACAGAAATAGTCGAAGCGACTCCAGATTCTGTGTTAGTTGAAGATAATACGATCTAGTGTACTGCTAGTAATGTCTGAATTTAGTTCGTGGCAGTACAGGTGTTTTTTTTTTCCAGGACACTGTCCCATTTCCAAAAAAAATAAGTATTTCTTCCTTGAGGAGCGGGGCCGTTTCTCTTCCTCTATATCTGTAACCTGAAGTTGTTGTCATCTTGTTAGCTGCTTTCCTTTTCTATTCTTGTTTCCAACACACGGTGCTGGTTCACAATTCATTTTCTCTGGCCTCTCTCGTCACTTCTTGGATGTCCCAGTTCACAAGAGCGCGCGCTGAGGCAGAGGTTTAGAGACCGCTTTCTTTTTTTTTCACTCTTTAGACTCCATCTTGTGTGCCATAGATCCTGGCGAAATTCGAAAGTAACGCGGGGCTGTTTTTTTCTCATTTGGTTTTTATTCTTGCCATCAGACTTTCGTTTCGATATAAATGCAGCCCCTCTCTTTGATTTCCTTGTAAATGGCATCGATTTTTGCCCCGGTAGAAAGGAGGAGAAATGGTTCACTCAGTTCCAGCTTTCTTCCATCCGAAGTCAGCTGTAAAATTAGCTTCTGTTGAGCCATGGGAAACTGACGTCTATGGCAAGTGGGAGGCGTCGAACGTGATGTTCCGCCATCGTTGGACAAAACATGGAGGGGACTACTGGTTTAGCATGGGATCCAGTGTAACTTTCTTCATTACGTCATTAGTTGCACACCATTCAGATCATTTTTAGGCGAGTTTCGTAATTAGTTTGCTTGACTTCAAAATGTTATTGCTCATTAAAAAAAATAAAATGAAATAACACGTTACCACACCGGAATTATATCATTATCTATGATTACTTTCATGAAGAACATGTCTTCTCGAGATGAAAAATCAACGTGTTGACTCTTTGAAAATGTCAGTGTGAGGTAGTACAGTCGCCTAAATAAAACTTAAAGAAAGAAAGAAAAAAAAAGAAAAAAAAGAATAGGAAGAGAGACAGAAAGAATGACAGAAAGAATGACAGAAAAAATGACAGAAAGAAAAAAAACAAAACAACAAAGAACGAAACGAAAGAAAGATAGGAAAAAAAAACCGATACGGGTGTGACTGAGAAAAAAAAAAAGTGATTCTGACATTTGCTGAGCTTTGTACATGTTGCACACCTTTAGTGAGCAACCCGAACAGTACAGGTTTTCAACCTTTCCCTTCTGAAACAAAATAGAAAAAGAAAGAAAGAAAGAAAGAAAGAAAAGAAAAAAAAGAAAAAAAAAGAGAGAAAGAGAATTTTTCAATGCTTTCATGAAGATCAACTTGATCTCTTGGCAGGCTTTCTAAAAAAAAAAATACTCGATATTACACGAGCGAGTGCTTGCTTGCTTGCTTGCTTGCTTGTGTGTGTGTGTGTGTGTGTGTGTGTGTGTGTGTGTGTGTGTGTGTGTGTGTGTGTGTGTGCGTGTGTGCGTGTGTGTGTGTGTGTGTGTGTGTGTGTGTGTGTGTGTGTGCGTGCGTGTGTGTGTGTGTGTGTGTGTGTGTGTGTGTGTGTGTGTGTGTGTGTGTGTGTGTGTGTGTGTGTATGTGTGTGATTTGACTACTTGTATGTGTTTTGCTATTATTTACCATTGTACATGTATTTTAAAATTCTGTGAAATCAAATTTGACCATTATGTAATACTGAAAATCTATTATAAGTATTGTTGTTTACTCAAAGGTGTTTTACTATTGCTTGATCATTTATTTTGTGCATCATCATCATCATCATCATCATCATCACACTTTAATGCTTCTTTTAATCAGAAATTTAGGTCTGACAGTGTTTCTGTTTTTAGCAAATTCTGAAAATTAGTAAGTGTGTGCGCGCGCGCGCGCGCGCGCGCGCGCGCGCGTGTGTGTGTGTGTGTGTGTGTGTGTGTGTGTGTGTGTGTGTTTATTATGTGTTTATCTACATGTATGAGGTTTTACATTATAACCAAAATTGATTTTGTTGGGTTGTTGTTGAGTTATCCTACTTGTTTATTGTTGTTTAATACCCTACTTGTTTATTGTTCATTGTTCATTGTTTTTCATGTTTATTTATGCCACTAATGTATAGTTAGTCAGCAACACGATTGTAATTTCTCAGACTTGAGATAATAAAGTATTCTTGTATCTTGTATCTTGTATCTATAGCAGTATTCATGGAAAGTACATAGACTACGTAACTATGCGCGCACGCTCGAGTCTTTGTACGAATGTGCGTGTGCATGCTTGCACGAGCGCGCGCGCGTGTGTGTGTATACGATTACTGCATGCGTGCGTGTGTTTAAACGTGTGTGCGCTTCTGCGTGTGAGTGTGAGCGCGCGCGCGCGCGCGCGTTTATGACGATGATAAAAGTGGATTTATTGCATGGCTGTTTGACTACAGATGTTGGTCTCCTTCTCGCGAAGGTAGGTGGGTAATGTTGCACATAGCCCAGCCGACCGCAGAGGGTCATATCAGGGCTGTCTCCGCGTTCGAAGCCCATATAAAATAACATACAATACCATTTATCAGACACAGAGCAGATGAGTCCGTTCTCTGTGACCACGCATGTTGGTGTTTCAAAGTCCCATTGTGAACAGACCTGTTACTACACTCCCGTCGTTTCATGTCCTTACCACCCCTCTCTCACCTCCCATCCTCCTGATCAGCCCCCCCCCCCCCCCCCCCCCCCCTCCCGCTCCTACCCTCTCCCTACGTCCCATCCCCCTAATCAAGCCCCTGCCCCCTTCCCCTGCCCTCGGCAACAGCATGGCCCCGGCCTCATTAATCTGCTGTAGCGGTCTGGGAGTCTTTTGTCAGGGAAAAACGGAGCGGTTCCCTTGAGAGGTTGTTGAGGACAGATGTCGACGGAAGGACAGCAGACGACCTCGCTTTTGGCTGTCTGTAGTGTTCAGACAATAATAACATAACAATGACAACAGCACGCGCGCGCGCGCGCGCGCGCGCGCGCGCGCGCGCACACACACACACACACACACACACACACACACACAGATGCATGCACGCACGCACGCACGCGCGCGCGCTTTCCATCACCTCCACCGTCACTACCACCACCACCACACCACAAACACACACACTCGCGCAAGCGCATATCAACAGCAACAATAGCCCACACACACACACACACACACACACACACACACTAGCTAGTGTTCCGGTGGGGTGTTCCCACTGCACTAAACCAATAACTGTCTTTTCTGTTCATTAACTCACGTCTCGACGTGTTCTAGAAAAAGTTTCTTCTCCCGTGTCTAGTACGTCCGTCGTTGGCATCGATTTGCATGTTGTACAGTTTCTGCTGAGTCTCATCTTATATGTCAATGTTTCTGTTGCTCTTGGTATGACAGAGGGCATCAGAGGGGCTTCTGTCTCACCTGTATCACACTGACGATGTTTCACTGAAAACTTGAGCCATCCGTGATGATTTGTGCAGTACATTTGTTTCAGCTTTCAATATCGCCGTGGTATTTGGTAAGAGCTTAGAGAAAGTCACACCAGAGGAATCCTTTCACTTTTCTCCTGATTATATTTTGCAACCAGCAGATCGTCTCTGGTGACAGCTGTCCACTTTTTGTAGCTGCTCTTCAATTTCTTTTCAGCTGTAACCTCTTTCCTAAGTTGTATGTTCTGTTCTTTTCATTGTGGCGGCTAGTCGCTGTCTTGGTCACATGTCCTGTGTAGTCGAAGGCCAGTCCATATATCAGACCGTTCTTTGTGTGACTAGGATGGCAAGGATGTGGGTTGGACGTATAGCTGCTTGTCCGTAATTTTTTTTTTTGTTTGTTTTAAGAGTGTGGTATAAATGTGGTCTTTGTCAAGGATGGCAAGAGTGTCACGGAATACAATCCGCTTTAGGTTCCATCTCAATCTCGCTTGGATGTTACTGTGTATAGTGTTTGCAAAGGCTGCAAATTTGTACGGTTCTTCGTCTGTTTCCTGGTCTCATTCCGGTATCATCACCGCTGTATCTTTTACACAAGTTTGGTGACTGGTGCTACTGGCGCAATTTTTCATCCCGTGTGCGCATGTAGACACAGGCACATGGGAGCCGGAATAGCTCAATTGGTAGAACGCCGGACTCGTGATCCTGGGGTTGCGGGTTCGAATTTCGGTACAAGGGGGATTTTTCCCTCGGAGTTAACCTTGGTTCTGACTCCATTCCCCATACAGTCCTTCGAATGAGACAAGCCGAGGTTCCATGTGTGAACGCACGCACAACATCTTGCACACACGTAAAATCCCATCACCAACTTTCGGAAGAGAAGGCCAGTTTGGCCGTTGGTGTGGATGACACGTTACCCTTAGCATGCACCTTCCCCAAAGATGGAGTATGACTGCCTTAATGGCGGAAAAAAAAAGACGGTCATACACACAAAACTCCACTGCCTGTCTACACAGGCAGTGTCCGCAGGAGTATCAGCCTGCGTATGTAGAAAGAAAGAAAGACACAAGCACAGCGCCTTCCCAGTTTTCATCCATCCAGTGGCTGTCCCGTAACTCTGACATACTGTTAGTCCTCCAGGCTGAAACTGTTCTATAGCTAAAACGGTTCCAGTCATCTCTGTGACCTACTGTGTAGGGATCCGCGTCAACTCAGTTCAGTTCCCCTCTTGCAGGCTTCGAGACCCTCTTTACGGGGAGCTGAGGGGTCCAGTCTGCGGCCATCAAAACAGAAGAGAATGGAATTTTCTGGAATTGGTTCTTTAATTTCTTTCAATTTCAATATTAAATCAGTGGTGTCTTTGATGTAAGAGGGTGATGATGTCACATACTCAGTCAGCTCATAAACAACATTCACCAGTTTTTTCTGTTGATGTACTGATTCCACTGACAATCGTTCTGTATGGTGCAGCCATTGTATGGATCTTGAGATAATCCTGTAGCTAGGTATTTGGGCACCGGGTATTCTCTCCACTCTTTCGATACAACCCGCTTTCTGTATATGTTGTCAGCTCTTTTCTTTACTGCTTTTAGCGATGAGTCAGTTCTTTCTGTAGCAGTATCCGTATACGCTTCTGATTCTTGCATTTCCCGTTCCAGATCTTCAACACAGTACGTTTTCTTCAAGATGTCTACGCCTGATCCTTTATCTGCTGTTTTTATCGTCATTTCATCATTGTTCAGCAATGAGTAGAAGGTGTGATCTTCTACATGAGTAAGGTTGCGTTCCTCTGCTTTTCTTGAGGCCATTCGGTGTGTTATTGTTCACTACTTCGATGTAGCAGTCAAGCCATACATCGGTGTGAACAATGATTCTTTCTGTGGATAGAACTTGGAGTCTATCTGTTAGTCAGGTATGCCTGTGTCCTCATTCTCCAAGTGATAGAAAATTTCACGCAGTCTCGTTCGTCTTTGCCACTCATTGAGATCTGCCGCCAGCTTTACTCTGTCAGTCAGCCTGTCTTCTGTCTGGAATGAACTTTAACCCTTTGCTCAGAAGTGATTCTTTTGCTTCTGTCCAAACGTAACTGGACAGGTTGGTTACTATGGAATTCTGGTTCTTGACGTGGCATATATTGTTTATTGTCCTTTCTCGTGCTTTCAGTTGCCCTAGATATCTCTGGGAGTGTGTGTGTGTGTGTGTGTGTGTGTGTGTGTGTGTGTGTGTGTGTGTGTGTGTGTGTGTGTGTGTCTTCGTTGACTGAAAGAATATAGGGAGGTTAACTTTTTAAAATCTTTTGATAAGTCCTTTAAAGACAGTGATATTCCACCTGGTTCTGAACGGAGATGGAGCCCACAGATTAAAATGGGGGCTAGACTGCTGGAGAAATGTTCGAAAATTGAAAAGGCTGCTATGCTATTCTAAAACGCATGGAGATGACACAAGATGCTTGTACCAGACAAACCAAAATCGTGGCAAACAAAACGAAAGACTTCAAGAAAGCCTCAAGTATGGAAGATGCAGCAGTTACTAGCAATTATCTTGAAGAAAGAAAGGAAGAATCAACACTGTCAGAAAAGAAGGGGCTGGGAGTGGGTGGGGGGTGGGTGGGCAGACTGTCTTAACAATCAAAATCAAAGATGAACTGAGAATCATAAATCAAAGGGGATGGACACTGCTATTGTCTGTGCATCAGTCAGTTTCAGCTCAACACTGAAAACACACGCGAAAATGCTGGGGAGTCTGTTGTTGATTTCACGGAGAAACAACACAGAAAAGTTTCAGTGTTCTGTGGATGACCGTCTCAAATCACACCCAACAGCAAAGATGTACAGACGGAGGAATACCCTTGCTTCGCTGCGGAAGATGAACTTTATGCCACATCCGCAGTTCTTAGCATAAAAGATCTGTGTTACAACAGACCAAAGTCAGTCGGCGACACGGAATGTTTACGCTGTGTCTTAAGACTGCACTGAGAGAAGGAAACAAAGAGACCCAGTATTGAACAACCTGTTTGTCAGCTCTGTCACCATAATCATTTTCGAGTCGTGTCACCCACAGACAATAAAGACGATATGGTTGACTGGTTGGGCTTGACTGTTATTTCTCAAATACAGAATTCCATGTGCTTTCTTCTGCTCCGATACCGACACCAGTGCGGCTACCAAAGTGAGTGTTGAAGAAAAATCGATAGGCGATGGCAGCTGGACAACAGCAGCCCAAACGAGTTCAACTGTGAAGAAACGGGTTGTCGCCAGTGATAAGGACAATGACCCTACAGAGAAAACGAGCACGCACACGCACGCACGCACACGCACGCACGCACGCAGCACACACACACACACACACACACACACACACACACACACACACACACACACACACACACACACACACACACACACACACACACACACACGTGTTCATGGTTTGTCAAACACAGGAGAGTCATACTTGCAGAAAACAACAATCATCTCCAAAGGAGAACAACAACAACAACAACACACAAAAAACCCTCTTAGAACTAAGAAAATTATCTCTTTAGGAAAATCTCACTGAGGTTTTAGACTGGCGTCATTCAAACACGTTGGTCTTAAACCCAGCCAGATCTAATTCTATAACTATGACCACTCACCAAAACTCCAGTTATCTTCTCTTTGCCTACCTCTTCATATGAACGCCACTCCTATTGAACAGGTACAGGAGCGTCGTGTTTCAGCTGTAGCGATAGACAAGAACGAAAAAGACAACTTCAACACAACAAAATGGTGAAAGATTACCTTAAAAAACTTTTCCTTTTTTTTTTAATCTCAACTTAAGTGCTATGTCAACATCATTGCTCGAACCTTTCCTCAATGCGCACACGATGTCACAGGTCAGTTATACACATGTAATATGGGATGAATGTCGTGATGTCCACCATCCTACATCCCCCCCCCCCCCCCCCTCCCCGGAAAAACACTGAAATCTGTCTATGAACAGGCAGCAAAGCTAATTCAACAACAGATAAAAAAAAAAAAATCAGAGGCACTGAACAGACTTCTTCTAAATAACAGGCAAGACGATTTCGTGTCCCCAGAGCTAAGCTGTTGCGCACAAAAAAGAGCTTTGTGTTCAAATCCATTGCGTTTCTAAACAAAAACAGCATGTAAGAAAAAGAGATGGTGGATCACCTGTGATATAATAAGCATATGCGCGTGTGTATATGCCTCTGTGAGCAAGCGGGAAAGTATAGATGCTGGAGTGTGTGTGTGTGTGTGTGTGTGTGTGTGTGTGTGTGTGTGTGTGTGTGTGTGTGTGTGTGTGTGCGCGCGCGCGCGCGTGCTATGTGTGCATGTCCTGGAGCAGTGAGGAATAGAATGTCTGGAATATGTCTTATCTTAATGATTTTTAATGATAAATCACCTCTCTCTCTCTCTCTCTCTCTCTCTCTCTCTCTCTCTCTCTCTCCACTCACCTCTCTCTCTCTCTCTCTCTCTCTCTTACTCATGCGGGCACGCATGTATGTATATATAATTATGAGTGGCTGAGTGCATGCTTTATTTGCACTACCAAAAAAGGCGAAAGAATGAAATTCCTATTTTGGTGATACACGCATGTTTTATTGTTGAAAGTATTTTTTTAATTTTCAGTGTCACGTTTGTAACTATAAATATGTATGTTTAACTTTTAGGGCAGCGGTCACGAATGTTATTTCTCTCTTTTAACAAGAGATAATAAAGTTTTCTGAAGTTTGAAGTCTAAAACAATCTGGATACAAGAAATTGCATCAATTTCGCTGAAAATTTCAAAGTTTACCCAGGATCAACATCGGGCATCATCCGTGACCCATAATGAACATACGTACATATTTTGAGAAAGATGGCCCAGAAGTTTTTTCTTTCTTGCGCTGAACACAGAAGCAATCTGAAGCGATCAAAGCTAAGTGCATTTTTTCGTTATTTGTTTCATTTTTGTTTATCACCTGAAGAAGACCTAAGAGGTCGAAACGCGTTGTGTGTTTTGTCTTGTGACTCGTTTGTCCACTTTTCTCTTGGCGGTTTGCTGACATTTATTTAAGATTTGCCAGGATCAAATGCTTGGCATTCACTTCCAACAAGTCTACAAGATACGAATTCACCAAAGCATATCAGAAACAACATCTACACATATCTCTTTCACATTTTTGTTATTTGATGTCCTCATTTTTGTACTCCCAGTTCTTATTCAACGGGCAGTACTTTACAATAGGAACGAAGAAATCCTGTCTGTGTGTCTGTCCGTGGTCAAAATGTTTCCACTCGTTCCAGACAAAACTTCTGGGCCGATCTTTCTCGAGAAAATGTGTACGTATGTTCATTATGGGTCACGGATGATGCCCGATGTTTTATTTTACCAGGAAGAGCCGTTACTAGCGGCTATAATAATCAGGCCCAAAACGTTTTTTTCTTCTGTACGGAATATCTCAGAAAGTACTTATACTTTCAAGATAAACCGGGAGTACGTTTGTATGCTTTGCATCTTTTTCAAAAATATACCTTCATTCGAAACTCTTCTGTTTCCTCGTAAAACTACACTGTCTAAACACCCTCTCCTTTCAGCTGTTTAAATATACCTCTCTCTCTTCTCTCTCTCTCTCTCTCTCTCTCTCTCTCTCTCTCTCTCTCTCTCTCTCTCTCTAATTTCTCTATAATTTGTATATTTTCCTCTTCCTTGCCTACTCGATGCTTGATTATTACATGAATGCAGAGTCTATCTGTCGGAATTAGAACTACACTGGCACTATCGTTATCTTCATCTGTCAGTGTGAATATGTTTTGAAATGACGTGTGCCGCATGACACGGAGATTGATGGACAAGACTTCGGCTGAAGATTTTCATCACTAACTATTTGAAGATCTCTCTCTCTCTCTCTCTCTCTCTCCTCGCCTCTCCTCCCCCCCCCCCCCCCCCCCCCCCCTTTTCCCCGCCGAGACCCAATCACGGCAGCAGCAGCACTTGAAGCAGTCTGTTTTCACCACGTAAAGAGTACGTCTAGTGTCTTCCCTTTCCCCTCGATTCCCAACCACTTTCGCTCCCTCCCCTTCATTCAGTCTTCCCTTCTCTCTACCTGCTTTTCTGTCTGTCTCAGGCTTCCATCCTGGGCGATGGTAGCGTGTGAAACTCTCTCTCTCTCTCTCTCTCTCTCTCTCTCTCTCTCTCTCTCTCTCTCTCTCTGACAGCAGAACTTCCAAATGGCCACAGTAACAGCCCCTTTTCTGATGTAATGCTATGAAAGATTTATCAAAAGAACGGTCCTTTTCTCTCCCATGTCTCGCCATCAAATCCCGCCACTTCTCCCTCCCTCCCCCTTCCCCATCACCTTCTGCCCCACCCCTCTTCCTCCTTTCTAACCCCCCCCCCCCTCCCCTCCTCTTATCCACTCTCGTTCCCCTCAGGACCTAATCTCCGTCGTTCGTTCCCTAGTATGTGGCATCAAAGGCAGTGGCCCCGACAGACCAGTTCTTTGGTGCCATTTAGATTCCAGCCAGCAGCGGCTAGTGACACTCGGTCTCAATGGGGCCAGCTTTTCGACTGAGTGGAGTGGCCGCGATCTTCATGATGCATTAGCCCGAGGGTTCCAGGCTCAAATCTGGCCAGGTGCAGACTCTCTGGCGACTTGCCATGGAGAGGGTGTTGTGAGGATATTTATACACTACAATACATGCAACACTGCACACCTATCACATTACCATCTTTGGCTCGGGAAACACAATATTCATCTTCTCGCTCCCACCTTCTCTCCCTCCTCCCCCCCCCCCTCTCTCTCTCTCTCGCTCTCTTTCTGTGGTGGAGACCCAATGGCAGCATCAGTAACACGTAAGTGTAATGCAGCCTGTTTCAACGGTTCAAAAAAAGGTATGTACTCTTTTTCTTCCCTTCCCTCCTGATTCTCAACTCCTGTTCCCCATCATTTCAGTCTGTCCCTCTCTCTCTCTCTCTCTCTCTCTAGTTTTCTTCCTACCTCGGGCTTCCATCATCAGCCAGGCAGCATGTTTAAAAAAAAAAAAAAAAAAAAAAACCTCTCTCTCTCTCTCTCTCTCTTGGACAGCAGAACTTCCACATGACCACAGTAACAGCGCCTTTCTGATACAAAACTGTGAAAGAGTAATGAAGAGAACGTTCTTTTCTTTCCCATGTCTCGCCATGAAGTCCCACCACTTTTTCCATCCTCTCCTTCCCTGGCCATCCCGTCCCCTCCCCTCCCCCCCCCCCCCCCCCCACGCCCCCTCCTCCTTCCTACTCTTCCCTTATCCACACCCCGTCCCCTCGGGAACTAATCTCCATCGTTCATTCCCTGGTATGTGGCATCAAAGGCAGTGGCCCCGACAGACCAGTTCTTTGGTGCCATCTAGATTCCAGCCAGCAGCGGCTAGTGACACTCGGTCTCACTGGGGCCAGCTTTCTGCTGTGTCTCCTTAGCTGTGAAATCGGTTACTGAGGCCAGCGCCTAGAGACGCGCCTGTGGTACCCTCCACGCGCCCAAAATGTCGGCCATTTCCGAGTGTTTGGCGCCAAAATCGATCGTCTCGTTGTCTTTCTTTGTCGTGATCCTTCTTTTCGACTGAGTGGACCGGTGGCCACCTGGATGACGCATTAGCCTGAGGGTTCCAGGCTTAAACCTGGCAAGGTGCAGACTCTGTGGCGACTTGCCACGGACAGGGTGTGGTGGCGGTATCTATACACTACAATGTAATTATACACACACTGCGCATCTTACGCTTTGCCATCTTTGTCTCAGGAAATACCATAGTCAGCTGCTCAGATACCTTTTGACAGTCTACAGCTGCTGACAAAATTCTGCCTTTGCAAGATGAGACATGCATGCTTATGTCATGCTATCAATTCTTAAAGTCAACCATCAGTGGTGGTGGTGTTTTCATGTGGGTGTTGAAGTTCGGGAAATGGCCATATCCTGTGCTATTCTGAAGATGATCACTTTTAATTAAGCATGGTCCTGCGGTGTGTTTGTCATTTGATGGATCGACAGTCGTCACTATCTCCCCACCTCCCCCATCTCCATTCCATGACACCATCCCTCCCCACCACCTCTCTCTCTCCTTCCCTCCCTTCTCTCTCTCTCTCTCTCTCGCCCTCTCTCTCTCTCTCCACTCTCTCTCCTCCTCTCTCTCTCTCTCTCTCTCTCTCTCACACACACACTTCTTTCTGTCTCTCTGTCTCTCTCTCACTGGCCTCCCCTCCTTTCTCCTCCTTCTCCTCTCTCTCTCTCCTCCTCTCTCTCTCTCCTCTCTCTCTCTCTCCCTCTCTCTCCCCCTCTCTCTCTCTCCCCTCTCTCTCTCTCTCTCTCTCTCTCTCTCTCTCTCTCTCTCTCGCTCACACACACACACACACACACACACACACACACACACACACACACACACCTTTCTGTCTATGGCCTCTCTCCCCCTCTCTCCCTCCCCTCTCTCCTCTCTTCTCCTCTCCCCTCTCCCTCCTCTCCCTCCCCCTCTCCCCCTCTCTCTCTCTCTCCCCCCCTCTCTCTCTCGGCGCTATCTGCACTGAAATAAAACAGGGACTGTTGTTTACAGACAATGATCTATAAGCAGTACTGAAAGAGAGATCGTTTTTTTTTTTTTCTACATACAAATAGCGCTATGAGATACTCATCCTACCACGCCTCCATTTCCTCTCTTTCATTTCCATGTCGGTCACGACAACAGTCTATCTTGGCACGAGCAAGCACGTGAACGAAGGGTGCCAGCCGTCTTTGGTTCTCCGCCAGTCCGTGTACATAAATCGCCGTGACAGCAATAGAGAATGTGAATCTATGTTTTTTTTTTTTTTTTTTTTTTAAATCAAATGCGTCTCATTTGACATTTTTCAATTTTTAGAGCAAACGGACGCAGCCAGCATCCAATGTTCTAAACTGGCCCGCTGGGGGCGGTAGACGGCATCTCGGATTGCGATATATTTTGGCCTGGCATCGTAGCACAGCAAACCTTATCAGACCAGCGTTAAACCTGAAGTTGTGCAATGCTTTGTGTACTGCTTCTAAACATTTACTTTTTCAGCAACTGGACATGAATAATACATCTCGATTTCAATCATTTCGAAACACTGGATTTGATTTCTTAAAACTGCCTTCACTGGAACAACACGGTGCAACGACTTGTCACTGTGCCGTTTGATACAAAGAAAACTGTCATGATTATATTCACTGATCCTAAGGCGATGGTTATGATTGATCGTTGTTCACATTAATCATAAGGCAACTGCATTGATCTATTATTGCACTACCTGATGACCAGATAACTCTGATGATTTATCTACCACTCACTGATCATCAGACAACTATAATAACTTATCATCGGCTGTAGTAGTAGTGATAGTAGTGGTGTGGTGGTGGTGGTGGTGGTGGTAGTAGTGGTAGTTGCATCATCATCATCATCATCATCATCATCATCACTACTACTACTACTACTACTACTACTACTACTACTACTACTACTACTATCATTGTTATTGCATCATCATCATCATCATCATCATCATCAGTAGCAGTAGCATGATGATAATAATGATCATTATCATCTTTGTCATTTTTTTGTTTATTGTCATCATCATCATCATCATCATCATCACTATTATTATTCTTAGAGTGTTTATGTAAACCGCATCCTCGGGTTACAGATCAACTTCTAAAGGACTTCACAATCCACGCTTTCTTTCACACAATGGGTTGCCTACCTGGGCAGAGCCAACTGAAAAGCTGCCTGCTGGCGCTACACACAATCCGTTTCCCGCGTCATTCAATCTAATATCAAGCACTCCATTTTTCAGACACTCTTTCAATTTTTCCACGATGGATCCATATTATGGGTATGCATGCGCATACACTTACCAACAATCAGACTGGCATTCTCCTCCGAAAGTTGGTGACGGGATTTTACGTGTGCGTAAGATGTTATGTATGCATTCACACACGTGAACCTCGATTTATAGTCTCAGTCGGAGGACTTTTCGGCAAATGGAGTCAGAACAGAGGTGAACGCCAAGGGGTCCACCCACCATCCACGTCCACAAAGAAAACGAAGAACGGAAGGGCGGTACCGGTCGACCTTTTACCATTCGAATATCTCTATCATGATTATTATTATTATCTATCATTATCATTCTTGTCATCATAATTATCTTAACTCCCATGATCCCCTTCCCAACGGCCTCGTTTTCATTCACACCCTTATTGTGCCGAATGTGAGAAGATAAGTGATTGTTCGTTCTTCGTTTTCGTTGTCCTGAATGATGAAGAAGACCTAAGAGGTCCAAAATGCGTCGTGTTTTGTCTTGTAATCCGTTTGTCCATCTTGTCTTGCGGAATCACTAACAGTTTTTTTTTTTTTTAACCTTTCAATTTTCCGCCTTCTGTCAGGTCACTTTGAAACTAACAAAATCTGTTAACATACTAAATAACAAAAGAGATGAAGAACAAATACGTAGTGTTGAGGCTCTAATTCCAGTGCCACTAGTACTGAAAGAAAAAGAACTGAATGCCAACATGCCAACAATGTGCCAGCATAACTTTCTCTGTCCGTTCCCCCCCCCCCCACTATCTCTTCTCCCCCCCTTCCTCATCCGCTTTCCCCTTCCCCGCCCCCTCCCCCCCCCCTCCCCCCCCCCCCTCCCCGCCCCGCCCCCCCCTAAACTCCCCCCCCCCCCCCCCCCCCGTCCCCCCCCCCCCCCCCCCTCCCCTTTTCCCCCCCCCCCTCTCCCCCCCCCCCCCCCCCCCCCCCCCCCCCGATCAAGTCTCTCCACCCCCCCCCCCCCCCCACCCCCCCCCCCCCCCACAACCTCAAAGGGGCCCGTCCCCCCACCCCCACCCCCACCCCCCCCCCCCCCCCCCACATCCTCGTCTCAATCCTTCCCCCCCCCCCCCCCCCTTCCCCCAACCCCCCCCCCCCCCACCCCCCCTCCCACACCACCCCCCCCCCCCCCCCCCCCCCCCCCCCCCATCCTCCCTCCCCCTCCCCGTCTCCCACCCCTCCCCCCCCCCCCCCCCTCGTCTCCTCTCTCTCCTCCTCTCTCTCTCCTCAAAAGTCCCTCGTGCTACCATCAAACAAGAATTTTTACGATCAAGAAAACTCAAGGGCCAAAACGGGGACAAAGCACGTTCGTATCATTTCATCAAAGCAGTTATACGTCCAATCGACGTCACTTCCGAAAAGACTGACGGTTGAAAAAAAAAAAGAAAAGAAAAGAATCTGGCTTTCAAAAGACAGGAGACGCGGTACAGTACAGCAGAGGGTTCAACTTAGAAGGCGTTCATACTTTTTTTTTTTTTTTTTTTTTTTTTTGCAGGCTCCGTGTATTTTGTTTCGCTTTTGATCTTAAACGCTACATGAATTTTGAAGATATCTGGACGTTTGTAGAAATATTTCGACACAATTATGTTTAATTTTTATGCTCATGAGAGAATTGACACTTAAAATATAGAATGAGGACCGTCGCCGATTCTCCCCGGCGTTGCAATTTTTTTGGTTTTTTCATGGTTCGGTGAAGGATCTCTCTCTCTCTCTCTCCTCTCTCTCTCTCTCTCTGTCGTGTGTGTGTGTGTGTGTGTGTGTGTGTGTGTGTGTGTGTGTGTGTGTGTGTGCATGTGCGCGCGCGCGCGCGCGCGCGCGCGCCTGCGCGCGCGTGTGTGGTGTGTGTGTGGTGTGTGTGTGCGAGCGTATGCGTGCGTGTGTGTGCGTGAGTGCGTGTGTGTGTGTGAATGTGCGTGCATGTGTATGTCTGTGTGCTTGTGCGTGTGCGTGCGCGCGCGCGTGTGTGTGTACCCTCAAGACCTCCACATGTCATCGGTGGTGACAGGTACAAAACGGATGCAGTTTCCATCACCGTGAACCTAGGCGCGCCGACTTTTTCCTGGCTTGGTTGGCGTCACGCCTTCTCTACCCCCCCCATTGATTTTTTCTTCCTGTCATTTGTGTGAGTGTGTCACATCTATTTTCTACAACCAGCAGAGGGAAGCACAGGAGCTCCATCCGTGCCGTTGGCCATCGATTCTTCCTCAGTTGCCTTGAGAATGGACACCTATGGCAGATCGACGTGCGTCAATAGTCAGTCATTCCACACAATCTTTGAAATGGGGGGGTGGGGGGGGGGGTTAGGACGTTTGGCACACTTGTCTGAAAATGCTGGGTGGGACTGGCAGGCGAGAAGTGAAGTTTCTGGCACTTCACTGGGCTCTAGGGTGTAAGTCTTGTAAAGTGTATGGTGTACAAACAGGTGTCAAAAGTGACGTCGTCGCCCACTCAGTGGGTTCGGTGGTGCAAACACTAACCGTTTTTTAATATTTGAAAGTGACTGACGCGAATGTCGATTTTCCAACGATTTTAGAAACTGATTTAACTGTGACGTGTGAAGTGCTCGTTTGACATTAATCCTCAGTTGTTTGTTTTTTTTTGTTTTTTGTTTTTGTTTTTTTTTTTTAAAATCTTGTTCGGTACTGCCCACACTCGCATCAGTGGTCTATGGCCTGTCTCTCTTGTCCAAATTCCCCTTTTTTTTTTTTGCCTTATCATTCTCATCTCGAATTGGGAAAAAAAAAACTGTGCTTTTTTTCGTATAATTAAAAATTTTTATTCGTTTGTTTGTTCTCTCTTTTCTTTTTTTTTTCCCTCTGATGGTTGTGGCCCCGCTTTTAGTGATTATTGTTTCACGCTATTACCTAGTGGAACATCTTCAGACAGCTGAAACCTCTTTGAGCAACTATCAACCGCACAGAGATAGTCTGCTCGTGTCTCCCATAAACTGATGAAAGCAGAAAAGGACAAACGCCCCACCTTTTACTTCTCAAGGAAGTCAACAACACTCTCCTTTTGTGTGTGTGGGGGGAGGAGGGGGGGGGGGGCGGGGGGGGGGGGCAAGGCTGAAGGAAACCAATATCTTGCTGGATGTCGTTGCATCTAAACTGGGCAGGCACTACAACTATCCCTGTGCATAATCAGTGAAATAACATTTTTTTGTTCCCTTCCTTTTTCTTCTTCTTCTCCTTCCTGCTTCTTCTTCTTCTGTCTTCTTCTTCTTCTTTCTCCCTCCTCCTCCTCTTCTCATTCTTCTACTTCTCTACTTCTTCTTCTTCTTTGTCTTCGTATTCTCCATCTCGTCCCTCCCCCCCCCTTCTCTCTCTCTCCTCTCTCCAATACACACACACACGTCCACTCTCGTCATCTCTCGCCTCCCGGTCCTCTCTCTCCCTCTCTCCTCTCTACTCTCTCTCCCCTGCTCCATCTCTCTCTCTCGACTTCCACCCAACTCTCGCGTGGCAGTGTTGCCTTTTTGGATATAAAGGTAACAATTGAGGCGTTCTGTTTTCCATGGAAAGAGTCGTTTTTCTTACTTACATCCTGGGCTCGTTAGCTCTTCCGCTCACACCCCAACCACCCCGCCGTCCGTCTCTATCTCTCTCTTCTCTTCCCTCCTCTTCTCTCTCTCTCTCTCACCTCCTCTCACCCTCCCTCCCCTCCCTCCTTCTCTTCATCTTCTCTCATCTCCTCCTCTCTCTCTCTCTCTCCTCCCTCGTCTCTCCCATCTCTCCCCTCCTCTCTCCGTCTCTCTCATCTCGTCCTCTCTCTCCTCTCCTCTCTCCTCTCTTCTCTCTCTCGCTCTCCCCTCTCCTCTCTCTCCTCTCCCTCCCTCTCTCCTTCCTAGCCCACGTCCGGCCTCTCTCTCTCTCTGTCCCTTCTCGCTTCTCTTCGCTCTCTCCCTCTCGCTCCCCGCTCTCCCACCTCTCCTCTCATCTCTTTCTTCTCTCTCCTCTCTCTCTCTCCTCTCTCTCTCTCATCTCCTCTCTCTCCTCCTCTCTCGCTTTCTCCTCTCTCCCCCTCTCCTCCTCTCTCTCTCCCTCTTCGTCTTCTCTCTCCTCTCTCTCCTCTCTCTCTCTTCTCCTCCTCTCTCGCTCTCCTCTCTCTCCCTCCTCATCCCTCTCCTCTCTCTCCTCTCCTCTCTCTCTCTCCTCGTCCTCTCACCACCCCCCCTCTCTCCTCTCCGCCTCTCTCTCTCTCTCCCCCAACTCCCTACTCTCTCTCTCGTCTCCTCCCTCTTCTATCTCCTCTCTCTCTCTTCTTCTCTCTCTCCTCTCCATCCTTCTCCTCTCTCTCCTCTCTCCCTCTCCTCCTCTCTCCCCTCTCTCCTCTCGTCTCTCTCTCTCCCCCCTCTCCGTCCTCCCCCTCCTCCTCCGCTCTCTCTCCCCCTCTCCGCTCTCCTCCCCTTCCATTCTCTCGCTCCTCAATCTCTCCTCTCTCCCTCCTCTCTCTCCTCAACTCCCCTTCTCGCCCTCCTTCTCTCTCCATCTCCTCCTCGCTCCTCTCCCTCCTCTCCAACTCTCTCCTCCTCCCTCCTCCGTCCTCTCTCGCTCCTCTCCATCCATCCTCTCTCTCTCTCGCCTTTCCTTCTCCTCCTCTCACCTCCTCGCCTCTCTCCTCTCCTCCCACTCTCCAACCGCCCAGTCCCCAATCTCTCTCTCTCTCTCTCTCTCACCCTCCCTCTACACTCCCCTCCCCTCTCTCTCTCTCCTCCTCTCTCTCTCATCTCTCTCCTCTCTCCTGCCTCCTCATCCCTCCTCTCTCTCTCTCTCTCTCTCTCCTCCCGTCTCTTCTCTCCGTTAGTGTCTGTTCTGTCTGTATGGTTGTATCCATGTCATGTACTCTTCTCTCTACTCTCCTCTCTCTCTTCTCTCCTCCCTACGCTCCACCTCTCTCTCTCTCCTCCTCTCCCCTCTCTCTCTCCTCTCTCTTCCCCGCTCTCTGCTCGCTCACTTTCTCTGGTCTTGCTATACCTCCCTGAATCGTTTGTCTGTTCCTGCTTCTGTCGTCCTGTCTGTTTCGTCACTCTCTCTCTCTCATCTCACTCTCTCTCTCCTCTCCTCTCTCGTCATCTTCTCCGCCGCCTATCTCTCCTCATGTCCTCGCCCCCTCCCCCCTCTCTCTGCTCTCCTCGCCTCTCTATCTCTCTATCTCTCTCTCTCTCTCTCTCTCGTCTCTCTCTCTCCCTCTCTCTCCTCTCGCTTCTCTCCTCTCCCTCCCTCACTCTGGTTCTTTTTTTTCTATCTCTCCGTCTTTGCTGTCTCGTCGCTTCTCTTTACTCTACTGTCTCCTCCAGTGTCTGTGCAACCTTCTCTCTCGCTGTGACACTCGAAATATGACGTTGCAGCTGATCCTGTCTAAACTTATAAGAAACAGTAGCCAGAACCTCCTTATCTAAGTTATCCTCGTTTGCTCTATCCTTCACACCAAACTTGTTCTTCCAGACTCTAACTCTTTTAGATGGTCTCTGTCTCTGGCACTCTCTCTCTCTTCCGGTTTCAAGTCTGATTCGTATAGATCTCACTCGTCTTGTCCTGTTCGACAGGTGCAAAATTTCCCGATTCCGCGTCACCCGTGACGTCACTAAGGAACCGAGATTTTTTTTTAAAAATCGTCAGGAAGGGCTGCCCCCTTCAAACCTTCACTGCACACATTAAGCTGCGTCCCCTTTCGGACACCGTTCTACCGGTTCAGCTGTGGTGTGTGCTACTTAAGGATCACCACACGCTGAAGATCCGCAAAGATGGGCAGGTATCGTCGCCTCACATTAATGTTTTACTCGTTTGCGGACGAGTTTTCCTTTGATGTGTCATCCATTCGACAGCTAGAAAAAAGAAAACCCTCAATGAATCACCTGGAGACGCTAAAAGCAACCCCAGGAAAAGATCCACAAAAACGTTTTCCATTTGTCACGCGGACAGACACACATCCCCACACACAAACAAGACCCACTGCAATACCCTGCTCAGCTGCGTTTTGGCCCGCGCGCAGGGTAATCTACTTTGTGGAAACAATGGGCGTCATTCTCTCTCTCCCCCCCCCCCCCCCCCCCCCCCCCACCCCCCATGTCGCAATCTTCGGACAGGAGGGAGACGATGC
>JADBJO010000168.1:242500-247500 GCA_016801955.1 Conus betulinus
AGGAGAAAAACAAGAACAAAAACTTGAGAGAAGAAGAAGAAGAAGAAGAAGAAGAAAAAGAAGAGGAGAAGAGGAGGGGAGGAGGAGGAGGGGAGGAGAAGAGGAAGAAAAAGAAGAAGAAGACATATCTAGGGAAAAAACAAGAACAAAAACTGGAAGAAGAAGAAGAGGAAGAAGAAGGGGGAAAGGAGGAGGAGGAGGAGGGAAGAAGAAGAAGAAGAAGAAGAAGAGGGGGCAAGGGGAGGAAGGAGAAGAAGAAGAAGAGGAAAAGGAGAAGCGGGGGAAGGAGGAGGAAGAGGGGAAAGCAGAAAAAAAAGAAGTAAAACTCTAACTCTGCGCCAAAACATAAATAAACACACGATCTCATGTGTAAAATGACCTTTCCTCAACACTCAGTATAAAGCAATCACGTGAAACTTCAACAAATGTACACGTCCCCTTCAGATTTCACCTGACAGACCTAATCAACGCACAAACTACACTCACCACACGACTGTCAATGGCCACATTGTTTTTGCAACCATCAGAGAACTATTGTTCTATGCATTTTACGTCTGTTCTCGGTGGTGTCTGAAGAAAATGGGTTTGTTGGAAATTCACTCATTGTGTATCAAAGGGGCGTAATTAATATTTTGCCTCTAGTTATCTTTCTGAACATTTTGGACTTGTTTTCAGTTGTGTTTCGGTCTGCTTCAGGCTGTTTATAAAATGACAAAAACAACTGAGGCGAAAATAAGATAATGAACAACAGAATGGAGAAAGTGGGGGAAAGTAGAATCTACATTTTTAAAAAACTCAGTCAAAACAGCAACGATCCGTTAATTGTCTGAAAAAGAAAGTGAGAAAGAAGAGGACGCAAAGAAACAGGAAAAAAAAATTAAAAAAGACGACAATGACGACGACAGTGATGGTGACAAAAACGAGTTTGGTGGTGGCCGAAAAGGATGGCAATTTAAAAAAACAATTAAAAAAAAAAAAAAAATAGTAAGAGGAGGAGAACGATCAGAAGAAAGAGACAGCGACGACAATATATAACCAAGACAACAACACACACTCACCACTGACAGTTTCCGGCAGCGAGTACGGCAGGGCGAGGGCGAGTTAACGAGACCCCATTAAAGCCAGGGCTCCGGGCATCTTCCGTCCGGTCCGGAACCCACACTGACAGCCGTCAGAATCACCGTGCCATCACTCCACCTGCAGACGGCACCACAGTGGCTCCTAACAACCCGCTGCCTGCCTCCTGGCTCTCCTGTCAATACACCCCCCAAGGCCACAAGATCTCTGCTCGGCACCCACCCGACGATGGTTAGTGTCTCTGTGGACTCTGGTGCCCCCGTGTGTTCCATTTTTGTGTCGGGCTACTGCTGCGCTGCGCTGTTCGTCGAAGAGACTGTCCTCGTTAGACGCTCGCCACGCAGTCTCCGCTTGTCGCTCGTCCACTCGGCTGCTGTCCCACTTGGCGCTCTCGTGTGTGTGTGTGTGTGTGTGTGTGTGTACTTTGTGTTTCGCTCGCGTTGCACGTGCTGTGGGAAGACCCACACGATTTCTCGTTTCTCTCGCGTACGTGTGTCGTTGTGTGTCCTGCTGCTTTTTTCGAATCGATGTTTGAGGCTCTGTCGGTTGAGTTTTACTGCTGGGGAGGATGGTTCGGATCCCAGGCTGTCAGAAATGTAAGAACTGTTCTTTTTAACACACGGTGCAGAAAGGGATAGATGTGGTCAAAATTCGAAGACATAAGAATGGTCCATTTATCAAAAGAAAAGAAGAGAATCTTCAAGACAAATTGATTGCAAAGCAGTACGAACTATCTTTGAGGATGCTCAGAAGATTTGAAATTAGAAAAAAAAAAAAATACCAGAACAAAAATCTTCAACGTTTCGGTCATAGACCGTCTTCAGGACTGATGACTAACATGAAAGACAGACAGATACATATAGGTTATAACGTATACTTGGTTTTGCAAAGCGTTATCTGACAGTTTTGTCCTCCTCCCTCTGTAGAAGTTTTTTTTCGTCTCCGTTTGCGGTCTGGCTGTCAGTCATTACGTTGAACAACGGTCGGAATTCATTGACACTGAACCGAACAGCTTTTCAAGCACTACACAAACAATGGAAGTGAACACAGCTCAGGTTTTATCGGTCTTTTTTTTTTTTTTTACAGAGCCAGCCGCACACCTGCTCTCATACATGCGCGCAAGTGACGTTCGTTTACACTGAAGGTCAGAAACAGCAGTTTGTTTTGTGGCATCCTGTTGGTTTCCAGACCACACCTTTCTTGAGTTGAAGGGTTCGTAGCAAGTACAGCTTATGGCTGCAGGATGAAGCCTGTCGTTGGAAGCACGTCGACCTGCCTCAGGAATACGGACAGAGCCACGGCCATCCGTTTCTTCTCCGGCCCCCCCCCCCCCCCCCCCCCCCCTCCGGCCCCCCTGGCTGACGTGCAGTGCCATTGAAGAAGTATTCGGTCTCCTTCCCCATTCTCCTGTACTCGTTGGTCTGTCATTGAACATGATAGTATGATCATTATACTGCATGTCGCTTGTTCCCGTTTTGTCTGTCTGGAGACGTGGAGTGCCTGGATGTGTGTGTGTGTGTGTGTGTGTGTGTGTGTGTGTGTATAAGTGAGAGGGTTACAGACGGATAATTATGTTCACTTTGTCAGAGGATGGCTGGCTCTATCCGATTGACCCACGGGCCGTGTCGGCGAAATCCTCCTATCTACACAGAGCCCGTCACAACATGCAACATCCTGCCCAGAGATGACAGACAGACAGACAGACACACAGCGGCAGAGAGAATCAGACCCAGAGAGAGAACAGAAAGAAAAAACACCGCAGTGATATTTAGACGCACATAATACTTACATGTACGCTCGCACATACATAATACTCGAACACACACACACACACACACACACACACACACACACACACACACACACACACAGAGAGAAAGAGAGAGAGAGAGAGAGAGAGAGAGAAGAGAGAGAGGTCTGAGAGAACGAGAGAGACTAGGGAGGACAGATGGAGGCAGCGACAGAGCGATGCCACTATGGATTTTCCTCTTTGGGTGGGATTTGTCTCGTGATGCTCAGCAATCAATGCCAGCTCTTTTACTTCGGATGCTGCCACCGTCGTACACACACGTCACACACACACACACACACACACACACACACACACACACACACACACACACACACACACACACACACACACACACAACCTTAATGACAGGTCCGCGTTCAAATGACGACAATTTAATGCATGAACCAAGTGTTGGCTGAGTTAATTCAGGTACAACACACACATTAAACAACGATTACAGGGAAGGTAGTGAAGAATCATTAACACTTCGTAAAGAACAACATTGCAATGTACCAGACATGGCAGAGCCCACTAACACAGTGCTGGTATTCACAAGGAAGCACATCAAGGAAATGCTCCGGTACCAGCAGTTTTTTTTTTTTTTGTTTTTGTTTGTTTGTTTGTTTGTTTTTCAATGTCTTCTGAAAGGACGTTCTATTTTTCATTCACATTTTTGGGACTGCAAAAGCAACGACGTGCCATCTTTCTTACATGCGGGTGATCATGTCACTTCTCCCTAACATTTGTCCGAAAACAAGAGAGAAAGGGGAACAAAGCCGTTCATTGTTCATTCTAACAAGTGAAGAACGAGCATCAACAGTCAAAAGTCTCATATATATATATATATAGCATTTATGAACATAAAAGTCTATATATATATATATATATATATATATATATATATATATAGGTATATATATATATATATATATATATATACAGATAGATATAGATATATATATATATGTATATTACAGAAGAAAAAAGGCTAAAATATCTCGGATCAGGACTCATTTAGTGTCATGATGATGTATCTGAATTGCGGCCAAGTTGACTGACACTCAGAACACTTGTGTACAAAGTAGTGGTAATTATATTCGATTGAACGATTTTTTTTTTCTCTGTGGGAAGCGTATGGGCCAAATCATGACAACATCAGGACTAGAGGAGCACACACAGGAGAGCGCAAACCCTGAGCTGCACATCAATACAGATCAACATTACATATTTGCTCTACCGCCCTTTTTTTTTCTTTTATCTTGTATTTAATTTTCTGTCATCTTTTGTGCCATTTTCACCGTACCCGCCCCCAGTACCCCCCCCCCCCCCCCCCCCCCCCCCCCCCCCCCCCCCCCCCCCCCCCCCCCCCCCCATTTTGTCCCTCTCGTCGAGCTCCACACTTGCTTGATCATAGGGAGAGTGAATTTCAAGTCGACGTCAGACCACCCACCAGGGGAGACCATGCACTGTTGCAGAGTCGTTTCGGCAGGTGTTCGAGGGTGCTTCTTCTGATCCAACACGAGCAAGACACCACCTACAAAGCCCTCTACTGAGGACAAGAAGAACTGCTCAGCCGCAGAGCCAGCGTGAGTGAGCGTCCTCCACCATCCTTCGACAGCGGAGCAGTGTCTTCTCCGGTGGGTTACCTCGTGACGACGATGGATTATCTGTACTGTGGCGCGACGGCCGGATGGAATGAGTGGGAAAAAAAAAAAAGAAAATGAAAAAATGATGAAAGAGGGCTGGTTGTGGCTCGCCTCCCAAAAACTTGATTGGCGACTGAGGGTGAGCCGCTCTGTTCATGTGCATGGTGGATGGAGGGGTGAGAGGTGGGGTGTGAGGGGTTGGGGGTAGAGGTCTTGAAAATTTGTTGCGGCTAAACATCTGTGTTACTAGTATAATGTCCGAGTGTGTGTGTGTGTGTGTATGTGTGTGTGTGTGTGTGTGTGTGTGTGTGTGTGTGTGTGTGTGTGTGTGTGTGTGTCTGTTGTACTGTTGTACAGTGACAGCGAGAGAGAGAGAGAGAGAGAGAGAGAGAGAGAGAGAGAGAGAGAGAGAAACAAGGACTGAGACAGAGACAGGAGACAGAGAGAGGAGAGAGAGAGAGAGAGAGAGAGAGAGAGAGAGAGAG
>JADBJO010000168.1:257500-262500 GCA_016801955.1 Conus betulinus
AAAGCCCTTTAGCGACTTTTTGGACAGACGTTTTACCAGAATACTTCCAAAACAGTCGGAAAGATATGTGGAAAACGTCTCACCACAATGCTTTGCCTTTCCTATAAGATACCCTTCTTGATGTCACTGCACCCTGGTTTGACTCATCTTAAAGTCAGTAAAATCATTGCCAGTGTCTCCATTTCTTTTGTGATGTCAGGCGTCGCTGTCTGTAGGGCCACCAAGACTGTAAACACAATGACGATTGGCACGTAACAGTAACGATTGGCACCTAACAGTCGCTCATCTCGTGTGTGATTGAAGTAGATCTTCACGCTAAAAGTATTCTGGAATTTGTCTTTTTACTCCGCATTCCCGTGAACAAGGACGTCAACTAGTACGTCATTGATCGACAGCTGGCAGCCATGACGTCACGACACTTCTTAGAGTCTCCCCTCTGTCCTAGCGTCTGCATCCCTCACTGTCCATCGCGTTTGCATAACGTGTTTCGTCCCTCACTCACTCACAGCAGAAGTGGTGGTGACGTGTGTTTGCGTCCCTCACTCACTCACAGCAGAATGCACGTGTTTGCGTCCCTCACTCACAGCAGAATGCTGGTGACGTGCTTGCGTCCCTCACTCACTCACAGCAGAATGCTGGTGATGCTGCGTCCCTCACTCACTCACAGTGAATGCTGGTGACGTGCTTGCGTCCCTCACTCACTCACAGCAGAATGCTGGTGACGTGCTTGCGTCCCTCACTCACTCACAGCAGAATGCTGGTGGTGACGTGCTTGCGTCCCTCACTCACTCACAGCAGAATGCTGGTGACGTGCTTGCGTCCCTCACTCACACTCACTGCACAGCAGAATGCTGGTGACGTCGCCGCGCAGCTGTGCGACTGGCTGGTTGCGTAATGTCCGGAAAGTGACTCTCGCCGGTCGGCGCCGAGCCATGCTTCAGCCACGTCATGACTACGTCACTGGGCGGTAGTTCTGCCGGCAGCTTCGCCGGTACCGGTACCGGGCGCCGCCATCACTCGCGGCTGCGTGGTGTATTGCTGATGGACCCCCGCTCTGCGAGGAGGGCTGAGCACCCGAGTGTCCTTGCCTCTGTCGCCCTTCTTCACCCTCCCCTCTCTCCATCCTCTCTCTCCTCCCCCTCCTGCCCCTGCTTTGTCTTTGACGCGGCCCCTGGGAGTGTAGTCGCTGTGAGCGCATCGGAAGAACCTGGGAGACACGAGCTCTGAGTCTGATGTCACGCCGTTGGCCCAGCCGTCTCCCATGGAAAGTTTGACCTTGACCGGCGAGACCTTGCCCCCGTGGCAGCTGGTGTTGTAGAGCAGGTCAAGGTCGCGGCGGTCGGAGGGCAGGTGCTTTTGGTGCATGGCGCAGGGGGGAGGTCCTCAGCTCGGGCAGGAGGGTGCCCGAGTCCGCGGGCACGTTGTTGGCGCGCGCCACGAGGTCGATGAACTCGTCAAGGTCATCGTCATCCGGGTTCTTTCGGCCTTCTCCCTCTCCTCTTTCCCCGTCCAGAACCTCGTCCGCCTGCATTCGTCTGTGTGAATCGGAATTATCGTCTGCACTTCAGAACACCATTGCACGCAATTATCATCTAAAATGAATAAATGTTTAAATAATAGACAGATAAATAAATAAATGAATAAAAACAGAGAGGGGAGAGAGAGAGAGAGAGAGAGAGAGAGAGAGAGAGAGAGAGAGAGAGAGAGAGAGAGAGAGAGAGAGAGAGAGAGAGAGAGAGAGAGATCTATCGTCGACACACAGAAAGTATCGAATGCACACACGTTTCGTTTCAACTTAGAAGTTGTCGTCAGCGTACAACGATGTCCTGGGTACTTAGAAATTACCGTCTGCATAAAAGTTATCGTTCAAAGTGTCATCTGAACGTTTCGTTTGCAACTATTATGTCCCGTGTGTACACCTACAAACACCACGTCTGGACACAAAATGATCAACAAGTATATCCTCACATAAAAAGAAGTCATTGCCTCATAAAAGTATTGTCTGTAATGACTGTCCGCACATGAACATGTCCATCTGTACACAGAGCATTGACAGCGCATCAAATAAGCATCTGCCTGTTGTTGTTTTTTTTGCCTAGTTGTTGTTGTTGTTTGTTGTTGTTTGTGTCGTTGTTGTCGTCGTCGTCGTCATACCCCCGCTTAAAGACTACAGGGATCATCCGAACAGTCAAAGTACACACTCTGTGTGTGTGTGTGTGTGTGTGTGTGTGTGTGTGTGTGTGTGTGTGTGTGTGTGTGTGTGTGTGTGTGTACAAATACATGAACACGTGCATACCCTATGTCATTTCTATGTGTTGTTGGTATACGTTGCTGTTTTCTCTCTATTTCTTTATGCACAGGACCGTCACTGTTGCAGGACGTTAACCAAGCATCTTTAGGATCACAATATGATTTTCTTGTGCATGACACTGGACCCAATGGTCCTAAAAGAGCAACAAACATCTCCTTTGACCTCAATGATACGTCAAACGTCATAATCGACTGGAAATGATGGCTGTTCGCTCGAAAGGAAAAATTTCACATACTGAATAGCTAAACAAGTTCGGTAACTCTTGATCCACGATGAAAGAAAATTGCAAACGAATGCTGCTTGCGACAACAAAGCACCTGGCACAAATGCCAACACAAAGCACACACAAATGCCAACACAAAGCACACACAAATGCCAACACAAAGCACACAGAACAAACCAGGAGACATCCCCATGTTCAAACTTGCCCATCTACCCTGTACTGGACACTTGTCGTTTACACAGCAACGACATCTGGGGACATGAACAAACACACAGATGAACATTTTTTCACGATCGGCCTGCCCCTTGTTTAGCGCGCAATGCTTTTGTCACCCTCAGACCAGAGTGGAGGAATGAAAACCTCAGTCTGCACACCAAGCTGAGGCTGTTTAACACCAACGTCAAGTCCGTGTTATTGTACGGTTCAGAGACTTAGAGACGCACACAAAGAGCCTGGACAGCAGGTTGCAAGTCTTCATCAACACTTGTTCATCAACACTTGTCCTGCGCATCAGATGGCCGGAGCGAATCTCCAACGAGGAACTCTCAAGCGCCGGACGAAGCAGCAATACCCAATCACCAAGAGTATCCAGATGAGGAAGTGGGTTGGGTTGGACACACCCTGCGTAGAGGACAGGCCCACATCCCACGCCACGCCTTGGACTGGAACCCACAGGGGAAGCGGAAGAGGGGGGACGACCAGTCACCACCTGGAGAAGAACTCTGCAGGCAGAACTAAAGTTCTCCAACAAGACCTGGGGTGAAGCCAAGAAGAACAGCCCAAATCAGAGCGAGATGGAGATCTGCAGTGCGGGCCCTATGTTCCGATCAGAACGAAGAGGACTAAGTCAAGTGCCCCTTGTTTATCTTAAATAAGTTTATCTACTAAATAAGTCAGACAGAACACACACACGAACAGGACCAAGCGCAAGTAACCTCGCTTTCATTGAGTGATATGTAAGAAATCTGAAATGAAGCAGGGAACAGTGGACAATAAAAACAAGAAAACAAGTAGGATAACTCTTGCTCCCCGTGAGCAGACAATTACACGCCCATAACTCTAACCGAATGCTACTTACGACACCAAATTGCATCAGTACAAAGGCAAACGCAGAGCACACAGAACAAACAAGGATCCGAAAAAGGATGTTTTATGCTTCATATATCCATGCATCTAACACGTGTACAGCGACAAGTGGAGAAATGAAAGAGCACAAATAAACACTTCATCGTCATGCTATTGTCAGTGTTCTCTTCCTCTTGAGAATAACTGAGGTTCGTCCTCCTCTTCCTCCTCCTCCTCCTCCTCCTCCTCTCCTCTTCCTCCTCCTCTCCTCTTCCTCCTCCTCCTCCCTCCTCCTCCTCCTCCTCCTCTTTCCTCTTCCTTCTCCTCCTCCCCTTCTCCTCCTCTTGCTACGACTACTACTACTACCACTACTTCTGCTGCTGCTGTTGCTACTACTTCTACCACTGTAGCTGCTACTTTTACATCTACGGGTGTTATCATTACCACCACGGCTGCTACTACTACTACTACTACTACTACTACTACTACTACTACTACTACTACTACTACTGTATTACTTGTTGCTGCTGCTGCTGCTTTTTTCCTCCTCCTCCTCCTCCTCCTCCTCCTACTACTACTACTACTACTACTACTACTACTACTACTACCACCACTACCGCCATCAACACCACCGCTACTACTATTTTATTGTCGTGAACTAGCTTGTATGCTTGTGGTGAGTGAGTTGTTTGTAAGTGTTTTGAACGATAACACCAACACAGTGACATCTTTATCGACCTCTGAAAGGAAATGACCCCTTAGCCTCTGCCTAAAATCACCCTTTTTTTTTTTTTTTTTTTTTTTTTTTTTTTTGTTACAGGATGGTAGCCTACCTTTGGCCTGCCATCTCCGCCTCATCAGTCTCCACAGGTGTCTTCACGTTGTTAGTCCGAGCGCACAGGGCAGCCACAAACAACCTTTCCTCCCAGGCCTTAAAAACCACACACAGTCTGTGGCCTTTCTCTCTTCCCCGGCTTCAATCACATTGTGTGGTTCTTCTCTCTCTCTCTCTCTCTCTCTCTCTCTCTCTCTCTCTCTCTCTCTCTCTCTCTCTCTCTCTCTCTCTGCGGCCTAAAATCACACACAGTTTGTAGCCTCTCTCTTCCGGACCTAAAACCACACACAGTCTGTCTCTCTCTCTCCTTCTCTCTCTCTACGGCCTAAAACCACACACAATCTGTAGCCTCTCTCTCTCTCTCTCTCCGGCCTAAAACAACAACACACAATCTGTAGCCTTTCTCTCTCTCTCCCTAAAAAAAACAATACAATCTGTAGCCTTTCTCTCTCTCCGGCCTAAAAACACACACAATCTGTATCCTTTCTCTCTCCGGCCTAAAACAACAACACAGTCTGTAGCCTTTCTCTCTCCGGCCTAAAACAGCAAACAATCTGTAGCCTTTC
>JADBJO010000168.1:270000-300000 GCA_016801955.1 Conus betulinus
TCCTCTGTCCTCCCCCTCTCTCCTCCCCCCCCCCCCCCCCCCCCCCCCGGTGTGCGTGCGTGCATGCGTCTGTGTGCATGGCGTCTGTGTGTGTGTGTGTGTGTGTGTGTGTGTGTGGTGTGTGTGTGGTGTGTGTGGTGTGTGTGCGTGTGTGCGTGCGTGCGTGCGTGTTGGAGAGAGAGAGAGAGAGAGTATGCGTGTTTGTGTGCGTGTGCGTGTGTGTGTGTGTGTGTGTGTGTGGTGTGTGTGTGCGTGTGTGTGTGCATGCGCGCGCGAGTTGTGCAGCATGCACTGCGCACGCGAGCATGCCCTACCTGCTGCCATACCTGCATATTGCGTTAGGGTGTGTTTGTGCGAGCAAGTACATATAAAAATCTGCGTTCGCTTTGGCGAGCAAAAAGGAAGAAGGCGTGGGACTAAGAGGGAAAGGAGAGAATAAAGTCCAACAAGCAAACACACACACACACACCACACACACACACACACACACACACACACACACACACACACACATACACACACACACCACACACACACACACACACACACACACCACACACACACGCACGCGCGCGCAACAACACACACACACGCACGCACGCACGCACCCACGCACACACACACACACACACACACACACACACACACACACACACACACACACACACACCACACACACACATTTTCTCTAGTTCTAAGACTAACAAGGCGGCGCTGTGGCCGTGTTCCTAATCCGTTGTAATCTGTAGCTCCACAACACGCTTCATTCTGAGGGCCACAATCCAGTCCCCATACACACACTGTGGTGCGCGCGCGCGCATGCAAACACACCACACACACACACACACACACACACACAACACACACACACACACACACACACACACACACACACACACAAACAAACAAGCACGCACGCACGCATGTGCACACCACACGCACGCACACACACACATGCACGCATGACTCACACACACACACACACACACACACACACACACACACACAACCACACACACACACACAAGCACGCACGCACGCACGCATGCACGCGCGCGCTGCGCAAACAGTCTCTCTCAAACTAGTCTCTCCTCTCGTCTCTCTCTCTCTCACGTCTCTCTCTCTCTCTCTCTCTCTCTCTCTCTCTCTCTCTCGTCTCGTCTAATATAACACAATTTTGTACAAAGACATAAAGTGATAGTACCACTACTACTACTACACGCACTCAATCAGGAACGCTGACACTTACACAACCCGCTCTGCGACTAAGCAGTTATTGTCCTCAGTAGAGGGCTTTGTGGGTAGTATCTTCCACAGGTTGGATCAGACCAAGCACCCTTTGAACACCTTCCGAAACGACTCTGCAACAGTGCAGTGTCTCCGCCGGTGGGTTGTCTGATGTCTACTCTGCCTGTGAATCGCGGCATGGTGGGTTGCGTCGGGACAAGCAAGTGCGGGTAATATGAAGTTAGGCAGGGAACAGTTAATAAGAAACAATAAACAAGTACAGAAACTCTGGCTCCCACAAGAAAGCATGTTCAGTTTTCTCCAAAGGAATCCTGCTTGCGACACCGAATCGTCTAGCAGACATTGCAGCACAAAACAAACAGAACCAACAAGAAAACATCCTCCCCAAAAGGATGCTCCAAGCTTACTGTTCCCTGCCTCACTTCATATTTACTTTCGTTTCAATTAAATCGGGGTTACTTGTATTAATTTCTGTCCGTCTTTGTGTTTGTTTGACTTTATATTTCAAGTTGTAAAAAAAGGCTGAGCCAGTCTTGAATAAAAGTTACTCTATATTTATTCCAGTCTTTGTTGCTGTGTAGCTGTGATCAGTATGGGGTATATAGGCAAGCTTCGAGCATCCTTGTTTGGGGATGTTTCCTTGTTGGCTCTGTTTGCTTTGTACTGTCATATCTCCTAGACGATTCGGTGTCGCAAGCAGCGTTCCTTTGGAGAACTGAATATGCTTTCTTGTGGGAGCAAGAGTTACCGTACTATATATATTGTTTAAGAAAGTGTGGGACTCGACAAGGGGGGGCGGAAAGAGCGGCGTGGGGGTGCTGACAGTGGGGGGTGGGGGGTGGGGGTGGTGTTAGCGAATACGTAATGTTGATCCTGTATTGATGTGCAGACCAAGGTTCGTGCTCTCTTCTGGCTGTTCCTCTAGTTCAAAATTAATATGATAAGTTGGCCCGTACATCCTCCTCTCCCCACAGAGTCAAAATCGTTCAATCGAATATCATCATTATTTTGTACGCTCGTATTCTGAGTTTGAACGAATGAATCCGCAATTCAGAAATAACAAACTGAACATCTAGCTGTATGCGTTTATGCAATGACTCTAAATCAGTCACGAACAGATTGTATTTCAATTCTTTGTGTGTGGTGTGTGGTGTGTGTGTGGTGTGTTGTGTTTGTGTGTGAGTGTGTGTGTGTGTATGTGCGTGTATGTAGGTGTGTGTGCTGTGTGTGTGTGGTTGTGTGCGCGTGTATGTGTGTGTGTGTATGTGTGTGTGTAGGTGTGTGTGTGTGCGTGTTGTGATGTAGTGTGTGTGTAGTGTGTGTGTGTGTGTGGGTGTGTGTGTGGTGTGTGTGTGTGTGTGTGTGTGTTGTGACGGTGGCAGCATTCATTCATTGCTGAGCATCCTGAGAACGATCCCTCATTGCCGGGGCTTCCTCCGTCTGTCCTGTGTGGATTGTGCTGCGCTCTTCCCTCAGACCGCGTCCTCCCCCTCCCCCCTCCCCCCCCCCCCCCCCACCCCCCGTCCCCCCTTCCCCCACTTACCTCTCCATCTCTCTCTCTCCTCATCTCGTCTCTCTCCAGAGTCTCCTCTCTTCATCATCTCGTCCTCCTCTCGTCTTCTCTCTCTCTTGGCCTCTTTCAGTCTCATTCCTCTTGCGTTCGATGGCGGTCTCTTCCCGTTGTCCCTCACCCACCCACCCCCCACCCGCGAGGGGGGCGGCTTCCCGCCACAGCCTTCTGTCTCTCTGTCTCTGCCCCCCCCCCACCCCAAAATATCTTCTCTCCCCCTCCGCCACTCTCTCCTCCCTACCTCTCTCGTCTTTCTCTCCGTGTGGGTGTGTTGTGGTGCATGTGTGTGTTTAGATCAGGTTTGCTTGTGTGTGTTGGTCAGTGTTTCGTCTGTGTCGTGGTTTGGGCTTCGTCGTGTACTGGGTTGTGGGCCCGTAAGTGGCTGTGTGTGTGTCTTGTCTAGGTGTGTTGTGGGTGGCTGGGGTCCGTGTGGGTATGTGTGCTGTGTCTGTGTAATAAAATTGCGTGCCCGGGTATGTGTGTGTGTGTTATGTGTGTGCTGTTGTCTGGCTCCGCTCGTGCGCGTTCCCCCCCCCCCCCCCCCCCCCCTCCTCTGTTTGCTGTGGTCAGTGTTGTTGAAAGTAAAACGGGGCCTCTCTCTCGCCGTTTTTATCTGTAGAAAAGGAAGGTACACTTTAACCGTTCTTTCACCAGAAATCCATCTCTCTCTCTGTCAGTCTCTCTCTCTCGTTCTCTGGCTCGTCTCGGGCTCTCTCCTCCTCGTCCCTAACCTGTTTCTCTCTCCTCTCGTACTCCTCTCAATCTCTCTCTCTTCTCCCTGCTCTCGTATACCTCTGCTCTCAATCTAAAAAATGCAAAAAAATCAGCCCCCCACTCTCTCTTCGTCTAAGCCTCTCTCGTCTCTCCCGCCTCTCTGCCCTCAAAAATACTCTCTCTCGTCTACCTCTCTCTCTGTATACTCTCTCTCCGGGTGGCGGGGTCGTCTCTCTCGCATATACCGGTGAACACCAAACTCTCTCCCCCTCTCCAATCTAACTCAGATCTAATAACGTATACCTTCTCTCGAAAAAAAAAAAATCTCCTCTCTCTCTCATGGGGGGGGGGGAAACCTCGCCAAAATCGAATAATATAACCCCACCCCTACAATACTACCCGGCCCAACCTCTTACTCTATCTCCTCGCTCGCTCTACCCACCCCTCCTTCTCTTCTCTCTCTCTTACTCTTCTCATCATCGTCCTGTACTACGAACTTATAGAACAGATCCTTTTTCTCACGGAAGTTCGCTGCCTTGCCGACCCTTTTTCCTCTTTCATGGCCGCGTGACAGTCCGTCGGGAAAAACTTTTCAGTCAGCATGAGAAGAAAGACGGCGGTGGTAACGAACGACACGTAAGCCCACCGGGGGCTTTGGGAAATGGCGCCTGTACGTGTTACCGCTCCGTGACATATTACACCCCGTGTGTGTGTGGGTGTGTTGTGTGTGTGTGTGTGGTGTGTGTGTGTGTGTGTGTGTGTGTGTTGTGTTGTGGTTGGTGTGTGTGTTGTGTGTGTGTTGTGTGGTGTGTGTGTGTGTGTGTGTGATGGAGTGTGGAGTGAGTGTGTGTATGTATAGTGTGGTATGAGTATGTGTGTGTGTGTTGTCTTTTGTGTGTGTGTGTGTGTGTGTGTGTTGTGTGTGTTGTGTGTGTGTGTGTGTGTGTGTGGTGTGTGAGTGTGTGTGTGTGTGAGTGTGGTGTGTGTGTGGTTATGTGTGTGGTGGGAGGGGGGGGGTTGCGTGCGTGCGTTTGGTGGAGTGTGTGTGTGCGTGTGTGTGTGTGGTGTGTGTGTGTGTGTGTGGGTGCGCTGCGCGCGCGCGCGCGCGCGCGTTTTTGTGCGTGCACGTTTGTGTATGAAGACAGACAGACAAACACCCAAACAGACACACACACACACACACACCACACACACACACACCACACATGCGCGCGCGCGCACGTCCACGCACGCACGCACGCACGCACGCACGCACGTAGCGGGTTCACGCACACACTCATCTCAGAGAGAGAGAGAGAGAGAGAGAGAGAGAGAGAGCGTTAAAGATAGAGTCAGTGGTGGCAGAAAAGGGAGATTACTAGAACATAATTTGTTGAAGGCAAAAAATACCGTTTTCTACTTAAAGGCTCTCCTCTGGAGTCCTTACACAGGGGATATGGGGGGAGGGGGGCACGGAGAGAGCGGAAAGAGAGAGAGAGAGATACGAGAGAGAGAGAGAGAGAGAAGACAGAGAGAGAGACAGAGACAGAGACAGACAGACAGACAGACAGACAGGTAAACGGGAGGATAAAAGACAAAGATAAATGGACGAACCGAAAGGCACAAAGTGTAAGCGAGTGTTAGGTACGAGTTGTATCTTAATCTCAGTATTCTCTCTCCCTCCCCCCCTCCCTCCCCTCCCTCCTCTCTCCTCTCTTTCTTTCTGTGTGTGTGTGTGCCGCGTGCGCGCGCGCGCGCGCGCGCGCGCGTGTGTGTGTGTGTGTGTGTGTGTGTGCGCGTGCGCGCGCCGCGCGCGTGGTGAGGGGAGGAAGAGACACAGACAGACAGACAGGACTGCGGGGGAGGGGGGGAAACACAGGCAGACACAGTGACAGGAGGCAGAAAGTAAAGGAAGACGCAGACCTCTACACTCACTGTGGCTCGGCCCTTCGCCTCGACAAAAGGCCACTCTGGGTCCGGGCCCTGGGAATCGAACCCTGCCGGTGCCAGACCTCGTTGAGGTACCTGTGACCACCCGGGCCCCCAGAACACTGCCTGTACAGCGAGGAACCAGCGTCTCTCCTCCTCGTCTTTCCCTGGCTCTGCAACGTCCATGGCTCGGGGTGGGGAGAGGGGGTGGGCCGGCGGAGGGTACACTCCTGCTGATCTGCCGCATTGCCTCATGGGAAGTGTGACGCAGGGCGCCTGACGATTCCGTCTTGGCCGAACAGATCCGAAGGGATTCGGATGTACAGGTCCTGGGGCGAGTCTTGGTCCCCATCCATTTTTTTTTTTTTTAAGTCTTTGAGGTCGTTGTTGTTGGTGGTGCTGGTGCTGCTGCTGCTGGTGGTGTTGGTGGGTTTTTAAATCATAAAACCCTTGATGTTATTTCACTTTACTTTTGAATTATGATTACTGTTTTGTTTTGTTTAGTTTGCATTGTTCTGTTTGTTTTCTGTTTCTGTGCTTCGTTTTTCAACTTCTCCCAATTTTCCTCCCGTTTATTATCATGAGTATCATTATCATTGTTTGCTTCTTTTTCTCGTTCTTTTTTTTTTTTTTTTTTTGTCGCTAGTAAGGCCAGTCAATCTTGTTCTCTTGTTTCTCTCCGAATTGTTCAAGCTTCTTCCTTTTTTTCATCCATTGTGCTTCAGAATTTCGTTGTTACCCCCCCCCCGCCCCCCCCCCCCCCCCCCCCCCCACCCCCACCCCCCCCACCCCCCCCCCCCACCCCCCTTCCCCCTTTCTTTCAAAGTGTAAACCAGGGCCTTCGTTCTGATCCGATTTTCATTTGTTCGTACTTAAGTCCGAAGTCGAGCCTTTTTCTGGATTAACTGAACCATGAGTCCCTTCCTTCTCTGACAGGTTGCATTGGTTGGTGTCATTGGTTGGGCTTATGATTGGCGACGTGCGTTGCGAGTGTCCCTGGTTAGGCGCTATGACTACCCATCGACCGATTTGTAAGACAGTTCACAGCGAATGACCGAATCGAGCATTCAGACACAAAACATTAATTAAAGATCAATCAAGAAATTAGAGAGAGAGAGAGAGGAGAGAGTAAACTGAAGCTGCGTCTGATCCTACATCTGTTCGTATATCATTATCTTGCAGGATTGTAACGGGGTTGTGCTGGTTGTTCCCTTGGTTAGTGGATACACTGCTACGTATGAGGGGCGTGTACTTCTATTAGGTAGCGACCATTACTGTTTTTTTTCCGGGAGTTTCTGATGACACGAGGGGGCCTTCAGTGGTCAAAATTCAGAAAAAAAAAAAAACTAACTAGGCACATCAAAATCGTTCTCTTCACCAGAGATAGTTGAACAGGTATTAAATAGTTGGTGCCGCGCGGAGACCCCCCACCAGGAAGACACAACGACAAGGGCTCCCTCGACACAACACAACACAAAACCTCTACGGAGAAAGACGTAAGCTTGGAAGCCCCAACTGTGTCAAAACACAGTCGACTAACAAGACATGGTACATGCTACGGCCGAAGTCGATGCGTGATGATAAGGTTTTGTTCTAACACTAAAAGCTTCAGTCGCCCACAAGTACACAGATAGTCGAGTGAGGAAATTCCTTTTTGAAAGTGAAAAGTGAAAAGCAGAATGGAGGACCCAAAATAGAGGCCGGAAAAAGGGGGGCGAAATGGCGGTGACGCCGACGCGGCCTCTGATCGTCGAGGTTTCCCACAGTCTGGAAGGGGCTCCGTCCATTCTCTACAAGTGAGGCATGGGGCATAACGTCATGCCAAAGCGCAGAGGAAAAGCCCTCAAAATCCACGCCTCCGGTAAAGAGAGAAACAGACATCACAGTGTTGTTTCCACAGCGGGCGAATGAGGGGAAAGACTTAAGCTGTAAGAACGTAAGACACTCAGAAAAGAAAACAATGCCAAAAAAAAAAGAAGGAAGAGAAAAAAAAGAGGACCAAACTCGAAAAAATCGGTAATGTCAGCACACTAGTGACGAGGAAGTTTCCGTGCGGTGGCGGGACAGCTGGGGAACAATATGTGCTCTCCTAAACCTCTTGTTATTTCCACCAAGCACGCTGTCCCTGATGATGGCTGTGGGCCCTTTGCGATTAAAAAAAAAACTCGGGGCACTAAGACCAACTTGTTTAACCGGACGTTGGGGCACGATAGGGTTTAAACCTAAGCGTAAGCCTTCCCCTCGTAAGAACAACAAACAAGAAAAAATAAAATATGGGGTGGACTACCGAAGGCGGGGAACATATACAAACGTTTAACAAAAAGTGGAAAATGCAAGACAATAATATGAAAAGGAAACATCGTCGCAAGGGGGAAGGCCGGTTGGGTTTATACACAACAATAGGATTGAGGTCACTAATTATAAATGCAATAAAAAAGAAAAAGAAGTCCAATACAGAAAAATAGACCGACACAGGCTTTGGCACAATGCTCACGACATCGTGCTCAATGCAGCACAACAAAGACCGCTCACCAAATAGAGAAAAGAAAACCGGCGAACCCAATCTGACACGCGCGGGGATCCGTCGCACAGAGGCGGACGGCCGGCTAGCAAGCCGCACGCTCAGTCTGCCAGAGACGCGACGTATTGTGTAGAATAGCACATGATTACCAGGGAGCTCAGTTTGAACGCAAGACAAGGGGGGGCATCTCACAGATAACACTTTGTACTCCACTCTCTGTTTCATGCACACTGTGGACACAAAAAACGTCGTGAGTCCACCATGAACCACGGTCCCCTTACACGTTTAAGTCTTCTTCCAAGACCTTCGGCCAAACCTTCTTCTTTTCTTCAACCAGTTTTTTCCCCTTATTCCAACACTTCTTTCACCGGAAAGAAAACGTTGAATTCATATCCATCTCCATCAATCCCACATATTTGCTCTTAACAATGCCAACCAAGAGTTTTCAGAAAAAACATTCTTCAAAGTAGTAGTATTTAGTATTAGTAGTAAATAGATAAACAAACGAAGAATAACACCAACAAACCTAAGAAACGGCCGACTTTACATAAAACAAAGGGTGGGACTCAGATGAAAACAAGGGGAGTAAGGGTTAACAATAAATAACAAAATTTGTGCAATCAACACATACCCGATAGCCAACAAGGAGAGCGTGGTTGGGGCGGGGGAACCCCTTGTTTATGACGTCCGTCAACAAATGGTGATCAGGCCGAAAAAGGCAGTCCGAGGAGTTTAAAAAATCAAAAGCATACGCCGTGCATAGTGCATGGAAGAAGCGAGGGCAAAAATTACGGCCCTCCCGCGCTGTTCTCGCACTGCCCATAATAAATCGGTTCCGTCAGGTGCGACCCATCAGATGGGGGTGACCGTGACTAAAGGTTTTTTTCAAAAGGATTGGAGGAAGGGGGGACCTGTGCCCTATGTGAAAAGTAAAAAAGGGTAGGAACGTGAAGGAGAGTCAGTGTGGAGAGGGTGAATGGGCCCGATAGGAGCAGCAGAAAACTAGGCCAATACCAAGAACTTAGATAATAATAAGGCATCGTTGTGTGATCATGATAAACATGCGTGTGGGACTGGTGTGGGTGTTGTGGAGCAAGGTAGAGTGTACAGGTAGTGATACGGGGTGGGGGTGTGTGTTTAAATTGGTGGGGTGGGGTTTTGTGTGTGTGTGTGTTGGATGTGTGTGTGTGTGTGGTATTTGTGGACACAGGGGACATTGCGGGAGTTGTTGGTACTGTCGTGCAGGAAGGGGGGGGGGGGGAGCGAGCGTGCGTCCGTTTTTTTGTGTTTTTGGGTTGGGGGGACATAAATTGGTTCTGTATTTTTTTTTGTTTTTTACTTTTTAAATAAAATTGTAAAATTTCCCTTTAGAATTAAGGTTACTAAAAAAAGGGGCCCTAACATCAGTTTGCGGCGGGGGGGGGAGGGAAAACGGTCCGATGCTCATTCTTGCTTACACCACACATATATCGACCTGCGTAGCCAAGGAACCAAGCTGCCCCCACTCAACGTGGCACCCTCACACAGATGAGACTACCCTTAGAAGGGTGCGACAGCTTCTGTTATATTCCCTGAAACATTGGGGGAGGGGTTGGGAAGGGGGGGAGGAAGCAAGACGGGAGGAACGAAAAAAAAATCTAAAAAAGAATGAACGCACGGGGGGGGGGACCAGCGCATACATAAAAAACGCTACCGTGGTGGGGCAGCGACGTTGGGATGCGGGTGGGGGGGATACATGGGAAGATGACGGGAGGGTTGGGGAAAGAGAACGGTCAACGGTTGTGCACAGAGGGGGGCCCGGGTAACATAGGCGGGGATCTGCGGGCACCGCAAAATACAAATGGAATGGGGGGGGTGGCATGTGCGCCGTGGGGGGGACGCTACAGGGGGATGCGGCAGACAGCGGAGCGGCTAGGCAAATTAAATGCACGCATGTAAACAAAAAAGTTGAACACACACTTGTTCAATAGGATAAAATACTTCACGAAAAACAGAGAAAAAAAGGCGACAAAAACAAGGGGGGAAAAAAAAAAATACAAAGAGGTAATAACACAGATGTGTGACAATAAAAAAACACAAACCCATAAGTTCCAAAAGTCAAATAGAAAAGACCGAGAAAACAAAGAAATGATTTTCACGCAGATTGGAAAACAGATATTAAGGCTTAGTACTTGTTCCCACGAGACATGGAGAAGTATATACATGTAACTGGACATGGTGGACGGGGTAACGGGGGGGGGAAAGTACAGGGATTGACAACATAACGCGTGGAAGGGACACAGGGAAATAAGCGCGAATCACACACATTCGCAAAACCAAAACAAAAAAAATGCAGGATTCACAAATCAATTTCCAAATAGTGGGTGTGGAGGCCAAAAAAAAACAAAAAGGGACGAACGTACACAATGGGGCGACACACTACCAGAACACACAGCGTCAAATGGAGAGGAGAAGTCCTCATCAGAATAAACACAGAGGGATGCACTAGTATGACACCCTGGCATGAGGAATTCCGTGATCCAGCCAATACACAATCATATATGTAACAGAGATCCCTGGCAGAGGGGCTCGGGAGGAGAGAGGAATGTTCAAACAGACGTTACAACAGCGTCCATAACGGCAACCACTCACATAGCCCCACAGATCAATCAACGGAATAAGTGCGGAGAACAGATCAATGGACCAAATGAGGACAAAGACGCAAAAAATAGCAAGACACATTGGAAAATGGAAAGAAAGACAGAGGACAGAAACACGAGCCAAGGGAGGAAGCACGCAACGAGTGAATAAGAACAGAAGTGAAGGGGCCGAAAAGAAACAGGAGGGACCGGGTCACAACCTATGTGAGGGCCAAAGAGTCGGGACAGATATTTGGCTACCCGCATATGGAAGACAAGAGCGCGAAAAAATGTACTGAAAGACCAGTTACAAATATATACGAACACCTAGAAAAAAAGAGAAGTTGCAAAAGAAGCAAGGAAATAGAATAATCATCACACGATAAAGAAAAGGTGAAGCTTAACAATAGAGAAAGGGCCAACATAGTGTGGAAGAAAAGACAAATTCGGCAAATACAATCGAATAGGTAAATACAAGAGACATCAGGGTCCTTGTGAGGGAGGCCTGAATCAGGTACGAGACCAGCAAAGGCGAGAACCCACTGGAAACAAAGTAACCAAACACCCAAACAAAACAACCAAGAGCAAAAACGAGACAAGCCAATCAGGCAGTGCTAAAAGAGGCGAAGCAATCTGCAATCAATGTACGAGGCACTAGGAGATAAATGCAACACAGAAAAAAGGACACACCCAGCCACCAACTCTAGGAAGAAAAATGTCTGAGAAAAGGGTGACGGGCGGATAAGGCGCGGAACTAAAAAGATAGTAGACTGTAGAAAGAAAATACGAGCCTGAAGTAAGGGAGGGAGGAACAGGAAGACAAAGAACGCACAATAAACTACAGGAAAAACATACATGACAGCACTATGTGGAGCACAACAACAGGGGAAAAGAAAGAAAAAGAAAAAAAACAAAGGTCTCGGTAAAAGAGAAAAAGGATTCGTTCCATCTCACTGACGATGGGGTCGCGATGATGCTCGTCGAGAACCAGCCTAAGGCTGCTAGCCGGTCGTGGTCGAACAGCTGGGGGCAGGTAGAAGAAGGGTTGTGTATGCTAATTAGGGAGACAAAGAGAGGACATTAGTGAAGAAAGCAGTGGACAGAAAGAAGAGACACAAAGGAGATTGTGTCAGTGGTGAAGGTGGACAGAGAGAGGGCGCAGGAAGTGAAATAGAGTGGACGTATTGAGGGGTAAAAGGGGAGAAAGAAAAAAAGAAAAAAGAAAGGTCGCTTTTACGCTGAGGATGGTGTTATTTGCCATACGAAGCTGCCTTTGGATGCTGGTGGAAGTGGTATCCCGCTGCAATAGGCCTGCCTCTCGATGAAACGATCTTCTCCTGGGAGTAGTCTGCCTAGGCCGACCTGACCGTGGCCTCTCTTCAACGCTGTTGGTCGCCCTAAAACGCTGATTCCGTCTAACAATAACTGAATGATGCACCACCAAGTCGTCGCGCCACTTCAGCCTTTGCAATGCCATCTTGTATCCACGCAATCGCCCTGGTTTTGTCAAAGGTGCTAAGTTTTCTTCGTGGTGGCATGGTGAGAAAAGGGCTGACAGTAACCAACCCCGCGCTTAAAACAGCCAAAAGAAGGGGCATAAAACTCACTTGAGAGGACTGCTCTTGCACAGGAAAAAAGAATTTTTTCATTTTACACATCTTGTGTCGCCAGCAAGCTTGATGCAAAACAGGCACAGTTAACGCGTGGAACGAGGTTTGCACTTTTATCCCGTGCGGTAAAAAAAAGCCTGTACACTTTTGGGAAAATCTCGCGCGGCCATGTAGCTTCACGCGGCACATTCGCGTGATTTGAATGGTGTCCACTCACTGGCAACTCTCCTAGTGATCGGACTGCCTGATTCAGGGCAAAACAACACCCACAACACAGGCGGGGCAAAGTGAAAAGGGGCGAAGTGAGAATTGGACAAAATGAGAATGGGGCGAAATGAGAAATGGCGAAATGAGGATGAGGCAAAACGAGAAGGGGCGAAACGAGAATCGGGCAAAGTGAGAAGGGGCGAAATGAGAATGAGGCAAAACGAGAACGGGGCGAAATGAGAAAGGCGAATGAGAACGGGGCAAAATGAGAAAGGGCGAAATGACAAGAGGCCAGTCGGGATTACGATGGTGGCAGAGGCATGGTAGCAGATGCCACAGTGGAGCAGGGAGACAAACTCAATTCCACGGTCTGGATCTGCATGGCTGAAGCCCTGGATGCGGGAGGAATGGCAGCCCCCATGGAAGTAGGAGAAAACTCTGGGCCTGAGGGCTGCATCCTGGAGAAACTCTGTGACCTCTGGCGACACACGACATCAGAGATGGCTTACAGCTGTCTCTGGTTCAGACCCGTGTCGTCTGATCCACTGTCCGAAGGTAGAGCTTCCACTGAAGGAACAGCACTAGCAGCAGGGTCCTTACTGTCTCTGGAATCAATCTCCGACAGGGCAGTCTGGTCACAGGAATTATTAGTGTTCGCCATGATAACCGTTCGGTCTAACAAGTATTCCGCAAGACGGTCAAACTCAGCGGGACGACTGTTTAAATGCGGGGCCATGAGGGACGCGAGAGCCAGGAGAGCCAGTGGCATGGTGCCAGACTTGATCAAGCCCAGCCCATAGATCCTTCACGAGTGGAGCCCCCGCAGAGAAAGTTTACCCTTACTCTTATAAGGCTCGGCAGAAGAAAGAGTATTGCAAACACCCGTAAGTGTCAGCCGTCGCACGATAGTGCAAGATTTCTAATTTCATATCGCTACACCCTGAAATTTTATTTATTATGATGAGTAGGCAGTGGGACACAGAAGCAGCTGCACGATTTAGTCCAGTTCCAGTGACCAACAAGACTGTTTTTTTACGCGCAATTGCTAGCAGTCGCACAGCTTTGGTCTCGTTAGTTTAAACTGAGTCAGAAATTTGTTGATGACCCCTTGAGGCAATTTTGGCTTTAGACAATTTTTTTTTTTATTGGACAAGAGTAAATCACTATAAAAAAAAAGGAAGAAAAAGAAAAACAGAGAGTAGTGCAGGTGTGTTTGCCTCTGATTCCTATCGTCTGTGTCACTCCTGTCGCAGAACAGTTTGATTCCCACCATCTATGCCTTGTTCGCGCATGTTGACCACATTCCGTGGTTAAATCAGAGACCCTCTCATCCCTCAACGCATCGTGTCTCGCAAGACGAATGTTCAAGCAGACATTTCGTTTTTGAAACCAGACTGCTGTTGAAGTTGGAGCTATTAGGATATTCCTAAAGACTGATAGTGATAATCAAACTATGGTACATTACAGAGGGATACGTATCACTTTGAATACAGTAATCTTCTCACCACTAGTTGAGAAATTCTCAAATTCACTGGCAATAGTACATAGCTGGTGAGCATTTGAGAGAGAGAGAGAGAGAGAGGGGGGGGGGGGGGGCTGGAGTAAAGAAAAAAGTGCTGAAAATCAATTAAAAGTGATTAATGGAAATAGCATAGTTCATTTTGTTTTAGGAGCTAAGAGAGGTAAGAAAAATGTCAACTGTAAATGTGGTTGAGAGAGAGCGAGAGAAAGAGAGAGGAGAGAGAGAGAGAGAGAGAGAGAGAGAGAGATGTCACGTGTTTATGGAGGGGGGGGTGAGGGGAGTTACACTGATGCAGGTGCTGTATGCACGCGTTTGTGTGTGATGATGTGTGAGCATGCGCGCGTGCACGTGTGTGTGTGTGTGCGTGCGTGCGTGCGTGCGTGCGTGCGTGCGTGTGTGTGTGTGTGTGTGTGTGCACGTGTGTGTGCACGTGTGTGTGCACGTGTGTGCATACGTGAGTGTGTGTGCATGGGTGTGCGCTTGCATGTGCGCGTGCATGCGCGTGTGTGTGCGTGTGTGCATGCATGTGTGTGTATGTGTGTGTCTGTCTGTCTGTCTGTCTGTCTGTCTGTCTGTCTATCTGTCTGCCTATGTGTCGGTGTGTTACATCAAAAACAAAAACCAAGAGTAACAGCCAGGGAAAGTAAGGCGTAAAGAGAAAGGAAGGAAGTCATTTCAGGTCAAAGAGGCAGTGACCGTCTATGCACACAGCAGGATGAAGGTCACACGTCGTCATCGATCCCACCGATGCCCGGCTATTTCCCCGCCTGTCAGCGACACGGTAATGCGCTTAGTGGACCGGCCTCTCACTCGGTGACGTCATTTGGACTCTTGTCGGCCCCCTTTCCTTCATTACGCGCATGGATACACACAGTGCACACACACACACATAATAATAAACCCTCTCCTCTCCACTACCCCTAACACACACCATCCCCAGCCCTTTACGCAGCCCATAGACGAACACGTTTTGCTCATCGACTGGCAGACAGAGGGGCAGAGAATTAAGGCTAGAGTGAGATGAACAGACAGAGAGAGATATGAGAGACAGAAGTAACAGACACATGGAGAAATGGATTGACGTAGAGAAACACACACAGAGAGAGAGAGAGAGAGAGAGAGAGCGAGAGAGAGAGAGAGAGAGAGAGAGAGAATGCAGACTGAGAGAGTATGTGAAGAATAAGAATACAATTATTTTAAGAACATTAACATTATTTTTTAAAGAATGCAGCTTTGAGAGAGAGAGAGAGAGAGAGAGAGAGAGAGAGAGAAGAGAGAGAGAGACAGAGAGACAGAGAGAGACAGAGAGAGACAGAGAGACAGAGAGACACATGTCACGTGTGTGTGTGAGAAGGGGTGGGGGCAAGAGAGTTTCACTGACGCACGTGCATACACCGTGTGTGTGTGTATGTGTGTGTGCGTGCGTGCGTGCGTGCGTGAGTGCGTGCGTGCGTGTGTGTGTGTGTGTGTGGGTGGGTGGGTGGGTGGGTGGGTGGGGTGTATGGGTGAGCATGTGTGCATGCTTGCATGTGTGTGTGGTGTGTGTGTGTGGGTGTGTGTGCATGCAAGTGTGTGTGTGTGTGTGCGTGTGTGTGTGTGTGTGTGTGTGTGTGTGTGTGTGTGTGTGTGTGTGTGTGTGTGTGTCTCTGTCTGTCTGTTTGTTTGTCTGTCTGTCTGCCTATGTGTCGGTGTGTTACATCAAACACAAAACCAAGAGTAACAGCCAGGGAAAGTAAGGCGTAAAGAGAAAGGAAGGAAGTCATTTCAGGTCAAAGAGGCGGTGACCGTCTATGCACACAGCAGGATGAAGGTCACACGTCGTCATCGATCCACCGATGCCCGGCTATTTCCCCGCCTGTCAGCGACACGGTAATGCGCTTAGTGGACCGGCCTCTCACTCGGTGACGTCATTTGGACTCTTTTGTCGCCCCCCTTTCCTTCATTACGCGCATGGATACACACAGTGCACACACACACATAATAATAAACCCTCTCCTCTCCACTACCCCTAACACACACACCATCCCCAGCCCTTTACGCAGCCCATAGACGAACACGTTTGCTCATCGACTGGCAGACAGAGGGGCAGAGAATTAAGGCTAGAGTGAGATGAACAGACAGAGAGAGATATGAGAGACAGAAGTAACAGACACATGGAGAAATGGATTGACGTAGAGAAACACAGAGAGAGAGAGAGAGAGAGAGAGAGAGAGAGAGAGAGAGAGAGAGAGAGAGAGAGAGAGAATGCAGACTGAGAAGTATGTGAAGAATACAATTATTTTAAGAACATTAACATTATTTTTAAAGAATGCAGCTTTGAGAGAGAGAGAGAGAGAGAGAGAGAGAGAGAGAAAGAGACAGAGAGAGACAGAGAGAGACAGAGAGAGACAGAGAGAGACAGAGAGACAGAGAGACATGTCACGTGTGTGTGTGAGAAGGGGTGGGGGCAAGAGAGTTTTCACTGACGCACGTGCATACACGTGTGTGTGTGTATGTGTGTGTGTGTGTTGTGCGTGCGTGCGTGCGTGCGTGCGTGTGTGTGTGGGTGGGTGGGTGGGTGGGTGGTGGGTGTGTATGGGTGAGCATGTGTGCATGCTTGCATGTGTGTGTGTGTGTGTGTGTGGGTGTGTGTGCATGCAAGTGTGTGTGTGTGTGTGCGTGTGTGTGTGTGTGTGTGTGTGTTGTGTGTGTGTGTGTGTGTGTGTGTCTGTCTGTCTGTCTGTTTGTTTGTCTGTCTGTCTGCCTATGTGTCGGTGTGTGTTACATCAAACACAAAAACAAGAGTAACAGCCAGGGAAAGTAAGGCGTAAAGAGAAAGGAAGGAAGTCATTTCAGGTCAAAGAGGCGGTGACCGTCTATGCACACAGCAGGATGAAGGTCACACGTCGTCATCGATCCACCGATGCCCGGCTATTTCCCCGCCTGTCAGCGACACGGTCAGCGACACGGTAATGCGCTTAGTGGACCGGCCTCTCACTCGGTGACGTCATTTGGACTCTTTTGTCGGCCCCCTTTCCTTCATTACGCGCATGGATACACACAGTGCACACACACACATAATAATAAACCCTCTCCTCTCCACTACCCCTAACACACACCATCCCCAGCCCTTTACGCAGCCCATAGACGAACACGTTTGCTCATCGACTGGCAGACAGAGGGGCAGAGAATTAAGGCTAGAGTGAGATGAACAACAGAGAGAGATATGAGAGACAGAAGTAACAGACACATGGAGAAATGGATTGACGTAGAGAGAGAGAGAGAGAGAGAGAGAGGGGGGGGGGGGAGAGAGAGGGAGAGGAGAGAGGGAGAGAGAGAGAGAATACAGAATAAGATAATATGTGAAGAATATAATTATTTTAAGAACATCAACATTATTTTTAAAGAATGCGGCTTTGAGAGAGAGAGAGAGAGAGAGAGAGAGAGAGAGAGAGAGAGAGAAAGAGAGAGAGAATACAGAATGAGAAATATGTGAAGGATATAATTATTTTAAGAACATTAACATTATTTTTAAAGAATGCAGCTTTGACAGAGAGAGAGAGAGAGAGAGAGAGAGAGAGAGAGATGTGTCACGTACGTGTGTGTGAGGAGGGGTAGGGGCAAGGGAGTTGCGATGATGCACGTGCATACATGTGTGTGTGTGTGTTTGTGTGTGTACGTGTGTGTGTGTGTGTGTGTGTGTGTGTGTGTGTGTGTGTGTGTGTGTGTGTGTGTGTGTGTGCATGTGTGCGTGCATGCGTATGTGTTGGTGCGTGCATGTGTGCATGCATGTGTGTGTGTGTGTATGTGTATGTATGTGTATCTGTCTGTTTGTCTGTCTATCTGTCTGTCTGTCTGCCTATGTGTCTGTGTGTTACATTAAACACAAAACCAAGAGTAACAGCGGGGAGAGTAAGGCGTAAGAGGGGGGAAAGAAATAATTTAAGGTCAAAGATCAACCAGAGCGGGTGACCATCTATTCACAGAGCAGGGTGAAGGTCACATGTCGTCATCGATCCACCGATGCCCGGCTATTTCCCCACCTGTCAGCGACACGGTAATGCGCTTAGTGGACCGGCCTCTCACTCGGTGACGTCATTTGGACTCTTTTGTCGCGCTCCCCTTTCCTTCATCACGCGCATGGATACACACACACAGTTCACACACACATATAAACCCTCTCCTCTCCACTATCCCCAACCCTTTACGCACCCTATAGATGAACACATTTGCTCATCGACTGGCAGACAGAGAGGCAGAGAATTAACGCTAGAGTGAGATGAAGAGAAACAGAAAAGAGAGAGCTATATCAAAAGACAGAAGTTATAGACAAACAGAGAGAAGAGAGAGAGAGAGAGAGAGAGAGAGAGACAGAGAGAGACAGAGAGAGACAGAGACAGAGACAGACAGACAGAGACGGGGAGAAACGATATATAGAAGATGTGAAATACATAAAAGTTTTGAAAATACAATAGTTTAAAAATTATTCCAGTTACACCGCCTTGGCTTAAGGCTGTGTCTGGCCAAATGACATAGGCTAGAACACCAAAGCTACACCAAAATGTTGTTATGCTCTGCATAGTTATGCGGAGTTTGTCTTCAGTCGTGACAAACTCCTAGCATAACTCTATCAGTCTCCAAAATCCCCCGAAGTCGGCGTGTGGCTGCCCACGTGGCTGGGTAATAAAAACGGTCACACACGTAATGTTCTCATCCCCAGCTGATGCATTTGTGTACCGTAGGGTTCAAGCGCTTCGGCTGTTCAGATGATCCCTGGAGTCTTTTAGTCAGTGTACGACAACAACAACAGCAACATCCCAGTTACAAAAGATGCAACTGTGAAATGAGAGAGAGAGAGAGAGAGAGAGAGAGAGAGAGAGAGAGAGAGAGAGAGAGAGAGAGAGAGAGTAAACAGTCTGTGGAAGATGTGAAAAATGCAATCGTTTTGAAAGTATTCATTTTTTTAAAATGCCGCTTTGAGAGAGAGAGAGAGAGAGAGAGAGAGAGAGAGAGAGAGAGAGAGAGAGAGAGAGAGAGAGGGTGAGAGGAGGGTGGAGGAGTGGAGGCAGAAAGAAAGACATGTAAAAAAAAAAAAAAAAAAAAAAAAAAAGGAAAAAAATTTGAACCAAACAAAACACAGCAAAAAAAAAAAAAAAAAAAGTACTTAAATGAAGTCAATGTATGTATATCTTATACATAGAGATAAGGAGTGAGACGGAACTGGGAGAGAGAGAGAGAGAGAGAGAGAGAGAGAGAGAGAGAGAGAGAGAGGGAGGGAGGAGGGAGGGAAAGGGAGGACAATGAGTGACAGGCAGACCGACAGACCGACAGGCCAAACACACAGTCATACGAAAAGGAATTTCTGCAATTCCAGCATCAAACATACGCTCTGGAGAAAGAACTTATCTAACAAAAAAAAAAAAAAAAAAAAAGCAACAGGCAAACAAACACACAGAAAACCAGTTCATTTGCTAATAACTGAGAACACATTACAAAGCAAGAGAACAAATAGGAATAGAATCAAATTGCAGCTCTCTTTTCTACACGTTCAAACACTAGATTCCTCTGTGGTAGAAAAAAAAAAAAACAGCTGCTTAAAACCAAGGGAACAACTGTGTTCTGCTTATTTTCAGGCACGGGCTTAACACCTGGCTGAAAAAAAAGTTTGAGGTAGGAGCAGGATTAGGAAGGGGGGGGGGGGGGGGGGGGGGTTGTCTTTGATTCTAAATAGATACAGATAAAATGAAATGCTATGCCTTTTAGTATTTGCAGTGGCTTCAAACACCATAGTATTTACAGTGCTTTCTTTGCACTAACGATCACAGTTGTTGCCATGAATAAAGTCTCTTTGGCGTACTATTCACTTAGTAAAAAAAAAAAAAATTCTTTGTTATGTCCACCGTCAGTCCTTCGCAACTTCTTGTCATCGCTGTTCATAATGATACAGGGAGTTGCACTGATGCACGTGCGTGCGTGTATGTGTGTGCGTATGTGTGTGTGTGTGTGTGTGTGTGTGTGTGTGTGTGTGTGTGTGTGTGTGTGTGTGTGTGTGTGTGTGTGTGTGTGTGTGTGTGTGTGTACACGTGTGTGTGTGTGTGGGGGGGGGGGGGGGGATATCTTTTGTACTGATCTGAGTTTTTTTTTGTTTGTTAAGGGGCGAGTGTAAATCTATTGAATTTTCCACGTGACTTTCGTGAGAAATGTTTTCAATGGAAACACGATCTACGTTGCCAGGGTAGGCACATGCCACTGGCAGTGGCAGGGGAACAAAAAGCCAACAGCGAAGAGAAAAAGCCTTTTTACCACTCAGCTGAATACAGTGGCGGGAGGGGGGTGGAGGAAGGGGGGGGGGGGAGGGGGGGCACAGAGCCATTACTGAGCTAACAACTGAGTTAACGAATATAATCTCCTTTTGCCAAACTCTTGAACTCTGGCTCTGTGACTTTAAACCCTCCCCAACGCCAGGGTGGGCTGTAGCTGCCTTTGTTTGGCATCTGCTTATAACCATGTGTCACAGAGACCCAACCGCCGGTGTATACTGCCTACGGGTGCGTGGTTGTGTCAAAAAGTAAATTGTGGCCATGTTCCTCCCACCCCGAGAATTCAATCTCCGACGACCTTAGTGATTAGCTAGATTTTTAAACGTGCGTGCGTGCGTGCGTGCGTGCGTGCGTGTGTGTGTGTGTGTGTGTGTGTGTGTGTGTGTGTGTGTGTGTGTGTGTGTGTGTGTGTGTGTGTGAAATAACAAATGTTTTGTCGACTGCGCTGGTTTTACATGGGAACCGGAAACTAAACAGTAGTCAATATTATTGTATGGTTTCTTCTTCAAAGCGTGTTTACCTTCATTTCACTGAGAGGTATGAACGCATGAGGTTTAACTGTTGCAAAGAGACGAATGTCGATTCTCAATGCCACCACACACACTCACGCCCCACCCCCTCAAAAAAAAAAAAAAGAAAGAAAACGAACATGAACACACACACACACACACACACACACACACACACACACACACACACACACACACACACACACACACACACACAACAGAGTAAAAAAGGAAAAGAAAAGGGAAAAAAAAAAAAAATGAAACAAAAGCAGTAACCTCCACCCCCACTTCTTCCCCGCTTCAAATCCACAAATCAAAGTTTCTGAAACCATACATAAATATTCTTTTAAAGCACATGATTGTAGATGAGAGTTATAACTTGACACCACAAAAACATCAGGCTGCTCTCCTCCTCCCTATAACTTGACACCACACAAAAACATCAGGCTGCTCTCCTCCCTATAACTTGACACCACAAAAACATTAGGCTGCTCTCCTCCCTATAACTTGACACCACAAAAACATTAGGCTGCTCTCCTCCCTGTCTGCCAAACTTGGACATGGATTTTGTCAGGATTCTTTATGAATACTGGCATTTACAAACCATTTCATTTTACGCAATCCTAATGTATTATAGTATGTAACATAACAAAAGATTTCTGTGAAAATCCGGCTGCTCTACCCAGGGTGAGAGCTTTACCATTGTACAGCACCTGCCGTATCTTTTTTTTTTTTAACTTGTTGCCATGAGTTATTTTACGTGCGCTAAGCGCACGCTGTAACTGGTACATTAGTTTCTTGTCTGATCTGAAAGACTAGAATTCAGACCACCATATCAGATCTAGTGGATAGGGGAAGAAAACAAACCGCCTTGTTCAGGATTCGACCCATGGACATGGGAGTCTTTGCCTTCTTATGCGATTGTGTTATCGGCTGGGCCACCTTTCCACCTTTTGGGGGTCTCTGGTGACGCAGCAGCTGACGAAGTTCTACGGGGGGTAAAATCGTTTGCAAACGATTCAAGAGTATATAAATTATGTCTATGTCGCTACTATATTACTGACTGTACGTGTGAGCACAGCCTGTCATGATCGGAATGCATCGCTCGTCTCCACTCACAAGAAAAAACGTCTTGGCACTGTCTAAAAAAGGGACGCAGTTTTTACTGACACAGGGAATGGTTTGAGTGCGTCACTGTTTTTTCATATTGCTTTCAGTGCATGGCGCGCAGCACACACTGAGTTCACTGTGATCACAATGTTATTGCGCCTGCTGTGTGCAGAGTCGGGTCGGTCCGCGATGAATGCTTTAGCCATTTCGTCAAACTCGGTCTGAACCAGAGGCAAACAGTCGTCTACAGAGCCCCTGGTGCAGCCATTGGCACACAGAGAAATACTTTGTTTTGACATGCAGTAAAAGCAAGCTAGAGATGACTCTGCGCGGCGCAATCATCAGCATATAGAGAAAGATTTCACTTTGATTGGTAGAAACAACAAGCTAAAATTAACTCTACGTTGATAATCTTCGATATTTCTGTGTGTTCTTCAATTGGCGCTTCCAGTACTGAGTTTCAGGGGCTCCGAAACTGACCAATGTCTTGGATTTCGACTCAGTCAGTTTTGGAGTTGGTTGACTACTTTTGAAATGGTTAGGCCTGTGAGCATTTCTGTCTCGTGCCTGATTACCACTGACAATCGATTGGTCAGCTCTTGGCAGCAGTTTGGTGGCCCAATGTGGACATTTCCGTCCATCTTCTGCACCATCGGACCTGTCGACTAAATCTGGCTCCGGCAGTTATTGGCTCCATTGGCGTGCATGGGCAAAGAAAAGAGCCAGAGCCAACCTGCTCGTTAACAGCCTGCAGCCTGCAGACTATGCATGCAAGCTTTCGATGGGCAGATAACTCACCACTGCTGGAATTGTAAAGTTGCCGCCGGCCACTTTGCCACAGAAGGATGTCTTGGATTTTTTTTTAGACAGGAGAAGAAAACACAGAGAAAGAGGATGATGAAGATCATGATGAGGATTATGTTGATGCTTTTTTGATGATGATATGAGTCTATTTAAGAGAAAAACGGGTGTGTGTGTGTGTGTGTGGGGGGGGGGGGGGGGGATGTGGAGGGGCTAGGGGACTAGGGAGGGACGGGGCTATACAAAAAATGCTGGACGTGGAGGGCGGATGGAAAGTGAAGGGAGCAGGTGGAAAATTTGCACACTCACTCTCTGGCAAACGGAACTGACTGTGGAACATGGCTGTCGTCCAAAACCCACAGTTTTCAGCGTCGGTGTATACATTACAACTACCTGCTCCAGATTTTTCACCCCACATATTTTTTTCTTCAAAGCAGTTACGGTTGGTATGGTGTTTGCTTTTCCATGAAGCACACACGTACATGTAGACCAAGGACCGTGTGTGTTCTGTACAGAAATGGATCACACGTACATGTAGACCAAGTACCATGTGTGATCTGTATAGATATGGATCACACGTACATGTAGACCAAATACCATGTGTGTTCTGTATAGATATGTATCACACGACCATGTAGACCAAATACCATGTGTGTGTTCTGTATAGATATGGATCACACGTACATGTAGACCAAATACCATGTGTGTTGTTCTGTATAGATATGGATCACACGACCATGTAGACCAAATACCATGTGTGTTCTGTATAGATATGGATCACACGTACATGTAGACCAAATACCATGTGTGTTCTGTTTAGATATGGATCCACACACGTACATGTAGACCAAATACCATGTGTGTTCTGTATAGAAATGGACCAAGACCATGAAAAGTACACATCCCTTACCATGCATCCATTTCTATGCATTTACTCAAGGTATCAGTGGTTCTGACAAAAGCAAGAGAAACAGCAGCAGCAAAAATCGCTGCACCAATGGTATTCTCCACTTCTTATGTTTAACAGAAGTTTTTGGTTGTTTGGTTGGTTGGTTTTTTTTTTTTGTTTGGTTTTTTGTGTGTGTGTGTGTGTGTGTGTGTGTGTGTGTGTGTGTGTGTGTGTGTGTGTGTGTGTGTGTGTGTGTGTGTGTGTGTGTGTGTTTTGTGTGTGTGTACGCAGGCTGATGCTCCTGCGGACACTCCCTGTAGAGACAGGCAAGGATTAATCCCATCTACCCAACAAAGGGAGTGGAGTTTTTGTGTGTATGACCGATTTTTATCCCGCCATTAAGGCAGCCATACTCCATCTCCAAGGAAAGTGCATGCTATGTGTAACGTGTCATCCATATCAACGGCCAAACTGGCCTTCTCTTCCGAAAGTTGGTGATGGGATTTGACGTGTGTGCAAGATGTTACGCGTGCGCTCACACACGGAACCTCGGTTTATAGTCTCATTCGAAGGACTGTATGGGAAATGGAGTCAGAACCAATGTTAACTCCGAGGGAAAAATCTCCCTGTACCGAAACGGCCCGGCGGAGGTTTAACAGAGGTGAATACTAGCAGCAGCGCTTCTGAAAACCCCGTCGCATTTTCTGTGACGTCAGCTCACAGACATCATGGCAGACACCGGTGAGAAAATTCCGTCATACATGACTCGTTTTCAATCATCCTTTACTTCATTCATACATATCAAGAGAATTTTTAACCATGTTTTTATAATCAGACACTATTTCCGTTGTTTCATACATAACAGGGGGTAGATGGACTGTGATTTTGTTAAGACGCGTGAATACTTGCACATGCAGAGAACAATAACAGAAGACTGTGTTGTTTGCACGAAAAATTCGGAATAACAGATTTTCCTGTCGCTTCCATCGAACTGGACCATCGTTAAACATAAGGTGCACGTGTGTACAGTATACTACTGTGTGTGCACGAATGCGAGTACTCAGGTACATGAGTGTGTGTCACATCTGTACACAGTGATCAAATAGGATTTGAAACCAATTTCGTAATGGATGGTCACACACACACACACACACACACACACACACACACACACACACACACACGCACACACTGTGCCACAGGGAAAAAACAGTGGAAAACAGAGGCTTTTGTATCACACTCCCCGAGAGCAGCCGTCTCCGGCTCCGGGTCGACAAGGGAGAGAACAAAGACTTCCTGGTGCATTTCTCATTACCGTTCCTGACTTTCAATTCGCGTCCCATTTCCTGGCGCGCACAGAAGAACTATTGATCAACATTGCTCGGGTATTCTCTCTCTCTCTCTCTCTCTCTCTCTCTCTCTCTCTCTCTCTCTCTCTCTCTCTCTCTCTCTCTCTCTCTCTCTCTCACACACACACACACACACACACACACACACACACACACACACTGTACATATGATCATCCGATGACAACAATCTCCCCAAGGTAAATGGCAATTGCGATTTAACACCGGACCACATTAGGCTTGATGTCAGCACCGTTGCATTTTTGAATTGTTACTGTAAACTTACAAATAAGAAATGCCATTTGCTCTGGAATGATAGCCAATGGCCCCAAAGAAATTCAGACAGACAGAAACAGAGAGGGAATTCTGCTGGTATTTGAGCTGAGAACCCCTCAGATCAATAAAGTCCATCGTTTTGAGTTTTGCTGTTGTTGGCTGTTTTTTGTCCATAGAGGATTTTCATTATCAGTCAGAGCAAAAATATCATAGATAAGGACCTACCATAAACAGTGAACGTCCATTTTTTTCAATTTCCACGCAGTTACAGTCTGCTCAGATTTGAAGACTGATCTCTCCTTAAGGCATGAAACGAACCGTAGTATGTTCACGCTCTCTTGTTCCCCATACAACACGCTGTACGTCGGGTGACTCCATTGAGGAGGAGGCCTAACATCAGCAAATCTCCTCTGTTAACCTGGCCCACGCCGCTTATTCCCGCTTTCTCATTCCCAACCATACCCCTCTGTGTGCTTGCCCCCCACTACCCTACCACCACCCCATCTCTCTCTCTCTCTCCTCTCTTTCGGGAGTGGCTTCCCTTGCTTGACTACCCGCAAGAAGCGTTTCATCAGAGGTCTAAACATTCTATTTCAGTTTTGAAAGAAACAGCTGACAATGCCTGTTGTGGGACTGTCAACGTCATTGGAATGCATGCTGAGCACCCTGTTGCAAGAATTAGCGCTGTCGGAAGGAAGGGGCACACAGACTGTCATCGTGTTAGGTTTGAAAGAGCCGCCATGTCAACCCCACGCCGCGCGCTCTTGTCAAGACAATATTGTTGTTTTACCGCAGGAACTGTCCTTCGCAGAGATTCCAGGGATAGGAACCGGCTGAAGTGCACAGAGCAGTGACACTACAGAAGGCAAGTCCTACCTCATCTTCCTCCGGCTTGTTTCTCCCGACACCATGTTTGTTTTATAGCATGGGAAATGACACTGAGTCTGACATATACACGACAGTCTTGCCTGTGTAGAGAAATGTGCACGTGAGACAAGTGTAACCCAACAGTTCTGTACATCACATGTTGCTGCGGATGACACAAACCCTCGGTCTGTGTCAAGTAAAGACAACAGTGGTCTTTTACAAACTGAGTCAGTTAAATACACAAACGGTAACGTTGAGACCCTCAACAACGAAGCCACAGTCGGTTACACTGAGCGAATCCAACGACAGCCAGCCCTTTCAGCCACAGGAGGCTGAGACAGCAAGCAAAGAACATGCACCGACAGCACGGGCATCTGTGAATCGGCTGATACACCAGCTGATCTGTATACAGCAAAAAAACGAAGTGTTTCGAGGATACATCAAAGTGAATGGACAGCTTTGTCCGAAGTTTAAGACCAGAGGGAAATGACAAATGTGGTCGTAGTAGTGCTGGTTATGATGGAAATCTTAACCTAGAAGCTGCCGTTTTATCTAAGCTTGTTCTGACTTCAGAGCTGGTTGTAAAGGAAATCTCGCTTAGGGTGTGATGTTTAAGCATGAGTTGATTGTCATTTGAACGTGCGACTACAGTTCTGATTTGAAAGAAATCTTGATACAGAAATGATAAGAAGCTTTCAAGTTTGTTGTTGGTTGTAAGCATGTTTTGATCACTGTGCAGAAGCCTTTTTCAACCAAGGACTGCAGGGTATTTCTACTGTGCTCGGTAGATTAACTGCGTAATGAACTGCGTTACCTTGATCTGGCTGCCATGTCATGACGACCCTGCATGTTGATATTGATTGTGTTTATTGATATAGTTTGATAATCTTCTGTGACCTCCACGCCCCCCCCCCCCCCCCCCTTCCCTCATTGTCCCCATGGGAATGGGCACAAAGCCTAACACATTATTGTATTCGCATTCTCTCTCTCTCTCTCTCTCTCTCTCTCTCTCTCTCTCTCTCTCTCTCAGCATACTTTTTTACCTGAATATTTACCCAAATTGATTAATGTATAATTATATGGACAAAAATGAAACGCTGTCATTCTGATATAAAAGGTTCCTCGCCCCATAGATGTCCATGTATTTTCATACCAGAAAAGAGCTGAAGGTTTTGCTCTAAACATTGCCAGAAAATGGTTCATCTTCCATTGCTCTAAACATTGCTGTTAGAAATGGTTCATCTTCCATTGCTCTAAACATTGCTGTTAGAAATGGTTCATCTTCCATTGCTCTAAACACATTGCTGTTAGAAATGACTCATCTTCCATTGCTCTAAACATTGCTGTTAGAAATGGTTCATCTTCCATTGCTCTAAACATTGCTGTTAGAAATGGTTCATCTTGACCAGCTCAATAAAGTACTTGTACTCGACTAAACAGCAAGCAGGAAATAAAGCCCAGCACCCCTCACCCCACAGGGATATTTCAGTAAAATGACAACTGGTGGTGCAGGCACATATACGCGCGGATGATGCGCGCGCGCACGCACACACGTTATACGGAACTGATATTGACTGGATGACAGTTCCGATATGGCCCTTCATGGTTGGGACTGTATTATAAATAACATTAATTGAACGCGCGCACTCACGCAGCTATATCCTTGTGTGCTAGTTCCCCATCCCCCCCCCTCTCTCCCTCCCTCTCTCTCTCTCTCTCTCTCTCTCTCTCTCTCAGCATATGCTTGACCTGAGCATTTACCCACATGCGCATAGCCAGCCAGACCGAGAAAGAGAGCGGTAGAGGAGGGGGGGGGGGGGGGGGGGGGGGGGGAAGAAAGAAAGCGGGGGAGGGGGGGGGAGAGGGGGGCGCACATAAATCTGTTATTCCATGAAAGTGCAGAGTCACCCACCTCAATAGCACAGGTTTCGTTTTAGATATTAACGTTTCTTGGCATCGATAGACATTAGATGTCTAACCGAACAATCTCTAGGAGGTTTTAATAAATAGAGTCTTCTCACTCCTTTTCCCTGATAATCGCTTTGTAAACACAGACTTGAACCCAACAAGTCCTATTCCCCCTTCGACGTGAAGTCGAATTTTTCCATGCGCAGTAACAGGAATTTAGGAATGTTGTCTATGAGTACTGACAACGTTCCCGTGTTTTTTACAAAACTCTTTGTGTGACCAGTACACCAACCCACACAATATAATTATAACGCGTGCATTGAAACTAACCGTTCAAATACACGAAGCGGTTTCTCATTCCAAAAGCAAATGATTGGTCAGTTCCAAACAACTTCAGACATATAATATCCTCACTATCAGTTGTATCCAGACCTCTTGAAATCATCACACACACACACACACACACACACACACACACACACACACACAACGCGCGCGCGCACACACACACACACACACACACACACACACACACACACACACACACACACACACACACACAAACACACAACGGCGCGCGCACACACACACACACACACACACACACACACACACACACACACACACAACGGCGCGCGCGCACACACACACACACACACACACACACACACACACACACACCACACACACACACAAACGGCACCACATACACGCGCGCGCGCGCGCGAGCGCGGCAGCGCACGCACGCGGTCGTCTCAGTTCATAGAGCAAAATGACCTCTCCCCCACTGCAGCCTGCATTCCTCCCTCACCCCTGTTGCCACACGGCCTTATCGGGAATGTCTGACTCATGGTTTTCAAACAGGAGCCAGTTCACACACGACAGGAGTTGTTTGTTCTGCCTTCAAAGGACATTTCGCTGCGTTCATCATTTCATTCTCTGAATGAAACCAGTTTGTGTGAACGATACTGCAAACGCTCTGGCCATTCCAAACAGCACGATCAGAAGCTATCGTGTCTGCACACTAAACCGTACTCCATGTATTAACCTGTTTGTTAAGACAGTGCGAGTAAGCCAGATAAGACTGTTTTCTGATAGAAGGACAATGTTTGCATAGTCTGGCTGTATTCTGTCTACGTGCGATTGAAACAGCGCGGTGCAAGATATCACGTGACACTGTCTTTAACACAAAACAAAACAAAATAAGTTGAAAATAAAATGAGGCAGGGAACAGTAAACAATAAGCAATAAACAAGTAGGGTAAGTCTTGCTCCCATAAGAAAAACCTAACATAGAGTAACTTTTATTCAAGACTGGCACAGCCTTTTAAACTTGAATAAAGTCAGACGAAGACTAAGACGAACAATGTAATAGTGGGGGAAAAACAAGCGCAGGCCAACAACCCCTCCGTCATCAGAGTAATGACTTGGCAATGATTGTTGTTGGCCTGCGCTTGTTTTCCCCCACTATGAGATTGTTCGTCTTTGTATTCGTCTGACTTCATTCAAGTTTAAAAGGCTGTGCTAGTCTTGAATAAAAGTGACTCTAAGTTAGGTTTTCTTATGGAGCAAGACTTGCCCTATTTGTTTATTGCTTAAAACAAAACAAAATAAAAACCAAAAACAAACAAAAAAAATCCCTCCCTTTAAATGGCTCCGCTGTTGCCTGCACTTCCTTGTGAGAACAGCTTGTTCTGAAGAACCCCGGAACAATAGGACGTCAATCTCTCCAGCTAGACACACTCGAGTCCGGTCTCCGTCTCTCAGTGCAATAACATTAATAAAGGTGTGGTCGGGTACACTAAGGGGTGTTAACAGTTCCGGTTGAATCATCGCGCTGTTTGGCCGCCTGTTCTCTCTTTACTGCACATTTTGTCTTATGGTCGCCTAGGCAGAAGATATAACTGACACGTGTAAATGTGTACTGTAGCTCTCTCTCTCTCTCTCTCTCTCTCTCTCTCTCTCTCTCTCTCTCTCTCTCTCTCTCTCTCTCTCTTACAGCATGCAGTTGCGTGTTTCAGTTTTCTATTTTATTGTGTGGATGATTATTTAGGTCCTTGGAATAGACCTATTTGAT
>JADBJO010000168.1:305000-307500 GCA_016801955.1 Conus betulinus
TTTTTTGTGTTCACTAATGAGCTTGCCATTGAGGTTATCAGCAATGGCCTTCATGGTGGACGATTTCCAAAAGATGTGTTAGATATATTTATTGGTATTAGCAGATGACGTTATTTTGGTTTCAGAAACGATAATTGGCGTACAGCGTCACCTAAATAATCTGAGCAGGGCTGCCTCTTCATCAGAGTTGAAACGAACATGATTAAAACAACATTGTGTTTCGAAAAGAGGTTGTTTGACGGCGAGAGAAAGATGGATGTATTATGGACTTATTATTCCTGTGCTGAATGTGTATAAATACTTGAGGATCTAATTCTTACGCGCCCATGTTTTACATCCGTTGTAAAGACCTTGCATGTAGGGCAAAAAAAAAAAGTTTTGATATGTGTAATAAAAAGATTGAACGCTTTGAATAGTAACTCGCTTGAGCTAATTTTCAAAAAATAATTGATTCCCAAATACAGCCTATTTTGATGGATGGGGCTTGAATTTTGGAATTTAGACAATGCAGTTGTTCATTGTGAAGCTGTGCATCTATTTGCTTTGAAGAGGTTTCTAGGTCTCGACAGGCGTATTTCTGATGATTTGGTGTATGGTGTGTCCAATAGATATCCACTGTTCATTAGTTCAGTCTTTAGATGTGTTCGGTATTGGTAAAGCTTTTACTCACGTTTACTCACGGTCATTGTATATTCCCTCGTAAGTCTTATGAAATGTTCAGACTGGATGGATGCAAAGGGAAAAACGAACTGGGTTCTAAAAGTACGTCTATTTCTGTGCAAACACGGATTTGGGGATGTTTGGCTGACTCAGGGTATTGGAAATCATTGTCAGTTTACTCGTGTTTTTCGACAAGGGTGATTAACTGTCGATGGTAAAGGTGGGACGATCGTATCAAACTAGCGAACGATGTGATTTGTGTAGAAATTGTTCTAGTTTTCGTTGTATACAGTCTCATTTGAAATTCGATTTGGATATGCATTTGAAAAGACCAATTGCTAACTTTAGGGTTGCTGTTTCTGACATGACTCATTACTTAAGATACAGGTAACATAGACAACATGACATGATGTGTCCATTGTGTATGCAAAGTAAGGAAAAATAAAATTGAATACACAGGAACACACACACACACACACACACACACACACACACACACACACACACACACACACACACACACACACACACACACACTCGGATAAGGAATCAATAATGAAAGGCAGTTCCATTTCACTGACCTCTGAGAAAACGCAGGAACAAAACTACTAAACGTCAGCGACAGACTATAGACATCTATTGGTCTTCAACTGCCTGATCCGTCCTACGTGCAAAGGGAGGGACATTGACCCTCAAAGTGCTGCTGACCTAACCAGTGACAAGTCTCGAAAAGGAAATCAGTTCGTAGAGTGTCAGCTACTGTTCAGCACTTCCACTCAGCACGCAGACGCTTCTTGTTGCTGAAGCTCTGCTGACCAGCTCATGTTTTCGCTGGCGTCCCTCGGTTGGTGTATTTACTTGTCAGCAACTGACGCAAAGACTACAACTTTGAACGACACTTGTGGAAAGATGAAAAGTGGACAAAGGAAGAGAATTTCACCCATTAGACCGGGATCCGTGAAGAGGATCCCATGAGCAAAGGGCGGATCCGATGAAGAGGATCCCGACATCAAACGATGGGCCCCAGGACACGTTGAGTAAGGTAACACAAACTCTGCCGAGCTAACTTTAAACTTAGCAGAATGACAAAACCCGTTCCATTTTGGTGTGGATCTGTCGTCCGGATCTGGATCATAGGGCGGATTCAGGATCCATTCAGCAAGTTTACACAGCAACTACCGAACCGATTTTAACGGAACTCGGTGGAAAGACAGAATGTGGACCGAGCAAAAAAAAAAATAAATAAAATGATGATAATAATAAAATATTGGTGCAGATCTGTTGTGTGGATTTAGGGTCCGCTCCACAATGGCAAAAGTCTGCGTTCTCCCCAGTTGCCTGACTGAGAAACTAGAAGATGGAAAGATGGGAGGGGGGGGGGGGGGGGGGGAGTGTATGCGTATCTGGATCGGACCGGGACTAGGGGGAGAAAGTGGGATAGGGTTGGTGTGTTGGAGTTATAAACTGGGTTGAATACTGGAGAAGGAAGTGAAATTGATGTATTTGCTGAACAAGTCAGTACCGGAAGTGGACAGGAAGGGGACAGGGCCAAAGGTCGAACTTTGGTTAAGTTTGAGGATAAAAAAAAAAAGAGAAAACAAGACTGAGGGAGATTGGGAGGTGAGAGCTGGTGCATTTACTGATCGGATTCACGAGTGGAGAGGGAAGGGATGTGGAGGGGACGGTGCGTTTGTTGATTGTGCTGAGGAGTTAAGAGAGAGAGAGGGGAGGAAGAGAGAGAAGTGGGGGTGGGGTGAGGTGGGGGAATTGGGGTATTTTTTTGAATAGGTGTAGAGGGAGAAAGCGGGGGGGGGGGGGGGGGGGGGGGGGGGGGGAGGGG